>JBBBDQ010030357.1:40000-183465 GCA_037127315.1 Ascarosepion bandense
ATGGTTCTGTGATAATGTATAGAGATAATTTCTCACCAATCTTAATTCGGGTGAATGAAAACGTATACGTAAACTGGAAAATTAATTCTTATTGTCTATGCAAACACACACACACACAATTTATATTTTGGCAGTAAACTTTTCTTTCAAACAACTTTCATTAAATACGGCTGACAAAGAAGATATTTTATTAAGTTTTTACAATATCGTAATATTTAATATCCTGTTTTGCTGTATCACAGCTCATCAATACGGTTAGATATCCGATTGCTTCCAGCCAGAATTGAAACCCAACAGATCTGACATCAGTCGGATATTTCTACCTTTAAGCTATCGGTGCACGGTGGAGGAATGCAGATTTTAGCGTGTTATATAAACAATGTGCGTTGTGGTACAGTGGATATCGGCTCGGAACGAGAAACCGGGGAGCCGAGTTCAAATTCCAGTTGAATCCATTGTATTCACTTACGCGCAAATACCCTTGGGAAAGGTATTAATCCGTCTCTTCCTTCCAGTTATGGGTTAAATAGCAGGACAGATTGGGTTCTATAGCCTTGGTCGGCAACCAGTCTACCGCAGAAAGCAATGGCAACCTACTGCGGGATAATCTTCTTCTGCCGAGTCAATCATGTCTCTTTCGAGACATGATCGCCCAAGCATGTATCACGTATGGCACTTAACTGACTGCCTGAATATAATAGTTGGAATAATGATTAAGACTTATACTGGTCATAATGTGGGGGATCAGTTTATTACTTCATAACAATAGGAAACCGATCCCCCACTAATTACTACATAATAATATAATACATTTCTTTCCCCTTTACCTATGAGTCAAATAAAAGGACAGATTGGATTCTATAGCCTTGGTCAGCAACCAGTCTACCGCAGAAAGCAATGGCAACCTACTGCGGGATAATCTTCTGCCGAGTCAGTCATGTCTCGAAAGAGACATGATCGCCCAAGCGTGTATCACGTATGGCACTTAACTGACTAACTGATATAAACAATGTAAATACGCGCTAGTAACCAAGAGTGTTCAATTCATTGTTCAGTAGCTACTGTTTTTAAAGTTTACCATTTCTCCAGAGTGATCAATCGATGAGATATCTCTCCGTATGAGACGACCTCCAAATCACTATTAAAATTGGGGGTTGTCCTATACTACAATTCTAAGTAAGAAGCATTAAATTCTGGGCAATGTTTATTGGTGTGCTAACTTCAGCCTCGGTGCGATAACCAACAACGTGTCAATAAATATATATAGTAAAAATGGTTTTATTACTTTTATTATCAGTTTATTTGATAATCTAAAAAGATTCACATTATCAAATAAACTGATAATAAAAGTAATAAAACCATTTTTACTATATATATTTATTGACACAACTTAATAAATTGCCTTTTTGAAGAGTAATTCCATATCAATAAAACCAACTTGCGTCCATGCAAGCTCAGCTGAGAAAATATAAACATAGGGTTATGCTTGGAATGCTTGGAATGCTTGGAATGTACCATTATTATACGTTATCATACTGTTATTAGAGATTTTCAGGGATTGTCAATGAAGTATAAATAAATGGGCATTAGTTCACCAGGCTGTTTATAACTATTTAGAAGAAGAAGAAGAAGAAGAAGAACAACAACAACAACAACAACAACAACAACAACAACAACAATAATTATTATTATTATTATTATTATTATTATTATTCGCAAGAGATCGCGTGATAAAACGTAAACAAAATAATTTCTCTTTTAGGGGACGTGTACAGGAAAAACATGATATAGAATCGGTTTTGTTATTCCGATTAATTCGGATTTGTAAGGATACAGTAACAACATTTACAATAACATCATCTTTAGATAATAAATAAGCAGTCGTCTTATATTACAGGTATAGCATAAATTCAGGAAAATTTTGATATTTTTTATCTAGTCTTAAATAAAGGTTCCCTTATACGCGGAAATATATATATATATATATATATATATATATATATATATATATATATAGTGTAATGGCTGTTACAATGTTTTTATAAATTCATAGTATCACTACACAAAATATCCATGGTTCGAAGCCAGCCCATTATGTTGCTAGCTTCAAAAACAGGCGTTCAATATAAAGGAATTGACTGGAAATACTCAGTTAATACGTTGTTGCAATATTCATAATAAATTTTGTTGAGTGTTGGTTCGTTGATTTTGATATAGAGGGCTTCAAGAATTTGGCGTCTTTATTGTTTTTGTCGTGTAGTATATTAGTGTGGTTAATAAGGAATTTCTTGTCAAGGATATACATATGTAGTTTTGAAAATCAGAAGATTATCAAGACGTCTGACAATTTATTTGTTTGATACAAAGTATATTACGCAGCAACTAAAAACAGGTGCTTATCCACCTTCACAATGCAGGAAAACAGAAACAATATACTAGAAAATGTATGAAAAATTGGAAAAAAGTTTTTCTGTGACATGCTTCGTCCTTTAGGACATCACCAAACTAAATTTGTTGTGTTTGTACGACCATACATGCTCATGAGCGAGAGATGTTGGGAAAAGAATCCACTTCAAATCGGCAGGGTTAAAAAATATATATATTATTTTAAATTCTAAACATCCATCGTTCGAGCGTACGAGCACTAACATAGCAAGCACGTAAGCAATGACAAGGTTTTGGAGAGGGTGCAAACGAAAAGAACTTTTATATTTGGTATCAGGAAGAGACAGCTGAGTTTTCTGGGACAAGTAATGAGGAAGGAGGGTTTTAAACATTTAATACACATACGACGGATGGAGTGAAAAATTGACAGGTTAAAGCAGTGCGAGACATATTTGATACGCTTGAGCAAATGGATGGCGGAGCAGGGTTTGGGAGAGATACCAAGAGGAAAAATATTAAGAGTGACAAGGAACATAGTCAAGTGGAATTCCATAATCGCATACGTTCTGAAGGCACATAAAGAAGACGTTTTCAAAGACAAAACGCGTCATAAGAAAACTTTTCCACTCGGGTATACTTTTTGCCTAATGTACATGTGTGTGTGCGTGTGTGTGTGTGTGTGTGTGTGTGTGTGTGTGTGTGTGTGTGTGTGTGTGTGTGTGCGGGCGGGCGCGCGTGGGTGTGTGTACAGCGACCTTCACTTATCACATAACCTACACAAAAAGTAAATTGCTTTTGCTCTCGCTATGCAAAATTTATTTTGAGTTAAATTTATTTTTCTCCTGTAATAAATACTTTGCATGACAATATTTTAATAAAAGTAAACCTGTTTTCAAGAAGTTTGCAACTTAGGTTATTTATTATTTTTATATATAATCATTTCACCCCAAACAAGGCAGGACTGCTACAGAGAGTTACAGAAAGAGAAAAAACTGGGTACCACGGATGCTGAAGAAAGGATGAGAGATGGATGGGATTTAGGAAAGTGAATGGGATTTAGTGTGGTGGATAGAATTTAGGGAGATAGAAATAGTTGATTTAAACATTTGAAGATTGTAGCTATTGGGATGCAAAAGAAAGGATAAGAGATGGATGGGAATCGAGTAGTTAGAAGATGGCAATTGATGTTGCATTTAAACTTTTGGAGATTGTAGCTATTGGGATGTCGAAGAAAAGATAAGAGATGGATGGGAATCAAGGAGATAGAAGATGGCAATTGAAGTTGCATTTAAACTTTTGGAGATTGTAGCTATTGGGATGTTGAAGAAAGGATAAGAGATGGATGAGAATCGAGTAGATAGAAGATGGCAATTGATGTTGCATTTAAACATTTGGAGTTTGTAGCTATTGGGATGTAGAAGAAAGGATAAGAGATGGATGGGAATCAAGGAGATAGAAGATGGCAATTGATGTTGCATTTAAACTTTTGGAGATTGTAGCTATTGGGATGTTGAAGAAAGGATAAGAGATGGATGAGAATCGAGTAGATAGAAGATGGCAATTGATGTTGCATTTAAACTTTTGGAGTTTGTAGCTATTGGGATGTAGAAGAAAGGATAAGAGATGGATGGGAATCAAGGAGATAGAAGATGGCAATTGATGTTGCATTTAAACTTTTGGAGATTGTAGCTATTGGGATGCAGAAGAAAGGATAAGAGATGGATGGGAATCAAGGAGATAGAAGATGGCAATTGATGTTGCATTTAAACTTTTGGAGATTGTAGCTATTGGGATGTAGAAGAAAGGATAAGAGATGGATGGGAATCAAGGAGATAGAAGATGGCAATTGATGTTGCATTTAAACTTTTGGAGATTGTAGCTATTGGGATGCAGAAGAAAGGATAAGAGATGGATGGGAATCAAGGAGATAGAAGATGGCAATTGATGTTGCATTTAAACATTTGGAGTTTGTAGCTATTGGGATGTAGAAGAAAGGATAAGAGATGGATGGGAATCAAGGAGATAGAAGATGGCAATTGATGTTGCATTTAAACTTTTGGAGATTGTAGATATTGGGATGCAGAAGAAAGGATAAGAGATGGATGGGAATCAAGGAGATAGAAGATGGCAATTGATGTTGCATTTAAACATTTGGAGATTGTAGCTATTGGGATGTAGAAGAAAGGGTAAGAGATGGATGAGAATCAAGGAGATAGAAGATGACAATTGATGTTGCATTTAAACATTTGAAGATTGTAGCTATTGGGATGTAGAAGAAAGGATAAGAGATGGATGAGAATCGAGTAGATAGAAGATGGCAATTGATGTTGCATTTAAACTTTTGGAGATTGTAGCTATTGGGATGTTGAAGAAAGGATAAGAGATGGATGAGAATCGAGTAGATAGAAGATGGCAATTGATGTTGCATTTAAACATTTGGAGATTGTAGCTATTGGGATGTAGAAGAAAGGATAAGAGATAGATGAGAAACAAGGAGATAGAAGATGGCAATTGATGTTGCATTTAAACTTTTGGAGATTGTAGCTATTGGGATGTTGAAGAAAGGATAAGAGATGGATGAGAATCGAGTAGATAGAAGATGGCAATTGATGTTGCATTTAAACTTTTGGAGATTGTAGCTATTGGGATGTTGAAGAAAGGATTAGTGATGGATGGGAATCAAGGAGATAGAAGATGGCAATTGATGTTGCATTTAAACTTTTGAAGATTGTAGCTATTGGGATGTAGAAGAAAGGATTAGTGATGGATGGGAATCAAGGAGATAGAAGATGGCAATTGATGTTGCATTTAAACTTTTGAAGATTGTAGCTATTGAGATGTTGAAGAAAGGATAAGAGATGGATGAGAATCAAGGAGATAGAAGATGGCAATTGATGTTGCATTTAAACTTTTGGAGATTGTAGCTATTGGGATGTAGAAGAAAGGATAAGAGATGGATGAGAATCGAGTAGATAGAAGATGGCAATTGATGTTGCATTTAAACTTTTGGAGATTGTAGCTATTGGGATGTAGAAGAAAGGATAAGAGATGGATGAAAATCAAGGAGATAGAAGATGACAATTGATGTTGCATTTAAACTTTTGGAGATTGTAGCTATTGGGATGTAGAAGAAAGGGTAAGAGATGGATGAGAATCAAGGAGATAGAAGATGACAATTGATGTTGCATTTAAACATTTGAAGATTGTAGCTATTGGGATGTAGAAGAAAGGATAAGAGATGGATGAGAATCAAGGAGATAGAAGATGGCAATTGATGTTGCATTTAAACTTTTGGAGATTGTAGCGATTGGGATGTAGAAGAAAGGGTAAGAGATTGATGGGAATCAAGGAGATAGAAGATGGCAATTGATGTTGCATTTAAACTTTTGGAGATTGTAGCTATTGGGATGTTGAAGAAAGGATTAGTGATGGATGGGAATCAAGGAGATAGAAGATGGCAATTGATGTTACATTTAAACTTTTGAAGATTGTAGCTATTGGGATGTTGAAGAAAGGATAAGAGATGGATGGGAATCAAGGAGATAGAAGATGGCAATTGATGTTGCATTTAAACTTTTGGAGATTGTAGCTATTGGGATGTTGAAGAAAGGATAAGAGATGGATGGGAATCAAGGAGATAGAAGATGGCAATTGATGTTGCATTTAAACTTTTGGAGATTGTAGCTATTGGGATGTTGAAGAAAGGATAAGAGATGGATGAGAATCAAGGAGATAGAAGATGGCAATTGATGTTGCATTTAAACTTTTGGAGATTGTAGCTATTGGGATGTAGAAGAAAGGATAAGAGATGGATGGGAATCAAGGAGATAGAAAATGGCAATTGATGTTGCATTTAAACTTTTGGAGATTGTAGCTATTGGGATGTAGAAGAAAGGATAAGAGATGGATGGGAATCAAGGAGATAGAAGATGGAAATTGACGTTGCATTTAAACTTTTGGGGATTGTAGCTATTGGGGTGTTGAAGAAAGGGTAAGAGATTGATGGGAATCAAGGAGATAGAAGATGGCAATTGATGTTGCATTTAAACATTTGGAGATTGTAGCTATTGGGATGTAGAAGAAAGGGTAAGAGATGGATGAGAATCAAGGAGATAGAAGATGACAATTGATGTTGCATTTAAACATTTGAAGATTGTAGCTATTGGGATGTAGAAGAAAGGATAAGAGATGGATGAGAATCGAGTAGATAGAAGATGGCAATTGATGTTGCATTTAAACTTTTGGGGATTGTAGCTATTGGGGTGTTGAAGAAAGGGTAAGAGATTGATGGGAATCAAGGAGATAGAAGATGGCAATTGATGTTGCATTTAAACTTTTGGAGATTGTAGCTGTTGGGATGTAGAAGAAAGGGTAAGAGATGGATGAGAATCAAGGAGATAGAAGATGACAATTGATGTTGCATTTAAACATTTGAAGATTGTAGCTATTGGGATGTAGAAGTAAGGGTAAGAGATTGATGGGAATCAAGGAGATAGAAGATGGCAATTGACGTTGCATTTAAACTTTTGGGGATTGTAGCTATTGGGGTGTTGAAGAAAGGATAAGAGATTGATGGGAATCAAGGAGATAGAAGATGGCAATTGATGTTGCATTTAAACTTTTGGGGATTGTAGCTATTGGGGTGTTGAAGAAAGGATAAGAGATTGATGGGAATCAAGGAGATAGAAGATGGCAATTGATGTTGCATTTAAACTTTTGGAGATTGTAGCTATTGGGATGTAGAAAAAAGGGTAAGAGATTGATGGGAATCAAGGAGATAGAAGATGGCAATTGATGTTGCATTTAAACTTTTGGAGATTGTAGCTATTGGGATGTAGAAGAAAGGGTAAGAGATGGATGAGAATCAAGGAGATAGAAGATGACAATTGATGTTGCATTTAAACATTTGAAGATTGTAGCTATTGGGATGTAGAAGAAAGAATAAGAGATGGATGGGAATCAAGGAGATAGAAGATGGCAATTGACGTTGCAATTAAACTTTTGGGGATTGTAGCTATTGGGGTGTTGAAGAAAGGATAAGAGATGGATGGGAATCAAGGAGATAGAAGATGGCAATTGATGTTGCATTTAAACTTTTGGAGATTGTAGCTATTGGGATGTAGAAGAAAGGATAAGAGATGGATGGGAATCAAGGAGATAGAAGATGGCAATTGACGTTGCATTTAAACTTTTGGGGATTGTAGCTTTTGGGGTGTTGAAGAAAGGATAAGAGATTGATGGGAATCAAGGAGATAGAAGATGGCAATTGATGTTGCATTTAAACTTTTGGAGATTGTAGCTATTGGGATGTAGAAGAAAGGATAAGAGATGGATGGGAATCAAGGAGATAGAAGATGGCAATTGATGTTGCATTTAAACTTTTGGAGATTGTAGCTATTGGGATGTAGAAGAAAGGATAAGAGATGGATGGGAATGAAGGAGATAGAAGATGGCAATTGACGTTGCATTTAAACTTTTGGGGATTGTAGCTATTGGGGTGTTGAAGAAAGGATAAGAGATTGATGGGAATCAAGGAGATAGAAGATGGCAATTGATGTTGCATTTAAACTTTTGGAGATTGTAGCTATTGGGATGTAGAAGAAAGGGTAAGAGATTGATGGGAATCAAGGACATAGAAGATGGCAATTGATGTTGCATTTAAACTTTTGGAGATTGTAGCTATTGGGATGTAGAAGAAAGGATAAGAGATGGATGGGAATCAAGGAGATAGAAGATGGCAATTGATGTTGCATTTAAACTTTTGGAGATTGTAGCTATTGGGATGTAGAAGAAAGGATAAGAGATGGATGGGAATCAAGGAGATAGAAGATGGCAATTGACGTTGCATTTAAACTTTTGGGGATTGTAGCTATTGGGGTGTTGAAGAAAGGATAAGAGATTGATGGGAATCAAGGAGATAGAAGATGGCAATTGATGTTGCATTTAAACTTTTGGATATTGTAGCTATTGGGATGTAGAAGAATGGGTAAGAGATTGATGGGAATCAAGGAGATAGAAGATGGCAATTGATGTTGCATTTAAACTTTTGGAGATTGTAGCTATTGGGATGTTGAAGAAAGGATAAGAGATGGATGAGAATCGAGTAGATAGAAGATGGCAATTGACGTTGCATTTAAACTTTTGGGGATTGTAGCTATTGGGGTGTTGAAAAAAGGATAAGAGATTGATGGGAATCAAGGAGATAGAAGATGGCAATTGATGTTGCATTTGAACTTTTGGAGATTGTAGCTATTGGGATGTAGAAGAAAGGGTAAGAGATTGATGGGAATCAAGGAGATAGAAGATGGCAATTGATGTTGCATTTAAACTTTTGGAGATTGTAGCTATTGGGATGTAGAAGAAAGGATAAGAGATGGATGGGAATCAAGGAGATAGAAGATGGCAATTGATGTTGCATTTAAACTTTTGGAGATTGTAGCTATTGGGATGTAGAAGAAAGGGTAAGAGATTGATGGGAATCAAGGAGATAGAAGATGGCAATTGATGTTGCATTTAAACTTTTGGAGATTGTAGCTATTGGGATGTAGAAGAAAGGGTAAGAGATGGATGAGAATCAAGGAGATAGAAGATGACAATTGATGTTGCATTTAAACATTTGAAGATTGTAGCTATTGGGATGTAGAAGAAAGGATAAGAGATGGATGAGAATCGAGTAGATAGAAGATGGCAATTGATGTTGCATTTAAACTTTTGGTGATTGTAGCTATTGGGATGTAGAAGAAAGGATAAGAGATGGATGGGAATCGAGTAGATAGAAGATGGCAATTGATGTTGCATTTAAACATTTGGAGATTGTAGCTATTGGGATGTAGAAGAAAGGATAAGAGATGGATGAGAATCAAGGAGATAGAAGATGACAATTGATGTTGCATTTAAACATTTGAAGATTGTAGCTATTGGGATGTAGAAGAAAGGATAAGAGATTGATGGGAATCAAGGAGATAGAAGATGGCAATTGATGTTGCATTTAAACATTTGGAGATTGTAGCTATTGGGATGTAGAAGAAAGGGTAAGAGATGGATGGGAATCAAGGAGATAGAAGATGACAATTGATGTTGCATTTAAACATTTGAAGATTGTAGCTATTGGGATGTAGAAGAAAGGATAAGAGATGGATGAGAATCGAGTAGATAGAAGATGGCAATTGATGTTGCATTTAAACTTTTGGAGATTGTAGCTATTGGGATGTAGAAGAAAGGGTAAGAGATGGATGAGAATCGAGTAGATAGAAGATGGCAATTGATGTTGCATTTAAACTTTTGGAGATTGTAGCTATTGGGATGTAGAAGAAAGGATAAGAGATGGATGAGAATCAAGGAGATAGAAGATGACAATTGATGTTGCATTTAAACATTTGAAGATTGTAGCTATTGGGATGTAGAAGAAAGGATAAGAGATGGATGAGAATCAAGTAGATAAAAGATGGGTAATTGACGTTGCATTTAAACTTTTGGAGATTGTAGCTATTGTGATGTAGAAGAAAGGATAATTGATGGATGGGAATCAAGTAGGTAGAAGATGGCAATTGATGTTGCATTAAAATTTTGATGATTTTAGGTATCAAGGAAGCAAATTTACAGAAGGGAGTTCCACGAGAGGAAAGTGCGAGGAAAGAAACTGTGTGTAGAAGTGACGGTCACATTCGAATATTTTGACGGTAAAAGTGTGGGACCTAATGTACTAAAAACTTAGTCTTAGAGACAAAAAGATTACCGGCAAGTTTATGAATTATCATAACTTAATTTTCTCGTAAGAAAATATTCATCATAAATTTATAGGACAAACAATAAAATTATATACAAGATAAACAGATTACAGTTATATTATATCTAGCAGAATAGCCCGGCGTTGCTCGGGTGTAATGAAAGCTTTAAAACTAATCCATGGTCCTGGATCTCAGACTCTTTGGACGTTGGCACGAAAGACTAAAAAGCAATAGTTGTTTCTAGTTAAATCGAAACCGTAGACTGAAAGAAAAATGAATGGATGCAAGTCAAATTTTGATTTCCTGGTATCGATATCAAATAAGTTTTTTTCGTCTTATAATGAACTTTAAAGGCTAAATAAGTTCTGAGTAAATGGTATCATGGCTGAGACTAAGAACTACAATTATACATACTTAGAGCCAAACCCGAAGCAAAAACTAAAATAAAAAGGCTGAAAAAAATACAGACATTCAGGCAGATAAACAGACACACACACAAACATCTTGCCTTCTATATATATATATATATATTATCATTTTTCTGCACTATTGTAAGAACTGCAACCTTGAAACTTCTGAATATCGTTTCTTATGTCTTTGTCTATGAGTGTGTCAAATTTGATTAAAATCGGGCCACTCCTTCTATAAGCTGATTTTTTCGATTATCGATTTGATATTTATCCGGGGTACCTTGACACAAAACCTAGCTAAGAACACTCACAGACGCTTATAGTGTACTTTTTCAGGAAAATCGGTTTAGCCGTTTCGGAGTTTATAGGTAATGGACACACACACAGACAGACACACAAATAAGTTTAGATCTCTATTATTAACATATTACTATTTAGTATTGCAAATTAACTGCATAAAGTGAACAAGAGATATAGAATATATTTCCCATATATTTTGATTAAAGCTGAAATGCTTTTTCATGTGAGTTTTACTGAATAATGATTAATGCAATTCACATTGATTTGAATGATTTTTGTTTCCTCGAAAATTTTCCATTGAATGTATGTTGTGATTCAACAACATAAAAGTGGATTAATGTAAAAATCTTCAACAACATATTCATTTTAACACGTATATTTCCAGCAGTAGTTTACTACAGGTAAGAATAATAGATAGATAGATAGATAGATAGATAGATAGATAGATAGATAGATAGACAGATAGATAGATAGATTAGAACAGACTGAGATAGATAGATAGATAGATAGATAGATAGATAGATAGATAGATAGATAGATAGATTATAACAGACTGAGATAGATAGATAGATAGATAGATAGATAGATAGATAGATAGATAGATAGATAGATAATGAACAGACTGAGATAGATAGATAGATAGATAGATAGATAGATAGATAGATAGATAGATAGATAATGAACAGACTGAGATCGATAGATAGATATACGTGTGTGTGTTTGTGTGTGTGTTTGTGTGTGTGTGTGTGTGATCATTTAATTACATAGTTGTATTAAAAAGAGTTCAATACAATTATATTGTAGAACTTTGGAATATTTTCAATTGTAAAACTTTACAAAATATATAGATAGATAGATAGATAGATAGATAGATAGATAGATATGAACAGACTAAGATAGATAGATAGATAGATAGATAGATAGATAGATAGATAGATAGATAGATAGATAGATAGATAATGAACAGACTGAGATAGATAGATAGATAGATATACGTGTGTGTGTTTGTGTGTGTGTTTGTGTGTGTGTTTGTGTGCGTGTGTGTGTGATTATTTAATTACATAGTTGTGTTAAAAAGAGTTCAATACATTTATATTGTAGAACTTTGGAATATTTTCAATTGTAAAAGTTTACATATATATATATATATATATATATATATATATATATATAATAGATAGATAGATAGATAGATAGATAGATAGATAGATATACGTGTGTGTGTTTGTGTATGTGTTTGTGTGTGTGTGTGTGATCATTTAATTACATAGTTGTATTAAAAAGAGTTCAATACAATTATATTGTAGAACTTTGGAATATTTTCAATTGTAAAACTTTACAAAATAGATAGATAGATAGATAGATAGATAGATAGATAGATAGATAGATAGATAGATAGATAGATAGATATGAACAGACTAAGATAGATAGATAGATAGATAGATAGATAGATAGATAGATAGATAGATAGATGATAGATATGAGACTAGATAGATAGATAGATAGATAGATAGATAGATAGATAGATAGATAGAACAGACTAGATAGATAGATAGATAGATAGATAGATAGATAGATAGATAGATATGAACAGACTAGATAGATAGATAGATAGATAGATAGATAGATAGATAGATAGATAGATAGATAGATAGATAGATAGATATGAACAGACTGAGATAGATAGATAGATAGATAGATAGATAGATAGATAGATAATGAACAGACTAGATAGATAGATAGATAGATAGATAGATAGATAGATAGATAGATAGATAGATAGATAGATAGATAGATATGGATATACGTTCAAGTACACGCACATATATAAATATATTTCTGGTGTTAATAAAACAGTGCTCGATGTAATATAAAGCACCTGATGATTGCATAGTACGTGAAACTCTGAGTCGTGGTATAGATGTAAGAATATATATATATATATATATATATATATATATATATATATATATATATATATATAGTCATCCTCACTTTTAAAATACTTTGAGTCTTGTTTCGTGGTATCACAGCTCATCAGTACGTTTAGACATCCGATTGCTTCCAGCCAGGATTAAAGCCGGACCGATTTGACATCAGCCGGAGATTCTACCTCTAGGTTACCGGTGCACGGTGGAGTCAGGCACAATTAAAACACATTCCAGTAACTGAGAATGTTCAAATTCATTACTGAATGAACGATGCGTAAATAGCGGTGAGTAGCTTATGCTTTTAAAGTCTACCATTTCTCCAAAGTGCTGAATAGACTACACTTTATATATATATATATATATATATATATATATATATATATATATAAAGTGTAGAAGAGTTTGTCAATTAGTTTAACAGTGTTGTTTTAGTCATGCCGACTACGACGAAGTTTCGTGAAGGCATTATCCCTCTTCAGGGAATTTGTTTTACTGCTGTTGCTTCCCAAATTTGTCGTTTTCACATGAAGTTTGGTGTAATATATATATATAATGATTGTCACTGCTGCACAGAAAACGACCATCTGTTCTTGCTTATAAAACGAAGATGTTTTTGATCAGCATAAAAGGATAAAAAAACTGTTCTTATTAAGTCGTAAAACACAGTTAAAGAAAAAATTAAAAGGATATAAGAAGGAAAACTAGTAAATGATAAAAAGAATGACACTCGATTAAGAAAGCTTTAAAACAAAATACAGTCAGTTCACATTTATGATAGTGAATGCAACCTGCAGTGCATTGCCCCGTTCATATGCACGCAAGTGGCTCTTCAACTTGGCTGAACTCCTATAAATCTTCTCATATAAATTACATATGAATGGTGTAATGAGGGTTTTTAAGGTTATTTTTTCTTGATGAAGTCTATTAGTGTGCCTCTTTAGGCCAGCTGATGATTTGCAGATTTTGTCGCAAAGCTGAAGGGCATCAATCAGTCCACGATGAAGGAGTTTTTTTATCGTTTCAACCCATGCAAAGCGATAATGCCACTGATGCGCAGGGGTCTACATAAGAGTAAAATATTAAATAGGAGGAGAGTAAAGAGAAAGACGAACCAGTTACAGGGGGTGTCAGAGAAAGGATCAGGAGAAGGATGGGAATACAGGTGTGATGACAGTTACAAAGTTAGAGAGACAGGAAAAGATATACAGGGTGATGTAGAAAGAACTGGAGTCAAGTGGTTAAGAGATGGGTATTGACATTGCATTTAAATTCCTGGAAGTTGTAGCCATCAGGGAAGCAAGAATATGGAAGAGAGTTCTACAGGTGGGAAGTGCGAGAAAAAAATCTGATGGAGTAGAATTGTCGTCTGCATTTGATTGATCTAACTGTGAATGGGTGTGACCCAGTTGCCAGTCTGGTTGCACGAGTAAACTCATGTGGTAGGGGCAACAGTTGTTCAGACTGAGAAATATGGTTTATGTTATTGTGGTGATGGTATCTCATCTGGTTAAAATAGCTTTGGACAAGCAAATTCTGCTACAAGTAATATATTTATTCTGGGAACCTAGAGGCAACAGCTTAGCATCGCCTTTCCTTAAGCCTCGTTTCACTTTTGCATGCTCAAAACTTTTCTCTTCAAAAATGTTACAACTAAAAAATTTTCGCGAGTGAAATCTATCACTTGCCTCCATCTTCCAATTGGTTGTCCTTATCCCAAGATTTTTAAGGTTTTTAATGAAATCCTTGAAACGCTTTTATTGTGGAAGACGCTTGCAGCTTGTCAATTCATCATAAAACATCTGTTTTGGGTAATGGTCATCCTAAATCCTTATGTTGTGATCATTCCAGCGCATCTGGTTTTGTGTCAGCATCTTTTCAATACTGAATGTATTTGCCCATTCCAAAACTTCTCTGCGCAACACAAAAGACTGCTACTTTATACCCAGAATCCTCCGAATGCACCTTTGATGAAGACGTTCTTATATTTGTATGTGTCTTTGATTAGTGGTCCATGACTGGTGCCCCCTAGGTACGAATTTGCACGAGATACTAGATTAGCAACTAGGTCCCACCCTTTTACAGTGAAACCGATAAAATGTAACCGTAATTTCTACACCAACAGCTTCTTTTCTCGCACTTCCCACCGGTGGAATTCCCTTCCACATACTTGCTTCCCCGATAGCTACAATCTCCAGGAGTTTAAATGTAAGGTCAATAGACACCTCCTAACACTAACTCGCACCCATTCTCTCAAACACTCTTCCTATGTACATCCTTACCCGTCTATCACCCTCCTTATGACATTTCCTATATCTAATCACTCTCTCATCATCTTCCCCTATGTAATCCCCTGCGCAATAGTGGCAGTGGAATGCCTTGCTTGGGGTGAAATGATTTTTAAAAAATGTCACCGAGAAATGTAGTAGAGCAGTTAAAATGCAAGTCTTATTACCCACGTAACTTAGTTTTGGCTGAAATACCTCGATTTGACCATACACGAGATTCTAACATTCAGAAGGCGTTACTTACTTTTTGTACACGATGACTTATCAAGTGAGCTGTCTCTTTAAAGAACACTCCTAAGATCAATAAAAGTACCAACAACTTCTAATCTATGTCCATTAACAAAGATATGCGATTCACTATAATGCTGAGAGGGAGGTGTATACATGGCTTTTGTTTTTTTTAAGCTTATAGTAAAACCAAAAGACGAGCTCGCATTAGAGAACATGTCCATGACAGTCTGCATATCTTCCTTACTGTGAAGCGCCGGGTCAGCATAATCTGCATAGAGTAGCTATGTGACTATAGCATCGAAACATTTAAGTTTTGTATTGAATCTCTGCTGGTTAAAAATCTTTCCAGATGTCTTGAAGCGCAAATAGACGCCAACATCACAATTCTGAAAAGCATATGAAAGTGTCACAGCAAAATATATGGAAAGCAATATAGGGGCAGAAATATCTCCTTGCTTTATACCATTATCAATAGCAAAAGGCGCCAATAACATACTGTTGAAATTCAAACTATCCTTTATGTTCCGATGTAAATCACGAAACATTCAGACAAAACCAAAAGAACATCTTAAATTGCCAAAGAGCCTCTCTATTGATGGCGACGGACGACTTGGTGATATCAACGAAAACCTGATAATGAGGAATCTGATGTTCTATGCATTTTTCCTGCAACAACTGTGCCTAGAAAATCATATCCATAACTTGCTTGGAATCCACTTTGACTTTCAAAGATTATCAAGGAACAGATGTACATGGGTCAGCAGTAATTTCCCAAATACTTTACCAACAACTTCCATCAATCTGATCCTCTATAATCACTACATACAGATTTACAGCCCTTCCCTTTATAAAGAGATATAATGATTGCATCAATCCAATCTTGATGAACAGGTTCACCTAACCACACATCTGCAATAAGGTTATGAATAACGCCATGAAGGTGAGCACCCCCACAACACAAAACTTCTACGGGTATGCTGTCCAGACTAGAGCCTTTCTGTGTTAAATTGCTTTAAAACCTTTTGAACTTCATGAACTTTCCAGAGATGGAAAGTTTAACATCTCTTGAATATAATAATTCTGTGGAAGTATGTTAATAACAGTGTCATCAACCATGAATGTGTTGTAGAACACGTCAGTAAAATATTCATTCCATCGTTTCATATCTTCTGGATTTTTTAAAATACTATATCCATCTATAGATTTTAAAGGCACTACATATAAATATTTGGAACCAAACACTTGCCTCACCAAGTGATATAATAATTTTGACTCCTTTTGATCAAAAGCTGTTTGAATTTGATCTGAAATTTTAGACCACTACCTTCATTTGACAAAGATCACGTTGCAAGACAAATTTCACATGTTTAAAAGATTGCAACAGAGCTGACTTACCTTTGTCAGATGCACTAAGATACTTCAGGTGAGTTTAATTTCGCCTTTTTAGCAATTCATTAATTGCTGCATCATTTTCGTCAAATTGAATCCATTTACCAACTAATACAGAATTCTCAATAGCATTCTGCAAATCTTTACACAAATTTGAATTGAATAACTTAGAAATATTTATACGTTTGGGTATAGATATCTCATTTGCTCTCATTTTTTGTCGAATGCGTAATTTCAAATTTCCTCTAACCACAATATGATCACTACCACACTCAGTTGTATGTATTACTCTGACGTTACAAACATCCTGCAAGTCACGTTTACGACAAATGACATAGTCAAGAATATGACCTTGTTTTGAGCAGGGATGTATCCAAGTGACTTTATTAACGAATCTGTGTTCAAAGAAAATACTGACAATTGCAAGTTCAAATTCAGTACATAAGAAGATGAAAACCTTTGCTTTTCATTTTACCAAGCCCATATTTGTCAATAGCGTCCCAGGTGCCACTATCTTTAGCTATCCTGATTTCTGAGATCTTGGTAGAAAGCAATCACACACACACACACACACACACACAAAAGACAAACACACACACAGGCGCGCGCACACACATATACATACATACATATATATATAAATACATTAAATACATTTAAAATTTTATTTTATTGTTTTAAAAATTGTTAGCTTTATTTAAATGTATAATCATCTACGTTGTTTTTTTAAAGCAGGTTCTTCTGAGAGAGGATGTGCATTGCGGTGCAGTGGATATCGACTCGGAACGACAAATCGGGAAGCCGAGTTCAAATTCCAATTGATTTCTTTGCGTTCACTTACACACAAATAACATTGGGAAATGTATTAAACCGTCTCTTCCCTCCAGTTATGGGTTAAATGATAGAACAGATTGGGTTCTATAGCCTTGGCTGGCAACCAGTCTACCGCAGAAAGCAACCTGTGGGATAATCTTCAGTTAGTCATGTCTCGAAAGCGTGTATCATGTATGCCACTTAACTGACTGACTGACTATTCTAAGAGAAGAGTATTTCTATGTTGCTCATACGGTTTATGTAAAATATATTACAAATGTATATCTTTTTCGGTTCAGCTGTTAAACCCACCAAAACTTTTTAAGGGTCCATTTCCAGTTTATGGAAATTATTTTTTCGTTTAATTTGATCAATGGGAGACGTGATCTCAAACTCTAATAACATTCCGAATAATGGGGTAGAGGCTAGCCTAAATTTTTGAACAAATCAGGTTTAGGTCAGTAGATACAAGAAGATCTTTTGAAAGTGAGAGGAATACTTTTTGACAGCAAGTGGAGAAGAACGGTCAACTGCTTGCCAAAATATATTTTATCAGAAAGACTACTTTCTTGCCGGTAAGCATTATCACCACTCAACAATATATATATATATATATATATATATATATCGAATGACCTCCAGGTTCGAATCCTGCCGAATGACACACATTTTCGTAATAACAATTTATCGTAAATAATCAGGCCGGTAGATATAAATATATAGTACTGTTTAATTAAAAAAAAAACAGAATATCTACTTAAATACGGGTATCAATACAAAATAATGTTCAAACAATTCATTTCAAATTGTCGGTTGTTTATAACCAAGTTTCGTTAAAAAATTCGTTAATTTCCGTAACACACACACACACACACACATACACACACACACACACACACACACACACACACACACACACATATATATATATATATATATATATATATATATATTAAACACGTTTCGTTAAAAACGACCGACAAGGGAGATTTTATTAATTTTTAATTTAATTTTTCATGTATTCTTACATGTTTCCTTTTTGCTTCAAAATATGAAGATGAAATGAAAACGTCGGTAAAATAACAAGCTCGAATATGGCCAGTGAAGTGACTGAAAGCTCTTGGAAAGTAAAAAAATATGGAACATTTTTACACTATTTATCTTTAGCACATGTAAGATATTGGAAAAATAAAATCAAAAATTGATAAAAGTTTCTTTGTCGGTCGTTTTTAATGAAACATGTTTAAAAGAAAGATTGTTTCCCAAATATATATATATATATATATGTGTGTGTGTGTGTGTGTGTGTGTGTGTGTGTGTGTGTGTGTGTGTGTGTGTTTATATATACTTTCTTATTTTACTGTTTTCATTTTTTTTCTTTTTCTTTTTGTTTTTAGTTTAAAAATTTTAACCACCCCGGTTCGTAGGCATATATATATATATATATATATATATATATATATATATATATATATATATATATATATATTAATTTGTCAATTTGAAAAAATGCACCTAAGGATTGCATAACGCTTGAAACTCGGAGTCGCACTATTGACGAGGGACAATATGCATACTTATTAATATATATATATATATATATATATATATATATATATATATATATATATATATATATAGTGATGATCCACGTATACTGTCTTAATAATATGTATAGGAAAAACTACTAAAAAGTTGTAAGTTTAAAAATGTATCTTTTTGACAATATTTATTTATTTCTATTATTATATTTGATATTTCAGACCGTCCTCGGCCTTTCATCAGAAACATGATTTTATTAACAACTTAATGCATGTACCATCATTATTTCATCTCTCTTTCTCTCTCTCTCTCTCTCTCTCTCTCTCTCTCTCTCTCTCATATATATATATATATATATTTAATTTTAATTTTAAATCTTTCATCTTTAAAAAAATCTCTAAAAAAGCTTGTTAAAATGAAACATGTTAGATTAAAGACTCTTTTTTCTACCTGTTCTTTACTTTTTATTCATCGGATATCGATCCATATGTTCAACTCATATATATATATATATATATATATATATATATATACGAACTGCGTCTGCTATTCAGTTACTGTTATCGTCGCATAGCAATGTTTTATATCAACACAAGATAATATAATATTTTTTGGTGGATGTCTTAATGGCTCATGTGGACCAAAAGCCTAGAACCAGCATAATAAAAAATGATCCAAATGTTGGACAATTTTTGTCTTTATTTTCACCTGAAATTCAAGCCAAAATACGATTTTTAGATCGGATCATGATTAAGCATAATAGACATTCATTGTCTGTTATATTTAACAATATATATTGAGAATATACGCTCTCACACCCTGATTGAGCACTCTGGAAGAATGGTAAACTCTGAAAAACAGTATCTACTCTGGCATTGGCACATCGTTCATCCAGCAATGAATTAGAACACTCTCAGCTATAGGGCGTGTATAATGATAATATACATGCTAAAAAGTCTGCCTCTTTCTACTGAGCGCCCGTAGCTTAAAGGTAGAATCGCGACTGACGCCAATTCGGTCGGGTTTCAATCCTGGGTAAAAAGCAATCGGCTGTCTAACTGTACTGATGAGCTGTGATACAGCGAAACAGATCTGTCTGCGGATGCCTATATATATATATATGTGTGTGTGTGTGTGTGTGTGTGTGTGTGTGTGTGTGTGTGTGTGTGTGTGTGTATAAGGTATCCATAAAGTTCGTGTGCACTTTAAAAAATTTATAACTTTATTTGTATTTGCGAGAGAAATAATTTACGAAAAGGATTAGAAAAAAATAAATTTATATTTTTTAAGGTTTATTGAAATTTTATTTAAGTTTCCACATGTCCTCCATCATTAGCAATACAAATGGTAATACGATTTTGTACTTCACGGAAAACATTTGCCAACTGATTTACAGTAATGCCTGAGTTCACATTAGTTATTTTAGCTTTTAAACCTACTAATGAACCAAGTTTGGTTGCATATACAATTGTTTTCACATGTCCCCCTAAAAAAATTATTGGCGTCAAATCTGGCGAACGTGGAGGCCAATAAAATGGTCCACCCCTTCCGATCTATCTGCTAAGAAATTTATAATGTAGAAACTGTCTAACGCGCAGAGCAAAGTAACAAGTAGCTCCATCTTGTTGATTTGTAACATTTTTTACAGATTATTTTTATCACAAATACAAATAAAGTTATAATTTTTTTAAAGTGCACACGAACTTTATAGACACCCTGTATATCGGACAAACGTTTTACATGCTTTTTATACATATAATTTATTTGCCGGGTCTGTGCGTTGTGGTACAGTGGATATCGGCTCGGAACGAAAAACCGGGGAGCCGAGTTCGAATTCCAGATGAATCCATTGCATTCACTTACACGCAAATACCCTTGGGAAAGGTATTAATCCGTCTCTTCCTTCCAATTATGGGTTAAATAACAGGACAGATTGGGTTCTATAGCCTTGGTCGGAAACCAGTCTACCGCAGAAAGCAATGGCAACCTACTGCGGGATAATCTTCTGCCCAGTTAGTCATGTCACTTTCGAGACATGATCGCCCAAGCGTGTATCACGTATGGCACTTAACTGACTGACTGACTATGGAAACAAGAGATAAACCTTTACTCCTGTTCTTACAGTCTAAAAATATTTTCTGGCTTTAAATAACCTGCAATGTGCTAATAAACCTTAGAAAATGAATCAACAAATAAGTAAATAAATGTAAGGTTATTATGAAGATAATTGAGTACGTGGAAAATTTAGCTTAGAATTCATAGTATAAGATGTGAAAGCAAAACTATATAGAAAAGTAGAAAAGTAACCACAATTGGGTAGAAACACCAGAGAGAAATTAGGTCAGAACGGAGAGACAGAAAGCGGGAAGCCGATAACCAGTTAGAAAAAATAGCGATTAAGTTAAAAGAATGATCAGTCAGTTAATTAACGTGTGTCATACACGCTTGGGCGATCACGTCTCTTTCGAGACATGACTCAGAGGAATTTTCCGCACTAATTTAAGAACCTAATAATCACGAAACAGGTAGAGGGAAAAAGAGACAAGGGAAAGTAAGAGACACACTTTATGGGCTTGAACAAATGGATTGCAGAGCAAGGTTTGGGAGAAATACTAAGAGGGAAAGTCTTAAAAGTGACAAGGGACAAGGATAAGTGGAGGTCCATGATCGCCTACATCCTGAAAGCACGCGGCACATATAGAAGATGGTTGTCATTATTTTCTGTGGTAGATTAGTTGCCAACCAAGCTTAAAGAACCCAATTTGTCCTGCTATTTAACCCATAGCTAGAGGGAGAAGAGGTGGATTAATGATTAATACCTTTCCCAGTGAAAAAAAAAAAACAGAATTCGGATAAAAATCTATAATAATATTCAAATTTTTGTGACTGTATTTTCCTTCCTTCCTTCCTTCCTTCCTTCCTCTCTCTCTCTCTGTCTCTCTCTCCTTCCCTCTCTCTCTCCCTCTCTCTCTATCTCTCTCTCTCTCTCTCTCTGACTCTCTCTCTGTATGTGTATGTGTGTTCGTGATACAGTCAGTCAGTTAAGTGCCATACGTGATACACGCTTGGATGATCATGCCTCTTTCGAGACATGACTGACTGGACAGAAGATTATCCCGCAGTAGGTTGCCATTGCTTTCTACGGTAGACTGGTTGCCAGTCAAGTTTATAGAACCCAATTTGTCCTGTTATTTGACTCATAGCTAAAGGGAAAGAAATGTATTATATTATTATGTAGTAATTATTGGGGGATCGGTTTCCTATTGTTATGAAGTGATAAGCCGATCCCCCACTTTATGACCAGTAGTAGCCTTAATCATTATTCCAACTATTATATTCACTGTCAGTTAAGTGCGATACGTCATACACGATTTGGTCGATCATGTCTCGAAAGAGACATGACTGACTGGACAGAAGATTATCCTGCAGCAGGTTGCCATTGCTTTCTGAGGTAGACTCGTTACCAGCCAAAGTTATAGAACCCAATCTGTCCTGTTATTAATCCATAACTGGAGGGAAGAGACGGATTAATACCTTTCCCAATGGTATTTGTGCGCAAGTGAATGCAAGGAATTCAACTGAAATTCGAACTCTGCTTTGTCATTTCTCGTTCCAAGTCGATATTCACTGCACCACAACGCACGTTCGTGATGCAATAACGCTCAAATAACAAGACTGGTTAAAGTAACCTTGCCATGATGACTCTATATGCAGTCGACTTCGAAAATTAAGCGCAGTTACCAGAACTTATAAAGAGAACGGCATGTTATTTACAGTTAAATAAATCATTTCTTTAAAAAAAATATAATAAAAAAATTGCTATTAAGTATTAAATTATTTTTGACCTCACAAATTATAGGATGAATCAGACCAGATTCCTCTTCGCGCAACTAAAATCATTAAAAGTAGAATTAGTTTGCGTTTGTTATTATCTTCCTTGCAGTAACTGGGACAGAAAAAGATGACAAGATATTTTTTTAATCAATTCCGTCTAAGCAAGACGATAATGCCACTAAAAAGCAAAAAACTGCAAGGAATGAAAGCGAAAACAGAACTTCAGGAAGTACAGGAACCCAATCCTAAATAGAAAATAAGGGATAAACCTCTACTCCTGTTCAAAAGACCAGGGATGAGTGTGAACCTATCTACTTCTATTGAGAAAAGGAAAAGTAATTCAATAGTAAATAAAAGTTCAGAGGTTTAGACGGAGATTTTAGAAGTATAGAGTTAAATTAGATTTTAGAAGGAACTGAAAAGCCAATCCTAAAAAGGAAACAAGGGATAAACCTCTAGTCCTATTCAAATGTCCGGGGTGGAGTATGAAGCTATCTACTTCTATTGAGAAAAGGAAAAGTAATTCAATAGTAAATAAAAGTTCAGAGGTTTAGACGGAGATTTTAGAAGTATAGATTTAAAGTATATTTTAGAAGGAACTGGAAACCCAGTCCTAAACAGGAAACAAGTGATAAACCTCTACTCCTGTTCAAAAAACCGGCGAGGAGTATGAACCTATCTACTTCTATTGAGAAAAGAAAAAGTAATTCAATAGTAAATAAATGATCAGAGGTTTAGACGGAGATTTTAGAAGTATAGATTTAAAGTATATTTTATAAGGAACTGGAAACCCAGTCCTAAACAGGAAACAAGGGACAAACCTCTACTCCTATTCAAATGTCCGGGGAGGAGTATGAACCTATCTACTTCTATTGAGAAAAGAAAAAGTAATTCAATAGTAAATAAATGATCAGAGGTTTAGACGGAGATTTTAGAAGTATAGATTTAAAGTATATTTTAGAAGGAACTGGAAACCCAGTCCTAAACAGGAAACAAGTGATAAACCTCTACTCCTGTTCAAAAAACCGGCGAGGAGTATGAACCTATCTACTTCTATTGAGAAAAGAAAAAGTAATTCAATAGTAAATAAATGATCAGAGGTTTAGACGGAGATTTTAGAAGTATAGAGTTAAATTAGATTTTAGAAGGAACTGGAAAGCCAATCCTAAAAAGGAAACAAGAGATAAACCTCTACTCCTATTCAAATGTCCGGGGAGGAGTATGAACCTATCTACTTCTATTGAGAAAAGAAAAAGTAATTCAATAGTAAATAAATGATCAGAGGTTTAGACGGAGATTTTAGAAGTATAGAGTTAAATTAGATTTTAGAAGGAACTGGAAAGCCAATCCTAAAAAGGAAACAAGAGATAAACCTCTACTCCTATTCAAATGTCCGGGGAGGAGTATGAACCTATCTACTTCTATTGAGAAAAGAAAAAGTAATTCAATAGTAAATAAAAGTTCAGAGGTTTAGACGGAGATTTTAGAAGTATAGAGTTAAATTAGATTTTACAAGGAACTGGAAAGCCAATCCTAAAAAGGAAACAAGAGATAAACCTCTACTCCTATTCAAATGTCCGGGGAGGAGTATGAACCTATCTACTTCTATTGAGAAAAGAAAAAGTAATTCAATAGTAAATAAAAGTTCAGAGGTTTAGACGGAGATTTTAGAAGTATAGAGTTAAATTAGATTTTAGAAGGAACTGGAAAGCCAATCCTAAAAAGGAAACAAGGGATAAACCTCTACTCCTATTCAAATGTCCGGGGAGGAGTATGAACCTATCTACTTCTATTGAGAAAAGAAAAAGTAATTCAATAGTAAATAAAAGTTCAGAGGTTTAGACGGAGATGTTAGAAGTTTTGAGTTAAAGTAGATTTTAGTAGGAACTGGAAACCCAATCTTAAATACGAAACAATTTTCTTTTTATGTGATGATCTGCTCCACGGTGGTGGGGCATACTCTACTGTGGAGTAGCAAAGGCTGTGGTTCAGATTGTGTAGACATGGCCCTGCGTTTGGTATAACCTAGCGTCTTTAGTATATTATTTCTTGATCCGGTTTTGACTTTAAAATTGAAACTTCACGCGCCCAAGCATGTTATGTGTCACACAAAACTATAGTTGGTAAGACAAAATGAAGAAACAGAAGGAAAAAGAGAGAACAATAAAAGAACAAGAAATAAGGCAAGAGAATAGCGAAAGAATAATAATCAAAAAGTAATTACAACGACAGAACAAGAAATTAAGGAGGGGGCACAACAAGAATCACAAAGAAATAACAATGCTAGGAAAGTTAGATCACTGTGTTGTGCCAGGATGTTTTACCCGCCTGAATCCATCTTGCATATATACAAATCAACCATCCGTCCATGCATGGAATACTGCTGTCACATATGGTCAGGCACCCCACTGTTTATCTCAGTGTTCTCGACAGGCTCCAGGGGAGAATCAGTAATGTGATAGATACCGACTTGGCGGCTCGACTTCAGCCACTTTCTCACCGACAGAATGTGGCTTCCCTCTGTTAATAAATATTTAATGGCTTCTGCTCAGACGAACTTAAGTCACTGGTGCCCCTGCCACATGAGTTTACTCGTGCAACCAGACTGGCAACTGGGTCTCACCCATTCACAGTTAGATCAACCAAATGCAGACGACAATTCTACTCCATCAGATTTTTTTTCTCGCACTTCCCTCCTGTTGAACTCTCTTCCATATTCTTGCTTTCCTGACAGCTACAACCTCCAGGAATTTAAATGCAATGTCAATACCCATCTCTTAACCACTTGACTCCAGTTCTTTCTACATCACCCTGTATATATTTTCCTTTCTCTCTACCTTTTCAACTGTCATCACACCTGTATTCCCATCTTTCTCTTACCCTTTCTCTGATACCCCCTGTAACTAATTTTGTCTTATTCTTTACTCTCCTCCTATCTAATGTTTTACTCTTATGTAGCCCTCTGGGCATCAGCGGTGTTCTCACCTTGCTTGGGGTGAAACGATTAAAACAAATAAAAGAACAAACCTGAGAAGAGAGAATATCTAAATGTATAGCAGGAGCACGATATATCAAGGCAGTATTTAAAGTAAAAACCTTTTTTTTATTTTAATATATATTTTCCACCTTTTTTGCGTTTGTTGTTGGCATTTTTTGTTTTGCTTATTTTGTTTGATTCTTTTTTTCTGCAATGAAAACAAAAACAATGGACATAATTGCAAATCTAACATTTTATTTTGTAGAAGGCTTCTACTTTTGGATTTTTCTCCGAGGATCGTCAAGTTCTACGACCGCCTCAAGCAAAATGAATGCCAGGTATAACGTCGCCGATTCTACATTTAACTTATATGGTCAACTGAGGTTACAAATTTCTAACGTGTCTTTATTTTTCCCCTCGTTTAAATAATACCATTAGATAATACCATTATTTAATAATACCATTAAATATAATACAATTAAATATAATACAATTAAATTTAATACCATTAACTATTATACCATTAAATATAATACCATTAAATAATACCATTACACACACGTCCTTCATGTTCGATTATTGTTGTAATTAGTAGTGTTACATTTCTAATATTTTAGAATCAGGGAATAAAATGTAAATAGATATGGTGTGTTTAACTCAATCTATTTCAACCCCCTCCGCAACTATTCATAATACTCGATACCGCTATTCCTATATTAAGCATTGACGTTCGTCATAGTTTATTAAGCCTCTTGGCCTCACTCTCAAACAATCTCAAATTGAATGACTACATCGAATTTACACATAAATCTACTTCTAGAAAAATTTTGCACATTCATAAATCTACCATTCGTCCGTACATTGAATACTGTTGCCATATCTGGTCTGGTGCTCCTGCTATTCATCTCGATGTTCTCGCCAGAATCCATCTTGGACATTTATAAATCTACCATTCGTCCGTGCATTGAATACTGTTGCCATATCTGGTCGGGTGCTCCTGCTATTCAACTTGATGTTTTCGACAAAATCCGAACGTGAATTTGCAATATAATCGATTTTGACTTAGTAGCTCGCCTTCAGTTCCTTTCTCACCCATACGGTCGCTTCCCTCTGTCTTCTCTAAAAATTTTCCATGGCATGTGCATTGACGAGCTTCTTTCCCTGGTTCCCTGACTACATGTATTTACGCGTGCTACTAAACTGACATCAAGGTCCCATTCTTTTACCGTCGAAATAGTTAAATGTAACTACCTCTTCTACTCTAATAGTTTCTTTTCTCGCAGTTCCCGTTTGTGGAACTCACTTCCATTTGCTTGCTTCCCTGATAGCACCAACTCCAAAAGTTTAAATGCAATGTCAATCTCCATCTTCTATCTTCTTGATTCTCTTCAAAAAGTTAAATTCAGCGTCTTCTTGTAACATTTAACCCTGTTTTTTTTTCTTTTTTTCTCGGTTGTGAAGCGCTTTTTTTCCAGCCTCTTACTTCCCAAGTCAACTACAATTTTTCCAAATTTTTTTATGTAGGATCAATCTTTTTGTCTCCTTAAACCGCGTTCATTTTAATATCTTTTCTCGCAACTCTACTACAGTTAGTTGCTTTCCTGTTAACTAAATTATTCAAGAATATCTTTTCTTGTTTCCTTGACCCTTTTTTAAACTTCTCTTTTCGCCTGTAGAACTCTCCACCAGCTTCTTGCTTTTCAGTCAACAACAAACTTCAAAAATTTATATCAAGCGTAAATCTTCTTCTTCTTCTTCTTCTTCTTCTTCTTCTTCTTCTTCTTCTTCTTCTTCTTCTTCTTCTATGTGCCTTGTCTCTTCAGGACATAGGCGATCATGGCCTTCCACGTTTCCCTATCCCTGGTGGCTCTGAGCACGCCTTCTCCTGTTACACCGTGCAATCCTCGTTCCGTCAGCCAAATAAAAACAAAAATCCCAAGCTTTTGAACTCAGATTCTGAAAAAGAAACTAATACAGACTTTCCGAGATTTTTTGTGCTCGATTCTTTAGGAAAAACTCCTTTGTCCTCTTTCTTGATTAGGTGCTTCAAATATGTTATCCGTTGCTTTCCCCTGTCTCTTTTTCCCTTTATCTGGCCTGTTAGTATCAAATTCTCCAAGCCCTCCTTCCTCATTGCGTGTCCCAGGAACTTCAGCTGTCTCTTCCTGATGCTCAGTATTAATTTCCTTTTTGTTTCCATCATTTCCAAAACCTCATCATTGCTCACATGCTCGATCCATGATATTCGCAGCATCCTTCTGTAGAACCACATTTCAGTTGCTTCAAGTTTTTCCTTCATCTTTGATGGTATTGTCCAGTCCAGCATTCACCGCCATATTGAAGGACGGACAGCACGTAGCAATCCAGTACTCTCTTCCTAGTTTCTAGCGAAATTGTCCTGTTGCATAATACTTTACTCAACTTCTGGAATGCTTCCAAATCTTCTTCATTTCTACATAAACCCTGATCATTTCAGTGTTCTTCCTTACCAGTGGTAGGCTTTTGGAGCTTCTTGCTTTTCGGGAAACTACAATCTTCAAAAATTTAAATGCAACGTCAATCTTTTTATTTCCTTGGACCTTATTCCTTTTACTGTCCTTCCTTGCCTATGTAACGCTCTGAAGAGGAGTTAGGGTTACGGTTACGGTTAATTAAGCTATATATCCCGGCTCCTCTGAGATATTTCAGATGTCAGAAATTTGGACATCACAGAGATACTTTTAAAAGCACCCTACATGCGCAAAATGTGACCAAAAAGTCTTTGATTAGGCTGAAGATGAGTGCCAACATAAAATGAAATGCACAAATTGCTAGGAAAATCATTCAGCTTAATCTCGAACTTGTGACTACAGAAAAAAGGTAAAACATTGTAGAAGTAAAATATAAAAAGAACATTCCGTTTACAGAAGAAAAAAAAACGTAGTTGAAGGGTACATAAGAGACCCTTCCTACGCAAGAATAGTAGATAGAACAAGTGCAGATAGCTACATTCTTACTGACAAGTTATGATGCAATGAATATCGACACGGAACGACCAATCGGTAGAGCCGAGTTCGAATTCCAGTTGAATTCCTTGCATTCACTTACGCACAAATACCCTTGGGTAAGGTATTAATCCGTCTCTTCCCTCCAGTTATGGGTTAAATAACAAGACATATTGGGTTCTATAACCTTGCTTGGCAACCAATCTACCGCAGAAAGCAATGGCAACCTACTGCAGGATAATCTTCTGCCCAGTCAATCATGTCTCTTTCGAGACATGATCGCCCAAGCGTGTATCACATATGGCACTTAACTGACTGACTGAATATAATAGTTGGAATAATGATTAAAGCTTCTAATGGTCATAAAGTGGGGGATCAGTTTATTACTTCATAACAATAGGAAACCGATCCCCCGATAATTACTACATAATAATATAATACATTTCTTCCCCCTCTAGCTATGAGTCAAATAACAGAATAGATTGGGGTCTGTAGCCTTGGCTGACAACCACTCTACCGCAGAAAGCGATGGCAACCGACTGCGAGATAATCTTCTGCCCAGTCAATCATATCTCTTTCGAGACATGATCGCTCAAGCGTGTATCACGTAAGGCACCTGACTGAACTGACTGACATGAACCTTATTGAGAGACTTGTCCACTTAGGTTTAAATTATTTGCCCATAAAAAAGTTAAAGAAATATTGTTGGAGAGTCACCCCTTTTTACACATTCAATGAACTCTTCCAAAGTATACAAATAATCCTGCCTACAGAGTAGTTGTTGTTAGAGTTGGTGCTTGTCAGAGCAGTTGAACCGCCGCTCGTTGGTCAGCAAGTATATAGACTTATTACCCGGACTTACTTCTTGTATATATTTGACTCCTACTAACAAGTATTCCTGAATCTACTAACCGTGTACAGGTTGTATATCTTTTGTTCAATATAATTACATTTTTCCTATCGTATCCGTTTTATGTTATTCTTATATTGTGTGGTTTTCTAAACAAGAATCCACAACAAACATATTACAAAGAATTGGGGCAAGATGAACCAGGGAAAGGTAAAAAAGAATAGAAAACTGCCAATAAGAGTATAACATCATCTCAGACGCAGACTTCTCCTCCCGAAAATGTTAAGCCATCATCAGAACAAAGATTACCAAGATCGCCTATAAGTCTCTAAGCACTAGATTAGGTGCATCATCAAAGAAAATGGAAACTACCAAGCAAAAGATGTAAGTCTCTGCTGAAAATTGTTTTGATAATTAGATGAGGTAGAAGACCCCAAAATGCCAACTAAGAGTCGGAGAAACTAAAATAAAACAAGTAAAGAAATTTAAATACCTGGGAAGCATGCTGAGAGAGGATGGAAAGTGTGATGTTGAGATCCAAAGACACATTGGCATGGCCAAGGACACATTTCAAAAACTAATCAGAGTACTGAAAGACAGGAAAAACTCATTACAAACAAAGAAGAGAGTGTAGGATTGCTATGTGATATCTGTCCTTCTGTATGGCAGTGAATGTTGGACCATCTCATCAAGAATGAAGAAAAGGCTTGAGGAGGCAGAAATGTGGCTTTACAGAAGGATGCTGAGGATACCATGGACGGAGCACGTGACTAACGACGATGTGTCAGAAAGGATGGAAACAAAGAGAAAACTCATGCTTAATATAAGAAAGAGACAGATAAGGTTTCTGGGATATGTAATGAGGAAGGAGGTGCCTAGAGAATTTAATACTCACAGGACAAATAGAGAGAAAGAGAGACAGGGGAAAGCAGCGCAAGACCTACTTGATAGGCCTGAGCAAATGGATTGCAGAGCAGAGTTTGGGAGAGATACCAAAAGGAAGAATTTTGAGAGCGACAAGAGACGCAGAAGTCCATAATCGCCTACGTCCTGAAGGGACACGGGACACGAAAAAGAAGAATGAATGACAGACCGGGGCTTGGAAGAGATACCAAATAGAAAAATATTGAGAGTGACAAGAGACAGAGCCAAGTGGAAGTCCATGATCGCCTACGTCCAGAAGGGACATGGCACATGAAGAAGAATGAATGAAGGAACGCGGCACATGAAGAAGAAGAAGAAGAAGAAGAAGAGAGCTAAAACTCCTAAATTAAAACAAATTAAAATAATAAGCTATAAACACAGGAGTAGAAGTATGTATAAAATAATGCAATGCGATAGTCGTGAAGTGAAGCCAAAGATTAAAGAGCTGCTTCTGTTGATAACAGATCTGACCCCGTCAGTTATCTGCCTTCAGGGAACCTTCCTTAAGAGGAATAACATAATATATATTAGAGAGTCAGTCAGTTAAGTGCCATACATGAAACACGCTTGGGCGATCATGTCTCTTTCGAGACATGACTGACTGGGCAGAAGATTATCCCAAAGTAGGTTGTCATTGCTTCCTGCGGTAGACTGGTTGCCAGCCAAGGCTATAGAATCCAATCTGTCCTGTTATTTAACCCCTAACTGGAAGGAAGAGACGGATTAATACCTTTCCCAAGGGTATTTGCGCGTAAGTGAATGCAATGAATTCAGCTGGAATTCGAACTCGGCTCCCCGATTTCTCGTTCCGCGTTGATATCCAATGCACCACAACACACATCCTAATACTAATAAGAATGCTATAAGCAATATAAATAACATATTGAATAAATGTATAAATACCATTTAAACTACTGTTTTAAAATCACCTATATTAGAGAGTACCAGCTATAAAATTACATAAAAGACACCGTTCTTCGGGCATCAGGTAGTACATCTATCTTAGTCAGAGATAATGTTACACAAAGTCACATAAACTTAACAAATTTACAGACGATAGCTGTAAAAGTAACGCTACAAGGACCAATTAACATCTAATGTACATTCCACCAAATGAAGAGTTAAATGAAACTGAATTGCGGGAAATTATAAGGCAACTCTCTACTCCCTTTATGTTGCTAGGGAATTTTAACATTCACAGCAACATATAGGGCTGTGAATATACAAACTAGAAAGAAAAGTGTATGGAATCTGTTGTAAATAGCAACGATTTGTGTATCTATATTGATAAATACCAACTTATGTACATCCATTCTCTGGCAGTTACTCTGCAGTTCATTTATCTTTGCGCGATCCATCTATCTTTATAAACTTTTTCTGAAATCTACTGATGGACATATGTGGTAGCGATCATTTTCCAATTTTTTCTGAAAATTTCTGAGCAATGTGACGAAAATCCCCAATGTTGGAAATTGCATAAAGAATTTCAAAAGCTATGTCTGAAAAACTAGATGAAGAATTAAGCATGAAGAACATAAGACAATTTATAGAAATCCCGGCTTCTATAGCAAGGAAATGCATCCCAAAGAGTAAATACTTTTTAACGTATTAGACCTTGGTTTAATGATGAGTGTAAAAAGGTTGTCAAGCTCAGAAGAAAGGCATTAAGGGATTTTAACAAAGATCCTATAGCAGATAACTTGCTGAAATTTAAGCAACTTCGAGCAAATGCTCGGAAAATGATCAAAGATAACAAACAGGAATGCTGGGAAAATTACATCAGCAAACTTACTTCAGCGACCAAAACTAAATCTGTTTGGTATATGATAAAGAAAATAGCTGGTAAATTTTATACTAATACAATAAAACAACTTTGCATAAATAATAATAAAATAACCAGCAAAAAAGATATCGCTAACGAATTAGCAATAACCAACTAAAAACACATTAACCAAGAATGGTAGTCAACACTTTGCTAAATTCAAACAAAAAAACGAAAAACAATGAACTTTAAATCTAATAATGCTGTGAGCCACAACCTTCTATTTAAGAAATCCCATGATACAGCTATGGAACAAGATATTCATTATCAATTCCTAAAGCAGCTGTCAAACAAATTGTTGCAACTATTGCTAAAACTATTTAATAATATATTGACAAATGGGTACATTCCAGATTTGTAGAGACAGTCTTTTATCATACCTATTCCGAAACCTGGAAATTACAGGCCGATAGCGTTAACCGGTTTGTGTAAAACTATGGAAAGAATGACTTCGTACTTGGAAAATAACGGCCTAATCAATGATTACCAATGTGCGTTCAGGTAAAAAGAAGTTTCATAGAACACTTAGTGTGGCTTGAGACCTTTGTCGGGGAAGCATTTATTTGGAAGGAACATCTTACAGTAGTCTTTATTTTTAATTTAGAAAAAGCCTATGATACTACATGGAAGTTCGGAATATTAAAAGATTTCCATGAATTGGGCCTAATAGGGAACTGCCTAAAAATTCGAAATTTTTAAGTTCTGGTAAGCAGTACACTCTCGGAAAGATAGTTCCACGCGGAAGTATTCTATCAGCAATGTTTTATGCATGAAACATTTTGAGGAAGAATTCATCATAAATGGGAAAAGAAATAAGTTGAATTGGTCCCTACATCCAATATCAACAATTCATTCGGAGGAAGTGAACACTACGCCATCTTTTTTCGCCGTCGTTCTGCAGCCTTGGCCGAGATAGAACTCACTACATCCCTCCAGTATTCCCTATGCATTTGGAACCCCGGCGCAGTTTATAGCGAAATTCATAATTTTGTCAAATAGCTGAATACTTGATGCTTCGCAAGAGTGTTTTTTTATTGTGATACCAACACTGGATGGGTTGCCTCCAGGCCCCATCCCGTTATTTAACCCATAACTGGAGGGAAATGACAGATTAATACCTTTTCCAAGAGTACCAGTACTTAAGCGAATGCAGGGTACTCAACTAGAATTCGCACTCGGCCCACCGATTTCTCTTTCCAGGCGACATCCACTGCACCACAACGCACATTCGTCACTGAACGCTTACAGCGCCTGGACTTCCCCAAGCGGTCACCCATCTAAGTACTGGCCAGGCTCACGTTGCTTAACTTCGGTTATCGGACGAGAAGCGTTGTAGCCATCGTGATATGCCGTAAAACATCTCTTTTACCCACATCAAATACAACTAGAAAAGCCTCCGAAGGATAGAAATTACTGAGACAATGAACTACCAAATTTTACGGATAATATTACAAGTTTTTGAAAGAAACTAAGGATTGCCCCACCGGTTTCAGGTTATAAAAAAAACGAAAATTATATATGGATTTTCCGGATTGATTTTGATGAGATAGATTTTTCCATTACTCAAGTTCAAGAGTGTATTCAGATTGAATAAAAATTTACATGTTCAGCTTCAATATTATGGAAATCCAATACCATTACCACAGTAGCTTGTGAATGGACACAGTGCTAAACTTACAAGGTTTAGCATGTTGGAAAATTTTCTTCCTTATATTCAAAACGTTGTAATTAAGCACCCAATTTCCATACTAAAGGAATTACAAAAAATACATTTAAAACCTAAGGGCCGTTACTCCTTTTCTCCCGAACTAATCAGATACTCTTTATTATTGCGCTATAATTCTCCTCAAGCACATAAACTACTGGTTGAACAATTACCCTTTCAATCTTTTTCTTCATAAAAAATACAAAGAGTTGGTGTAGACTCTATCAATGCTGCAAGATCTCTCTTGTAAAAAGATAAACTTTCTCAGGATTGTATCTTAATGTTGGATGAAATGTACCTTCAAAAAGGAACACAGTTTCATGCTAGGAAATATGTTGGTGCCGATGAAAATGGCGACCTATACAAACATATAATGATACTAGCAGTATAGCCCGGCGTTGCTCGGGTGTAATGAAAGCTTTAAAACTAATCCATGGTCCTGGGGCTCAGACTCTTCGGACGTTGGCACGAAAGACTAAAAAGCAATAGTTGTTTCCAGTTAAAGTGAAACCGTAGACTGAAAGAAAAATGAATGGATGTAAGTCAAATTTTGATTTTCTGGTATCGATATCAAATTATCTGCACTATTGTAAGAACTGCAACCTTGAAACTTCTGAATATCGTTTCTTGTGTTTTTGTCTATGAGTGTATCAAATTTGATTAAAATCGGACCACTCCTTCTATAACTTGATTTTTTCGATTATCGATTTTCGATATTTATCGGGAGTACCTCGACACAAAACCTATCTAAGAACACTCGCAGATGCTTATAGTACAACTGTGTAAATTTTCCAGAAAATCGGTTCAGCCATTTCGGAGTCTATAGGTAACGGATACACACACACACACACACACACACACACACAGTTTCATTTATAAATAAGTTTAGATTTATGATTTCAGGGTTGAAGAAAACAGTGCCATCTGTGGTTAAAGTTTGTCCTGAAGTGACTGTTACTCGTGACTGGCTCTCTCTCTCTCTCTCTCTCTCTCTCTCTCTCTCTCTCTCTCTCTCTCTCTCTCAATAAATAATTTCTTGCATTGTACAGGTTTCAAATGCAGGATTTAATATAAGGGACCTCAGTAGAAGACAACCATTTTGCTAATATAAATGCTTACAAAATTTTATTGAAGAAATTTGAAGGAGATAAAAAATATTTTATTACTTTTCTAGATTCTCCCCACCCAAATTTTTGTCTTCTTTGACACTGTTTCTTTGTTGAAGAATATTTGAAACAGTTTTCTAACCAAAAGCAAGTTTGTGTTTCTTTCTGTTGATTTTAATATTTCAGGCCTTCATCTATCTTCGCCGTCAGGAAATTTAGCTTAGTCAGATAAAGTATGAAGTACGACAAGGACAAGTTCTTTGATGCTACACTACAAAAAACACCAAAACTAACTTTCAAAGCACTACAATCCAGTGACAATAAGCAAAATGTCAATTTGGCTATTGCTGTATTTCATGAAATAACAATTGCTGCTTGTAAAAACTATTTTTCGGAACGGACTGATATTGCTAATTTTCTCAAATTGATATGGAGCTGGTGGACAATAGTCAATTCTAATCAAAGATTTACACCTAATTTTTTTAATAATGCTGTTGCTGTAAATGATGGTAAAATCAACTTTTACCAAATATTTTCTGACTGGGTTGAGTCTTGGTCAAAAATTTCAAACTTTTGTCTCACTGTGCAGACTATCAAAGTATTTGTCACAACTTTGAGAGCGCAGATAATGCTTATGCAAGAACTACTGAATAGCGGATATAAATTTGTCATTATCCGTAGATTTCAGAGTGATCCCTTTTCAAATTCAATTTTCACAGTATCGCCAAATGTATGGAGGAAGATATTTGGTGAGCCTTTGCGAGATTTACAGCAGTGAAAAGATTTTAATTTATAGGTCCCTTTTAAAAGAAAATATCAACATTTGAGAGGAAGACATCAAGCAATTGTAAAATGAAAATTTAAATAATCGTCTTGATATTGTGTCCAAACATGAATCGGAAATAAATAAACTCTGTTTATCATCTGACAACAAAGAATTGCTGAATATGTTGCAAAAACACTTGATAAATTTTCGTTGTAAGTCCCGACGCTTTTCCCCTTCAAATTTATCCAAAATAGCATTATCTCTGTGCAAATGTATATGCTGAACTCAAATCAACTTTTAGTTATTGAAGAAACTTACCTTTTTTTATCTAACTGTCCATAAAAAAAACGAACTATATCTTGCAATTTTTCTCTCCCGTAAGTCTCACGAAGTCATGTAATTAACTGCAGAATGACGGACTGCGTATGTGAACGATTTTTGCCCCATTTTTCTTCATTTACTGGTACTTCCGGCGATGTACTTCCGGTAATGAAAGTAATGCGCTATTGTATTTCTACGCTTATTGCTCTCATAACAGGAAGTACATCGCCGGATGTTTCAATAAAGGAAGAAAATCGACCAAAATTGCTGCCTACGTAGAACGTCATTCTGCAGTTAATTACATGACTTCGTGAGAGTTACGGGTGAGAAAAAGTGCAAGATATAGTTCGTTTTTTATGGACTTTCAAAGCAAAAAAGGTAAGTTTCTTCAATAAGTTTATTTGAGTTCAGGATATACAGTTGCACAGAAATAATGCCATTTTGGATAAGTTTGAAACGGGGAAAGCTGTCGGCACCTAAAACGAACATTTACCCAAAATTTTTTAAGCATTTTAACTGTTATGTTTTTTCTATTTTTATGATTGGCAATGATATCGAAATCACTGAGAATCGTCACCTTGATTTATTAGCTCGTGGTGGTTTGACAATTCCATCTACCCAAATTGCTGTATTTATTTGTTCTTGCTTTGCAATTATGGATTTTTCTAGTCAATTAATTGAAAAACCATAGGCAGTCTACAAACAGGAAGTCAGCAGAAATAATTCTAGAAACTTATTCCCCAAAGTATTCTTTTACATGTGAGCAGCACATTGAAAAAGAGTATAAATTTGCAACAAAAATTGTTATAAATATATTCTATAACATCTTTAGATGAAATTAAAAAAGATTCTATAAAAGTTTTTAAAAAGCGGCAATGGTCAAAAGAAAATTTAAATTTAATGTTGAACAATTGCCTTTATTCGTTTTACAATTTTTACTGATTTTCTTGTGCTTTCTAAAAATACTTTAAAATTCCTCTGGTGAAAAAAATATGGCATTTTATAATTTTACAGTGTTATGGCTGAGTGAATTACAGTTTACTTTTCTTCTAATCTTTACTTATTTATATTCAGATTCTTTGTAAATAAACTTTGATATTTCGCATAAAAGATATCTTTCTAATAAAATCTTTAAAAAAACTGTTGTCTATTCAAATAGTTTTTTCATATTTGTAAACAACAATTTAATGATTGGCAAGATCAAAAGAGAAAATTCAGAATTGATTTTTTTTTTTTTGGTATTATAATGAAATAAAATAGGAAAATACATTAAAGTAATGAAAACTTTTTACTTTAGACAGAATAACATAAAAATATGTTGGTAGAATTTATTCAAGCATTATTTCATATGTTAACATACATTCAAAGACAGAGGCTTCTGAGTTACTTCCCTTTTCCTTGAATTTCAATGGCCTCTTAGAATTGTAGCCTCTCATGTGGCATATTAGGCCGTATATATTAGTAGGCCATGGCCACATTGAAATAAAAGGTAACTGTAAAGCAGACCTGGCAACCAAATCAGCTTTAGACATGAACGTGGATGCACGAATAATGGTCGCATATACAGACTTTAGGGAGGAAATAAATAAATAGGTTTTTAAAAATGGTAGGAGTTCTAGGACGATCATTCATATAATAAACTCCATCCAATCTTGCCCAAGCTGGGAGTAATTATATAAGCTTCAAGAAGTCTTGAAATGAAGGAGTCGCTTGAAACATTCATTCTTACTAAGGAAGTTCAACCGGTGTGCCAAGCGTGAAAAAACAGTATTATCCATTAAACATATTTTGTCAGAGTGTCTAGAACTAGCTATCTCTAGACAGCAAGGCTTACGGCCTATCACGTTGAATACACCGATTTTCGCTCGATCACCGAAGCTAAGCAACGTTGAGCCTGGTCAGTACTTAGATGGGTGACAGCTTGGGAATACCAGGTGCCGTAAGTGTTTATGGACGGATGTGTGGTGTGGTGTGGTGTGGTGGATATCGACTCGGAAAGAGAAATTGGTGAGCTGAGTTCGAATTCCAGTTGAATGCCCTGCATTCACTTAAGCACTGGTGCCATTGGGAAAGGTATTAATCCGTTCCTTCCCTCCAGTTATGAGTTAAATAACAAGGGTAGGACTTGGGACCCTGCCCTTAAAAACAAATCCCAATGAATTTTGCAAACAAAAACAAGTAAACTAAATCAAAAATCGATTTTCAGCATTAACTGACCTAATGAAGGTTGATATGGTGGTTAAATGAATCAACCAACCAAAATTTAGACAGCAATTTTACAATACTCGTAACATGTTTGATCCGTTCCAAAGATAAATGTGGATGATACATTATCATATCTAAAAGTGATCGGCCTCTACAAGAAAATATATAACAGGAGAGAATAACGATTAAACAAAGTTTAAAAAATATATATCTACGAAGCCAGACTCTTGATAAGAAATAACCTATTTGCAGAAATAAATCTAGGAAACCGGTCATGTTGGGAATAAATATTACCTATGATTCTTTGTTGAGGCCTAGAATAATGCCAACAATGTAATTGTCTCTCGAAGACAATTGCGGGGGTGTTAGTAAAACTTGATTTACAGAGTGATTTACAGGGACATTAACACGTGAGCCGAAAGCTTAGAACCAGCATAATAACAAAATATCCAAATATTGGACACTTTTTGTCTTTATTTTCACCTGAAATTAAAGCCAAGATACGATGTTTAGAACGGCTCATCATTAAACATAATAGACATTCATTGTCTCTTATATTTAACAGTATATGCTTAGAATATATGTATATATATTATCATACAACGTGTGAAAGCACGTGCGATACACTGTCCTCATCAGCCGCCAACCAGGGTGATAACACAGTTTCGGTAGCTCAAGGCGGTACTGCCACTCCTGGCGCTACCAAGCAGCTTTTGCCACCGGACAGAGTATTAAGAGAAATATATATATATATATATATATATATATATATATATATATATATATATATATACGCTCTCAGGCCCTGATTGAGCACTCTGGAAGAATGTTAGACTTTGAAAAACAGTAGCTACTCTGGTATGTACGCATCGCTCCTTCCGAAATGAATTAGAGCACTCTGGCTATTCGGCGTGTATAATGATAGTGTATACGCTTACAAGTCTGCCTTCTTCTACCGAGCACCAATAGCCCAGTGGTAGAATCGCCGACTGACGCCAATTCGGTCACTTTTCAATCCTGGGTTAAAAGCAATCGGAGTCTAACCGTACTGATGAGCTGTGATACAGCGAAACAGATCTGTCTGCAGATGACTATATATATATATATATATATATATATATATTCTAAACATATACTGTTAAATATAAGAGACAATGAATGTCTATTATGTTTAATCATGAGCCGTTCTAAACGTCGTATTTTGGCTTTAATTCCAGTTGAAAATAAAGACAAAGATTCTCCAACATGATTAACCATAATAGACATTCATTGTCTCTTATATTTAACAGTATATGTTTAGAAAATTATTTGCTACCTCGATACACTATATATATATATATATATATATATATATATATATATATATATATATATTACGGTTATTTCACGTTGAAAACAGCGGTTTTCGTTCGATATAATATATCTACGAAGATAAATCTCTTGATAAAAAAATAAACTATTTGCAGAAATAAATCTAGGAAACAGGTCATGTAAATATTACCCACAATTCTTTGTTGAGTCCTAGAATAATGCTAACAATGTAATTGTCTCTTGAAGAGGACACTCTTTGCAGGGATGTAAGTAAAACTTGATTTACAGAGTGATTTTGTTACAAGGAATACATTTTTTTACTGATGTGTTTTATGTATATATTTTTAAAAAATGGTTGGCATCAATTAACTCTTTGATGTTGATATACTCCTTCCTCCACAACAGAATAAATAATCCACTGAGGTTGTAACACAGAACAAACCAAAACATTGATCTACAAACTGATTTTTTAAAAAGAATACATATTCTATTCATACGAACTTATCCTAAATATCTTATAGGCATTGAATAACCCAATGACGTTGATATGCTGCAAAAGAAAATAAACAAAGCAACATCAATCATATTCTTGCCCCTTAACCACTTTGCTTTTCAGTATCCTTTCTTGCTTGTGGAATTCTCCTCTAGCTTCCTACTTTCCTATCAACTACAATCTTCAAAATGTTAATTTAACATCAATCTTCTTGTCTCTTTTAACTTTTTTTCTTTTATTATCCTTTCTCGCCTGTGAAACCCTCTTCCATTTTCTTGCTTTCCTGTCAACTACAATCTTCAAAAATTTAAATGTCACGTTAATCTTCTTGTCTCCTTGAACCCTGTTCTTTTCGGTGTCTTTTTTCGCCCTTGGAATTCTCTTCCAGTTTTTTTTTTTTTTGCATTCCTGTTAACTGCAATCATCAAAAAAAAAATGTCTAGCCACACTGATGAGCTGTGATACAGCGAAACAGGCTTGTATGCGGATGACTAATATATATATAGTTTTGTCAAATAGAGAGAGAGAAAGACAGTCAGCCAGCCAGCCAGACAGACAGACAAAGAGAGAGAGAGAGATTTCATAGGCGGATTAATATAATTTGAGGGATAAAAAGCCAACAAAATGATCATATTAACAATAAGATTGATTATGTTTATTATACATTTTTGACTAAACTGAACCAAGAATAAAAAAGATTTTAAAATCTGAATTTTCGGGCACGCCTGTGTCCTTTTTCAACGAGGCGAGGAATAACGAAGTGGGGCATATTTTTCAAGGAATGCTGTTGTTGTTGGTTAGCGTGCTTCCTGTGAAAATGATACCCTCCAAGTAAAACTAAATCCCTGTTTAATCCATCAATGTGGGAATTTATTTTGAAAGTAAATCTCTCTACGGTGTGCGTCTTTCTTGTCGGGTGTTGAATGAAGACGCTAAATGAACGCAACTGATTTCCTCAACGTTACGTTGGTTGAAATGAGCAGCGATTGTTGTTAATCCCTATTGGATTTTTTTGTGGTTACTGGACTGAAGACGGAAATTCGCCTCAGTTTCTCCAACATAATTTGTAGCAAAAAAGCAAATATATAAGTTTTGAATTGTCACAAGTCAGAGTTAATGGCTTGAATATTGTGTGAGTGCTGGGAGTGGGAAATTCGTATCAGAGATGATACTTTTATATTATATTACAGAAACAGGCACAGAAGTATGCCTTCGGTTCAATATCCATAAAACAAAACATAAATGACAGCAACAATAATTTTCCTGTCGCTGCATACTTCAACAAACCGTTTCATAACATTGATAACATCAGAGGCGTTCTCTTAGTGTTTGTATTTAACTCTCTCTCTCTCTCTCTCTCTCTCTATATATATATATATATATATATATATATATATATATAATTCTGCTTTCCTACCTGCTGGAAATCCTCCTCCGTGGTTCCTATATATAAAAATATTGGCGAACCCTCTGACTCCGCTAATTACCGCCCTATCAGCCTCCTACTAATCTTTGGCAAAGTGTTCGAAGCCATCATCAACGCCGAGGTGGTACAACATCTCACAGACTCTTCTCTGACAAACAGTATGTTTCCGCTTCCGCTTCACCGGGTCTACTGCTGATATTCTCACGACCATCACTGAGTATATACACCAGGCCCTCGACAAAAACGGCGAAGCCCGAACAGTGGCCCTTGACATCTCCAAAGCGTTTGACAGAGTCAGGCCTTCTATGCAAGCTGCAGAGCTATGGTATAACTGGACAATTGTTTACCCTAATCCAGTTCTTCCTTTCAAACCGTACAATGAGGGTGGTATTGAACGGACAAGCCTCCCAATACTATCACAAGAATGCGGGTGTCCTTCAAGGCTCTATTCTAGGTCCTACGCTTTTCCTTATCTATATCAACGATCTCCCTGATGTAATAAGATCCCAAGTGGTTATATATGCTGACGACACTACGGTTTACTCTCATCTCGATCAAAAATCTACCGAGGCTGACAAAGCAAATCTCGCTGCCGAGCTTGAAAAGGACCTCCAATTCGTGGTGAACTGGGGTAAGAAATGGCTCGTAAATTTTAATGCTTCCAAAACGAAGCCGCTATCTAATAACCACTACAGACAATCGTTCCTCCCGTCCATTAACATGGATCAGGCTTCTCTTTCTGAAAGCGAAACAATGCGCCTCCTCGGGTTAACTCTCACACCAGACCTCAAGTGGAATAACTATATAGAATCCATAGCTAAATCCGCTGCTAAGAAAGTTGGTTCTCTGTGTAGGGCCAGGAAGTTTTTCCCGTCCCAAACTATACTGCATATATACAAGTCTACCATCCGCCTGTGCAGTATTGAGTATTGCTGCTCCTGCTATCCACTTAGGTGTCCTCAACCGAATCTAACGGAGAATCTGTAATGTGATCGATCCCGACTTGGCAGCTAGGATACAGTTGATTTCTCACCGACGCATTGTGGCTTACCTGTGTCTCTTCTACAAATACTTTCGGCTTCTGCTCCGATGAACTTAGCTCACTGGTACCCCCTCTATACGAATTTCCTCGAGACACAAGATTAGCAACTAAGCCTCAAACTTGATGGCCATTACTCATCGCGTCTCTTAGGCTAAAAATGACAGAAAACTCTTACCTTCGCTTATAAAAAAAAAAGCTAAATCTTGAAAATTGCAGTCAATATATTGATCAACATAACCATCTGCGCGTGAGCAGGTTATAAGTTCCAAATGATCTATGAAGTCTCATGAGAGAACGTAAGGAAATAAACAGAAAAAATGTATATATACATATGAAAAGCATCAATATAAGACGCAGAGTGAAAGAAAGACAAATGAAAGAATGAAAGACAAATGAAAGAATGAAAGACAAATGAAAGAAAAGAATGAAAGAAAGACAAATGAAAGAAAAGAATGAAAGACTCACGGAAGAACAGAATGAAAGAATGAAAATGAAGAAAAGAAGAAAAGAATGAAAGACAAATGAAAAAATGAAAGACAAATGAAAGAAAAGAATGAAAGACTCATGAAAGAAAAGAATGAAAGAATGAAAATGAAGAAAAGAATGAAAGACAAATGAAAGAAAGACAAATGAGGATTATGTAAAAAGCATTGTTTTAATTTGTTAAGCGGAAATGACAAACAACATAAAACCTCACCACAAATAACTTTTTTCTGTGGATATTTCTCTACTTTATTTTTTACAGGTGATCATGCGAAATATAAATCATTTCGCTCAACCTTTTTCAGGATAAAACTGTCATGTTATCGGATTGTTTTCCATGGTGGGAATGTAATACTATGTTTGTGCAGTAATTTCACAAGCATACTAAGATACTAACATATCAGGTGATAACGAAATAGTGTCGGCGCATGGGTCTATTTCTCGATTAAACTGTTTACGTACATTTAAATTTAGAAGTACTAGATTTTCTCAAAAATGTAAGATCTGAAAAAACAAAACTTTTCTGTGCCGTAATATGATAATATTTATATTAGCGGTTTTTGATAATGGCTAACTGTTGTCGAGTAGTTTTCGAACTGAAGGTTATAACCGTGCTATGTCGGTGGCTAATCGACTTAACGTACCCAAAATGTTAGGAACTTGGTAATCTTACACTGAAAGCTAACGCCTTAGTATTCGGCTAACAGCTGACTAATATCAACTGCCTAGTAGTTCTACTGAACTCCAGTAGAACTTTAAAGAACTCCCATGAACTTCTAAGAATTTCCTGTTAACTCTTATTAATATAGGAGGGAGAGTTCATTATCTGAGGAATAGGTGCGTTTCACCATAACACTATCTCAGTCTGTTATCTATCTATCTATCTATCTATCTATCTATCTATCTATCTATCTATCTATCTATCTATCTATCTATTTGTTGTGGAGTAGTTCTCGCACTGAAGGTTATAATCGTGCTATATCGGTGGCTAATCGACTTAACGTACCCAAAATGTTAGGAACTTGGTAATCTTCCACTGAAAGCTGACTCCTTAGTATTCGGCTAACTGCCAACTAATATCAACTGCCTAGTAGTTCTACTGAACTCCAATAGAAGTCTAAAAAACTCCTATGAACTTCCCGTTAACTCTTATTAATATAGGAGGGAGAGACCATTATCTAAGGAATAGGTGTGTTTCCCCATAACACCAACGAAATTAGTAGAGACAAAGACACTACTACATTTAAACAGTTTCTTCATAAATCTTAGCCCAGATTTACGGCAACTCATCTGCAATTGGAAAGAATACGAATCGATTTCAATTTCTAGTCGAGTTCGTTACACTCAAATTCGCAAAAATACTCTTAAGAGAGGTATAAATCAGTCTTTTCTCCCCAGATATGGATTAAATAATAGATCTGAAACACTCAACTTAGTTGACAACCAGTCGAAAATAAGAAAAATTCTGAATCTCCAAACTTGGGAAGTTGGGAGTTGCTAATGTGAACACGTTTTCTATGCGAAGGAAAACACCGACAAAGTGCCAACCCTTCCTCAAAAAACGTGAGGCTAACTGTTATGGTGAAACACACCTATTCCTCAGATAACAGACTCTCCCTCCTATATTAATGTCATGGTGAACCACACCTATTCCTCAGATAACAGACTCTCCCTCCTATATTAATGTCATTGTGAAAAACAACCAATTCCTCAGATAATGGACTCTCCCTCCTGTATTAATGTTATGATGAAACACATCTACTTCTCAGATAATGGGCTCTCCCTCCTATATTAATAAGAAAGTTAACTCTTGGGAAGTTTTTAAGAAGTTCTTGGTAAGTTCTTAGGAGTTCTTAGAAGTTCTAGAAAGTTCTTTAGAGTTCTATTGGAGTTCAGTAGAACTGTTAATTCCAGTTTGAACATAGTTGGACTAAGGCAGTTGATATTAGCCGAATAGTAAGGAGTCAGCTAACAGTGGAAGATTACCAAGTTCCTCACATTTTTGGTGCGTTAAGTCGATTAGCGACCGACATAGCACGATTATAACTTTAAGTGCGAAAACTACTCCACAACACAAACTACCCCTTGGAACAATTTGATCAGGCATGTCACCAGGAAACATTATGTACCATAGGCTAAACTCAACTTAGCCATAGATTATTAGATTTATTTGAAATAAAACATTGTTCGTGATTGGGATCGAGATACAAAAAAAAAAAAAATTACGAAAGGTACAAATATCCACAAGTCAGTCAGCCTTGTGTTATATGCGCTTGGCTGGTCATGCTTTTTTTATTCATGACTGAGAAGGCAGAAGGTTTTCCCACAGTAGGTTGCCATTTCTTTCTGCGGTAGATTGGTTGAAAACCAAAGCTACAGCACCCTATCTGTCCTACTATTTAACCCATAGTTGGAGGAAGAAGAGATGGGTTCATACCTTGAGTTAATGCAATGACTTCAAGTGGAATTCGAACTCGGCTCTCAGATTTCTATATCCATTTCTCCACCAAGCACATCTTTGAAAGATATAGACTTAACTGACTGATCTGGTTAAAGACGATTGAATAGCAGGAGAAATTGGGTTCTATAGGCTTGGTTGGCAACCAGTCTAACACAGAAAGAAATGACAACCTACTACAAGAAAGTCTTCTGCATAGTCAGTCATGGATCGAAAGAGACATGATTGCCCAAGTGTTTATCATGTATGACATTTAACTGACTGATCTGGATAAAAGGATTGAATAGCAGGAGAAATTGGGTTCTATAGTCTTGGTTGGCAACCAGTCTACTAAATAAAGAAATGGCAACCTACTGCAGGAATATCTTCTGCCTAGTCAGTCATGGACCGAAAGAGACATGATTGCCCAAGTGTTTATCATGTATGGCACTTAACTGACTGATCTGGATAAAAGGATTGAATAGCAGGACAGATTGGGTTCTATGCCCTTGGTTGGCAACCAGTCTACATATAAAGAAATGACAACCTGCTACAAGAAAGTCTTCTGCCTAGTCAGTCATAGATCAAAAGAGACATGATTGTCCAAGTGTTTTTCATATATGGCACTTAACTGACTGATCTGGATAAAAGAATTGAATAGCAGAACATATTGGGTTCTATACCCTTGGTTGTCAACCAGTCTACCGCAGAGAGAAAGGGCAATCTACTGTAGGAAAACCTTCTGCCTAGTCAGTCATGGATCAAAAGAGACATGATTGCCCAAGTGCTTATCATGTATGGCACTTAACTGACTGATCTGGATAAAAGGATTGAATAGCAGGACAGATTGGGTTTTATAGCCTTGGTTGGCAACCAGTATTCTACGTAAAGAAATGACAACCTTCTGCTAGATAATCTTCCTCCACCAGACTGTCATGAATCGAAAGAGATATGTTTGCCTAAGCATGTATACACAACTTTGCTTAATAGCAAAATCTTCACCATTCTCAATACTGTGCTGTTGAAGAGGTTAAAGGTTATGTCCTTGATTTTATTTACTGCTGTGAAAGCAGTGCTCAGTGAAGTAGACTAATTTTTTTCTCCATCCAGATGTTGCCCGTAGATTACACAGTGCTCTATAAAACACAAGGTATGAGTATTTTTTTTTTTTTTTGAGAAACTGATAATGCATTGATAATGATAATCTAGTATCAATGGAACACCTACACCTGTTGCACAAGCAAGAATGTCGGCAAGCATGATACCTTTCTCTTTAGAAAATTCTCAACTAAGCAAAATAATAACTCCTTTCTAGTTATCTTGCAAATAACACCTCTTGAACAAAACTTTCCTCTTTTATAAGCAAGAAGAAAAGATTCATTGCCTGACAAATTCAAATCAATTGTAAACTAAATTTTTTGGCCCTTAGCATATTGCAGAGAGACTTCCAGGTTTTCAGCCCTTCATCTTTGAACTTTAATAATTTCTTCAAACTCTATACAGTACCTCTATTAATGTTGAAAAAATAAATTCTTCTCCAATTCTATGAAGCTCAACAGATTTAGCAATGAAATGTACAGTGCATGTAAAGAATCATTGGGAAGCTCCAGCAAAATTATTTCCAATGGTTTTCTGTTTCTGAAAAATTTTTTTCTCAAAGTGACTGAAAATATGCCAAGATTTTATCTGCTTTAACAGAATTCTTTTCAAATTTCCAAGAAATCTTTTCAAGTATGAGATAAGATGTGACTATGCAAACAATTATGGTTATATTGTTATACCTACAAACCCTGAGAATTGGCCCATAGAAACGTCAGCTGCTGGTGACTGACATTTCCTGCTCAGATAACATCAGCCCTTCATCTTTGAACTTTAATAAATTGTTCAAACTCCATACAGTACCTCTATTAATGTTAAAAAACAAGCTCTTCTCCAATTCTATGAAACTTAACAGATTTAGCAATGTAAGTTAAGTGTCATACCTGATACACGCTTTGGGTGATCATGTCTCGAAAGAGACATGACTGACCGGACAGATTATCCCGCAGTAGTTTGCCATTGCTTTCTGCGGTAGACTGGTTGCCAGCCAAGGCTATAGAACCCAATCTGTCCTATTATTTGACTCATAGCTAGAGGGACAAGAGATGTATTATATTAGTATGTAGTAATTAGCGGGGATCAGTTTATTACTTCATAACAATAGAAAACCGATCCCCCATTTTATGACCAGTATAAGCCTTAAGCACGATTCCAACTATTATATTCAGTCAGTCAGTTAAGTGCCATACGCGATACACGCTTGGGTGATCATGTCTTGAAAGAGACATGACTGACTGTGCAGAAGATTATCCCGCAGTAGGTTGCCATTGCTTTCTGCATTAGACTGGCTGACAGCCAAGGCTATAGAACCCAGTCTGTCCTGTTATTTAACCAATAACTAGATGGAAGAGACGGCTTAAAACCTTTCCCAAGGTTATTTGTGTGTAAGTGAATGCGAATAATTCAACTGGAATTCGAACTCGGCTCCCCGATTTGTCGTTATCCACTGCACTAAAAACGCACAATAAAATGTATGGTGCTAAAAACCTATTGCTGAGCTGGTGTGAACCGCTCGCAAACATATTTCTAATGGTTTTCAGTTTCTCAAAATTTTCTCGAAATTTACAAAGTATTTTTCTGCTTTATCGGCGTTTTAAATGTTCAAGATGTCTTGAAGGTTTCACTGTTTATGTATCATTATTAAGAAGACAATTAAGTTAACAATTATTTTCTATTGTTCATAGAACCGGCTAGACTTTTTTTTATTTTTATAATCGTCTGGCCCCAAGCAAGGCATTTTACTGCTATTGTTGTGCAGGGGTTTACATAGGAGGAATGTTATGAGAAAGAGTGACAAATTACAGTGGGTGTCAGGAAGAGAGTATAAGAAGGAAGAGGATACTGATGAGAGTGAAGTGGACGGAAAAAGAGCATGAGGGAGAGGATGCTAGCTAGTGAAACAGGAGATGAGAGTTTTTTTTATAAACATATTGCCCCAACAAGGCATTTTACTGCCACTGTTGTAGAGGGGATTACATAGGAGGAAAGTTATAAGAAAGAGTGACAGGTTATAGGGGTGTCAGGAAGTGGGTAAGAGAAGGATGAGAATACTGATGAGAGTGAGGTGAACGGAGAAAAAAGCATGAGAGAGAGGATGTAAGTTAGTGAGACAAGAGATGACTATTGACTTTACATTTGAATTCTTGAAGATTGTAGCTGTCGGGAAAGCAAGTCAGAGGAAGAGAATTCCACGAATGGGAAGTGCGAGAAAAAAACTTTGTATACATTGTAGAAAAAACGGGAAATATTAAATCTCCCGTACATTAAATTTAAGGGAATTTTGTGAAAAAAACAAACAAAAAAAAAACAGTCAAAATTCATTCAAAAATCGCTTAAAAATTATATAAAAGTATTTTTTTAAGTTTGACATCTCCCAGCTAAACATTTTTTTGGGTGTGAGTTTTTTAATAAAAGTAAACCCTTGGAGAATTAAAACCATTTTAATAAATTTTAATTGCAAAGGATTTACCGTAAATCGTAAAATAGAAATGCCACCACCATGAATATATGGCATTTGTTTTTTTTGTTTTGTTTTTTAATTTTGAAAAAACTTAATTGATTTTCAGAATAAAATTATGTCTTCATTTCAAAAATTAATATTTTAGATACATTTTCATTATCTTATTTCAATTCAAATTTAAAATTTAAAATTTAAATTCTTTTTTTATCATATTTCATGAAATCAAATAAAACGTTGTTATTAACTAAAACTTTATTTACTCGTCATGAAAGTTTAACAAAATTCCAAGCAAAATATTTCTATATGGAATTTTTAATTATATTTACGCGTAGAAACCTATTAAGCAACATCGAGCCTGGTCAGTACTTTAATGGGTGACCATTTGGGAATACCAGGTGCTGTAAACGTAAGGACCAAGAATGGTCCTCCAGGTTCGGGGGTTGGGTGCAGGGCTAACAACCCTGCCTCGTAAAAAACAGTTTGTTACAGAAACAGCAACAAAAGTTGCTGCCCTATGCACCATCTGGGAGTGATGGATAAATAATGATGATGATGATGATGATGATTATAAGAAATTATAATGTGGATATAAAATGAGGGATCAATTCTATATTATAATCAATATATAAACTGATCCCTCATTTTATGGCCATACTAGTTTCTATACATTTATATTCTAGATTTATGGGCTTGAGCTAGTGGATGGCAGAGCGGGGTTTGGGTGGTGTAACAGGAGAAGGCGTGCTAAGAGCTACCAGGGATAGGGAGACGTGGAAGGCCATGATCGCCTACGTCCTGAAAGGACGGGTCACATAGAAGAAGATATATGCCAACAGTTTATAAGAAATTATAATGTGGATATAAAGTGGGGAATCAAATCTATATTATCATCAATATATAAACTGATCCCTCATTTTGTGGCCATACTAGTTTCTATACATTTATATTCTAGATTTATGGACTTGAGCTAGTGGATGGCAGATCGGGATTTTGGTGGTGTAACAGGAGAAAGCGTGCTAAAAGCCACCAAGGATAGGGAGATGTGGAAGGTCATGATCACCTACGTCCTGAAGGGACATGGCACATAAAAGAAGATATATGCCAACTGTTTATTAGAAATTATAATGTGGATATAAAGTGGGGGATCAAATCTATATTATAATCAATATATAATTAACATCTATGTATGCAAGCGTAGTCTACGGCCATATCGTGTTGAATGCACCGTTTCTCATCCGATCACTGGAGTTAAGCAACATCGAGCCTGATCAGTACTTAGATGGGTGACTGTTTGGAAATACCAGGTGCTGTAAACGTAAGGACCAGGGTTGGGTGCAGCGCTAACAACCCTGCCTCGTAAAAAACAGTTTGTTACAGAAACAGCTACAAAAAGTTGCTGCCCTATGCACCATCTGGGTGTGACGGATGAATGTAGAAACATATCGACTATTTTTTACCTGCGGAAAGGAATATAAGAAAAAAAATTGCAAACAGTACCCATTCCACTCTATATGTAATTATGTAATGTATAATACGCAAAGAAATTTTATCTTCCTTGTCAACCCAAAACATTCTCGTCTTTCTTCGATCTGTAAGAGTCCACAGTGATATCATTTAGATAAAAACATACCATTCAAAGAAAATAATACAATTCAGATAAAATAATACCATTCAGATAAAATCATACCATTCAGCTATTTTTTTCATTTTTGTATGAATTTTACTATATTTTAAGCAAGCATTTACTTAAAAATACCTATGGGAACGGTATTAATCCGTTTCTTTTCTCTTCATTATAGATTGGGTTCTGTGGCCTTGTTTGGCAAACAGTCTAACGTAGTAAGTAATGACAACCTACTGCAGGAAAATCTTCTGCCAAGTCAGTCATTTCTCTTTCGAGACATGATCGCCCAACCGTGTATCACATATGACACTTGACTGACTGATCTTGATAAAAAATGGAATAACAGGACAGATCGGGTTCTATAGCCTTGGCTGGCAACCAGTCTACCGCAAATAGCAATAACCACCTATTGCGGAATAATCTTCTGCTCAGTCAGTCTTCTCTCTTCCGAGACATGATCGCCCAAAGCAAGTATCACGTATGGCACTTGACTGACTGATTGACTGACTGACTGACTGACTGACTATAATAGTTGGAATCATGATTAAGGCTTATACTGGTCATAAAATCTGGGGATCGGTTTTCTATTGTTATGAAGTAATAAACTGACCCCCCCTACTAATTACTACTTAATAATATAATACATTTCTTTCCCCTCTAGCTATGAGTCAAATAACAGAACAGATTGAGTTCTATAGCCTTTGTCGGTAACCAGTCTACCGCAGAAAGCAATGGTAACCTACTGAGGGAAAATCTTCTGCCCAGTCAGTCATGTCTCTTTCGAGACATGATCGCCCAAGCGTGTATAAAGTATGGTACTTAAATGACTGAAATAATATTTGCTTCAAATTTAATTAATTAAACTTTAAGTTAAGTAATGTTGTTCAAAAAAAACTTTTAAGAGGAGTATATTTTATTATTGGTGCATTTCTTTTTTTTAAAGAGGTTATTTTGGAGTTTGACAGATCTGTCTATATGGACGAATTAGTAATTTTTTTTTAAAGTTTCAGTCAGTTTAAACTCGATTTTTAATGCACCAAAGTTTGTTTTATCATTATTATTATTATTATTATGTTGTCATTTTTCATCATATTTCGATTTTTGCTATGGTCGCACTACCAACCAAGTCTGCGGGAAGACCTAAGGCAGGTCGAGACTTGTTGTTATGGCTCCATTTCATGTTTTTTCTATCTCCCCTAACATACCTAGCGTTTCATAGACAAAGTTTCCCTTAGTGTGTGGGCTGTACTTAATAAGACAATTTTTTGTATATCTCTTAAGCTGGGATTTCCAGGGATTCTTTCAATGTGTTGATTTGTTCCATTTTTTATCATTCCAAGTGCACCTACTATCACTGGCACAACTCTTGTTTTCAATTTCCACATTTTTTCTATTTCAATTTCCAGGTCTTTTTCAAATTCCTTGGCTGCTATGTTACAATCTGCTGGACAAGCCATATCAATTAATAGACAAGTATTTTATTTCTGGTTTTTAACAATAATGTCCTGCCTATTTGCTTCAATTTTTCTGTCTGTTTAGATGGTGTAATCACATAGAATGGTGACATCTTCTATTTCTGTAACCGGTGCTGGGTGATGTTCATACCAGTGTTTGTTTACAGATTTTCCATAGTGCTTGCACATTGTCCAATGTAAATATTGCCCAACTCTATCGTGGCGATTTTTATATTTATTTGGGGTAAGTACAGAACAGCCTGAGATTAGATGGTCTATTGTTTCTTGGTGTTTATCACAAAACCTGCATTTTGGATCCATATTATGTATAATATTTGCCTGAAAGTTTCTAGTGAAAGGACTTAGGTCTTGCGCTGCAAGAATAAAGCCTTCAGTCTCAGACTTTAATCCAGATGCACGTAACCATCGATGAGTATTAACTTTATCAACATTGGATTTATTGGCACGTTTTGGATATTGGCCATGCAGAGGTTTGTCTTGCCAGCGTTCTTTCATCTGTTCAAGAGCTTTATCTTTGGCTTTCATTTTCATATTTTTTGCCGCAATAGTTGGTTCTTGGCTTCTGTTTTGCTTTTCTACAGAATCTACTAACTGCAAATCTTGTTTGTATTTACTGCCTTCTTTTATTATTGAATATTTTTTCTTTCTTTCTTCATGTTGCCTTACTAATTGTATCATCCAGTCCTTTGTTGTTTCTATGTATGTTAGTAAGCCAATAGTTGTTGTCTTGTATGACAATTCTATTATTATTATTTATTTATTTATTTATTTATTTATTTATTTATGTTTTTGTTTTGTTTTGTTTTTTTTTTCTTTGCTATTAAATTTAATGTATTATCTTGGAATTAAAGCCAAAATTAAATCTTCAAAGAAGATTTTTCATTGTTTAAAAATGCATTTTAAAATTAGATATGCCTCTTTTTGGCCTTTCTTGCTTGATTTTTACGTGTTTCTTGTTTTTGAGATTCATAATTAAAAATAGTTTTATCGCAACTCTGGCCTAAGTTGACTTCAGACTGACGCCATGTTTTTTTGTTTTTGTTGCTTTTTTCGTTTTTTGCATACTAGTAGATAACATGTTGCCAGACCAACATCCCCACTCCATATCACTGCACCTAAAAACTTAAATCTCCAGACGTCGGATGTCTGATCAATCCTGTCTAGATAATGTCAACAAAAAAAAGTGTTCCTACATTTACTTCAGACAAAAAAAAACAGGTGTTATAACTGTTATGTTAATTTTAATCTTTGTGTTTCTTCAATACAAATAACAGATTTTGTGAAAAGGTGAAAAAATCATTTCTTGGTTTTAAATGATACTCTGGCACCTCCTACCAGCTCTTTTCTCTCACCGTCACTGTCTGGATCCATAACTGAGGAAGTACCTTCTACTTTGAAAATACCAGAGTTAGAATTTTTATAAAATGCGTGTGTATGTTCGTGTGCATTCGTTTGGGTGTAAGCATTTGTTTCAAATTCATCCTTTGCTTATTGTTGATATGTACAAATTGATTCCCGTTGTTCGCAAAACCTTTACTAGTTGACTAGTTAATGCTACTTTTACTAATTTACTAGTTACAACGGAAAACAACCTTGGTAGCTTCAAGAGACAATGATTACAAAGAAAATAAAATTTATGACAAGTAAATAAAAGTAAACAATAGATATAATCAGTCATATTTCCAATGACTGTATCATTAATTTTTTTCCAAGTTATTGAATTTTCAGTATATTTTGCAAATGTCTTACAACTGTTAAGTGTTTAATGACACATTTATCTAGCTAATTCTAACACTGAATGAAGTCATCATCTAAAAGACTTTGCAAATAATCCCTTTCAAATTAGTATAGTCAACAGCCTATTCTTCTTTTTTTTTTTTTTTTTTTACTTTGATTTTGGAGGGAGGTGACTTTCAAATCAAACGCTCTCGTAACGTGGATTTTTTGAACGCTCACGTAACGGGGATTTTTTGAACGCGCAATTTTTAAAATTACAAGAAGTTATAACGTTTTCATCCGTGGTTGTATGAAACTAATAGCTATTTTATGGTATGGTTACACTTAGTCATAATGTCTGTTCTTTCATTAATTCATTTTTGTTTAAGAATAACATAATAACTAACTTTTCTTCCAGGTACAGTCTCTACATATTTTGCCACCGTTGTAAGGCGTGGCTATTTTTACTATACTCCACGTTATGTCTGGGTCTTTTTCAAATTTTAATTTCAATTTCCACATGTTGCTAGCCAGTTTTGTACATTTTTTAAGTTTTCTATTTTAAATGTAGACCTGTGATTGAGCCATCTGGTCTTAAATGTATCTTTGGTTTATTCCAAATATGTTTTGTTTTGACCATTTAAGTCATGTACTTTTGCTTTGCAAATATCTCTTTTATGTTACAGGGTCCTTGAAGTGGCTATTTGTTCTTGTTCCTGCAGTTACATTCATTATTAATGATCTTGTTTGTACGTTGCTATTTAATTTTCTGACGTTTTGCTTCTTTTTGAAATTTTCTAAATTACTAGTTCAGCTATAACTCAGTTTGATTGTATTCCTATCAAAAATTTGTGCAGTTCTGAGTTTTTGGAAAGTGTTTATCGATTAGCTTAAAAAATATTTGTCTTATTTTAGTTTTTACTTCTATGATGGTTTGAACCAGATAATGTTTCGTTTTCTATAATTGTTTTTTATTTGTCTTTTAGTTGGGGATTGTATTTTAAAATGTTCTTATGGCAAGATTTTCTTAGTGCATTTTCATAGTTTCTTTTCTTTTCATCAAATATTGTTTTGTTTGACGAATCTTTTGATAGCCTGTGTTCTATTCCTTTGTGAATTTGTTTGATTATGCTTTTGGGGTGGTTAGATCTTGTGTTTATGTACTTTAAATTTGTGTTTACTTTCATATATGGTTTAATTTAATTATGACCAAAAATTAAGTAATTAAAGAATTATTTATATATATATATATATATATATATATATATATATATATATTACGGAAATTAACGAAGATTTACGAAACTGGTTATAAACAATTGACAATTTCAAATGATTTGTTTGAAAATTATTCTCTTCGTACCGCATTTTCCTTTACGTTTTAGACAGTTTGTTCCTTTGCCTTGATGACAGTTGAAAGGCTGACACCAATAATATCTGCGATTTCTCTGTAAGGCTTGCCAGTGTCTTACAATTATCGTACGCTTCCTTGGAGTAACGTCCACCACAGACAATGGCCGTAGAACAACCAATCGACAGTCGAGACAATAGTGTGTAGACGTGATGAAAACCTGATGCAATCACGGATGGCGTAATATTTTTCAAGGCCAAACAAATTTCATCATACATCCAGAAAATAGATTCATGTTACTTATTGAGTGTACGTTGAAAGAAAGGAAACTAAAGTAGTTGTTTCAATTAATTTACACAAGGGTGTAGGTGCAGTATAAACTACAGTTGGGCTCTGTGGGGGTAAAGAAATACGAACGAGTAGGTGTTAGCAACATGAATTAAGCACGGCATACTCGGAAACGAGCAAACGGTTATTTTCGGGATGGAGCCTAAGCCTCATATACATGGTAATCCAACATACGTGCATATAACTGTTGTAAACACGCATATTGTTATGGGTTCTTGCTTAGAAAACCACACAATATAAGAATAACACAAAACAGATATGAGAAGAAAAATGTAACTATATTGAATAAAAGATATACAACCTGTACACGGTTAGTAGATTCAGGAATACTTGTTAGTAGGAGTCAAATATATACAAGAAGTAAGTCCGGGTAATAGTCTATATTCTTGATGACCAACGAGCGGCGGTTCAACTGCTCTGACAAACACCAACTCTAACAACAACAACACATCAACAGACAACTACCGTTCTCTGTATTTCATGTAAGAGTCCATACTGTGTGTAAAAAGGGGTGACTCCCCAACACATATACAGGGTGTTCATAAAGTTCGTGTGCACTTTAAAAAACTTATACGTTTATTTGTATTTGTGATAGAAATAATCTGTAAAAATGTAATAAAGTTTAATGTACCTAGTTTTAAGTATATTTATTGAATAATTCTTTACCACAAAATTTGCAACAATTTTTAGATAAGTAAAAAAAACATTTTCTTTTTTTCAGAATCAATTTGATCCATGGCTTCAACTGACGTGTGAAAACAATTGTGTATGCAACCAAACCTAGTTTATTAGAAGATTTGAAAGCTAAAATAACTAATGTGATTTCAGGCGTTACTGTAAATCAGTTAGCAAATGTTTTCCATGAACTGCAAAATCATATTTCAATTTGTATTGCTAATGATGGAGGACATGTGGAAACTTAAATAAAATTTCAATAAAAGCTTAAAAAATGTAGATTTACTTCTTTCTAATTCTTTTTACAAATGATTTCTATTGCAAATATGAATAAAGTTTAAAGTGCACATGAACTTTAGGGACACCCTGTAAATGTGTTGACTTTAATTTATCATTTTTCTAATGGATTTTAACATAAGTGTATGTTGCGTATTTCGCTCGTTATTGGTTAAATGAACGAATATATATATAATACAAATTTATAGAAAATATTTATTAAGCTTATTGCATCATCACAAATTTAAGACATCTAAAGAGAATATCAAACCTGCTCACGTAGTTTTTGCGATAACAGCTTACTTAGCATTATTCTACTCTAGACTCACCAAGGAAAGGCACTGTCTATAGTGGACGATAACAATGAGCTACCAAGTCTACTTTTATAGTTCGCTTATTGCATTCACTTACGCACAAATATTCTTGGGAAAGGTATTAATCCGTCTTTTCCCTCCAGCTATGAGTCAAATAACAGGACAGATTGGGTTCTATAGCCTTGGTTGGCAACCAGTCTAACACAGAAAGCAATGGCAACCTACTGCGGGATAATCTTCTTCCAAGTCAGTCATGTCTCTTTCGAGACATGATCGCCCAAAGCGTGTATCACGTATGACACTTAACTGACTGAATATAATAGTTGGAATAATGATTAAGGCTTCTAATGGTCATAAATTGGTGGATCGGTTTATTACTTCATAACAACATGAAACCGATCCCCCACTAATTACTACATAATCATATAATACACTTCTTTCCCCTCTAGCTATGTGTCAAATAACAGGACAGATTGAGTTCTATAGCCTTGGCTGGCAACCAGTCTAACACAAAAAGCAATGGCAACCTACCCAGTCAGTCATGTCTCTTTCGAGACATGATCGCCCAAAACGTGTTTCACGTATCGCACTTAACTGACTGATACGTGTAATATGTAGAAGTACCGTAATGGATAGTGGCTTGGAGTGGAGAATCGGAGAGTTGAGTTCAAATTACAGTTTTTCATTACATTTACTTACGTGCCAATAACCTTGAGAAAGGTATAACTCCATCTGTTCAACCCCGTATGTATTGGTAAATAGCAGGACCGACTGGGTCTTATAACCTTGGTTAGTGACTTATCTAGGATAAGGAAAATTCTGAATTCAAACCAGCCTAGAAAGGCTTGGACTCAGGCTATCTAGCCGGAAAACGCGACTGCTACCATGGCTATGATGTCCCTACGGCCCTAATGGATTACAGGACTAGTTACTTTGATGTGTGATATACTTAACATTAAGAAGAGACAGGGCACATAATGTGGAAAGAGCGCTTGGGAAATTTGAAATTCACAGGACATGAAGGCAAGAGGGATAAAGGAAAGCATCGAATAACCTTCCTGGTGATCTTGAATAAATGAATGGTGAAACAGAATTTAGGAGAAATAAAAAAAAATTAATTAAGAGCTACAAGAAAAAACGAAATTCCGGAGAGTCATGATCGCGAACGTCCTGATGGGACATGCAACATGGAAGAAGAAGAATGTGCTTGTGTAAATTGTTGGCAAAACGAGTTTTAGTAGAGATAACAAAAAGACAAAATTTATTAAGAGCTACAAGAGACAGAAAATTGTGGAGAGCCATGATCGCCAACGAACTGAAGGGACCCGCCACAAAGAAGAAGAATGAGCTTGTGTAAATGGTTAGCAGAACAAGGTTTATGAGACATAACAAAAAGATGAAATTTATTAAAATCTACAAATGACAGGAAATTGTGGAGAGCCATAATCGTCAACGCCCTCAGGGGACACAACACCTAGAAGAAGAAGAAGAAGAAGAAGAAGAAGAATGGGCTCGTGGAAATTGTTGGCAAATCAAGGTTTGTTTTATTTTTTTATTATTATCGGTCAGTCAGTTAAGTGCCATACGTGATACACGCTTTGGGCGATCATGTCTCGAAAGAGACATTACTGACTGGGCAGAAGATTATCCCGCAGTAGGTTGCCATTGCTTTCTGCAGTAGACTGGTTGCCGACCAAGGCTATAGAACGCAATCTGTCCTGTTATTTAATCCATAACTGGAAGGAATAGACGGATTAATACCTTTCCCAAGGGTATTTGCGCGTAAGTGAATGCAATGAATTCAGCTGGAATTCGAACTCGGCTCCCCGATTTCTCGTTCCGAGCCGATATCCAATACTAACCATGGTGCCTACTAAAATTATAAAACCGAACTATTATCGAAACCAAATATACAAACCTATCTGATAAATCTATATATATAACAGGCAATCTGTGAGTCTATGTGTGACTGTAAGCTATGCACGCCTATATTTTCATATTTTTTAAGCTATGCCATTCAAACATTCTAGGGACACATATCTACAGGGAAGCCAGGTCATGTACATTTTGAGTTTAAGTTCAGCAATTTTCCCTTTCGCACTTTTTGGCCAATGGAGCCGAGTGTTTACATTTGCCCCGTAAAACATCTAAAATCTAAGATGGTTGCTAAATTCCGTTACAGAAATCAAATCATACGTGTCAAACGCGACTAAAATATTTTTAATTAAAAAAAGAAAAAAATGAGCTTTTATATTTAATTTTTATTCCGACGTTTTAGAAATTCATTTGGTCAACAAAATGATGTGAATATTTTACCCGTAATTTTGAAACAAAAGAAATATTTAAAAAAAGGAAAAATGTAAAAAAAAAAGTGGCAATGGATAATTTAATTATTTAAGTCTTTTCTTCTTTCTTTTTTTTTTTTTCAGATTTGATATTTCATACTTCAGAAAATAAAATTTTAAAAAAATAAAGCTTTTTTTCGCCAAATATTTCATGCAGGAAATCAATTGTCTGTAATTCGTGTTGCATGAATGTAACTTTTTTCTCTAAAATTAAATCTTCTCCTACTACTAAAATGTTCTGAGTTGCAAGGGCAACACCGAGCTATGATGCTAGTTGCTACTAAATGTAGAAACTAACCTATTATGTGTACTAAATGTAGAAACTGACCTAGTTAATGCAGAAACCGGTCTATTGTATATACTAAATGTAAAAGCCGGCCTATTGTGGGTACTAATTATAGAAACTGTCCCCTTATGTGTACTAAAGGTAGATACCAATTTTTTATTGTTACTAAATGTAGAAACTGACTTATTATCTATGCTTAAAATAGAAATCGATTCATTATTGATAAAAATGGGCGTTAAATGTATAAACAGACTCATTATGATTAGTAAAAGTAGAAACCGACTAATTGATACTAAATGTAGAAACTGGCTTATTATGTGTACTAAAAGAAGAAATAGATCTATTATGTGTACTAAATGTATAAACTGACCTATTACATATATTAAATGTAAAAAACGACCTATTGGCGGTACAAAATTTAAAAACCGATCTATTATGGTTAGTAAATGTAGAAACCGACCTATTATAGTTACTAAACCGACCTTTTGTAGGTATTAAAAGTAGAAACTGGTATTACAGATACTAAACAAACAAGACATTCATTTTCCTTTTTCGATTAGTGTAAGTTTTCGAAGACATACACACACACAGAGAGAGAGAGGCACATGCACTCACATGTAAGCACATACGTTTAGAACATATTACGATTCTTAATTGAAAACTATTAATAATTTATTTCTTTTCTTTACTATTTCATTTCCTGATGAAGCTTAAATAAAAGTGAAACATGTTCAAATTTATAAATGTTTCCTATTTGTTCCTTATCCTATCATGTATGCATCTACTCCATTTACATTTCTCGTCCATATTTCATTTTCTAATGAAGCTTAAATAAAAGTGAAACCTGTTCAAATTTATAAATGTTTCCTATTTGTTCTTTATCCTACCATATATGCATCTACTCCATTTATATTTCTCATCTATATTTCATTTCCTGATGAAGCTTAAATAAAAGTGAAACCTGTTCAAATTTATAAATGTTTCCTATTTGTTCCTTATCCTATCATATATGCATCTACTCCATTTACATTTCTCATCTATATTTCATTTCCTGATGAAGCTTAAATAAAAGTGAAACCTGTTCAAATTTATAAATGTTTCTTATTTGTTCCTTATCCTATCATATATGCATCTACTCCATTAACATTTCTCATCCATATTTCATTTCCTGATGAAGCTTAAATAAAAGTGAAACCTGTTCAAATTTATAAATGTTTCTTATTTGTTCCTTATCCTATCATATATGCATCTACTCCATTTACATTTCTCATCCATATTTCATTTCCTGATGAAGCTTAAATAAAAGTCAAACCTGTTCAAATTTATAAATGTTTCCTATTTGTTCCTTATCCTATCATATATGCATCTACTCCATTTACATTTCTCATCCACATTTCATTCCCTGATGAAGCTTAAATAAAAGTGAAACCTGTTCAAATTTATAAATGTGTACTATTTGTTCCTTATCCTATCATATATGCATCGACTCCATTTACATTTCTCATCCACATTTCATTCCCTGATGAAGCTTAAATAAAAGTGAAACCTGTTCAAATTTATAAATGTTTCCTATTTGTTCCTTATCCTATCATATATGCATCTGCTCCATTGACATTTCTCATCGATATTTCATTTCCTGACGAAGCTTAAATAAAAGTGAAACCTGTTCAAAACTATGTTTCCTATTTGTTCCTTATCCTATCATATATGCATCTACTCCATTAACATTTCTCATCCATATTTCATTCCCTGATGAAGCTTAAATAAAAGTGAAACCTGTTCAAAACTATGTTTCCTATTTGTTCCTTATCCTATAATATATGCATCGACTCCATTTACATTTCTCATCCATATTTCATTCCCTGATGAAACTTAAATAAAAGTTAAACCTGTTTAAATTTGTAAATGTTTCCTATTTGTTCTTTATCCTATCATATATGCATCTACTCCATTTACATTTCTCATCCATATTTCATTTCCTGATGAAGCTTAAATAAAAGTGAAACCTGTTCAAATTTATAAATATTTCCTATTTGTTCCTTATCCTATCATATATGCATCTACTCCATTTACATTTCTCATCCATACTTCATTTCCTGCTGAAGCTTAAATAAAAGTGAAACCTGTTCAAATTTATAAATGTTTCCTATTTGTTCCTTATCCTATCATATATGCATCTACTCCATTTACATTTCTCGTCCATATTTCATTTCCTGATGAAGCTTAAATAAAAGTGAAACCTGTTCAAAACTATAAATGTTTCCTATTTGTTCCTTATCCTATCATATATGCATCTACTCCATTTACTTTTCTCATCGATATTTCATTTCCTGCTGAAGCTTAAATTAAAGTGAAACCTGTTCAAATTTATAAATGTTTCTTATTTGTTCTTTATCCTATCATATATGCATCTACTCCATTTACATTTCTCATCCATATTTCATTTCCTGCTGAAGCTTAAATAAAAGTCAAACCTGTTCAGATTTATAAATGTTTCCTATTTGTTCTTTATCCTATCATATATGCATCTACTCCATTTACATTTCTCATCCATATTTCATTTCCTGCTGAAGCTTAAATAAAAGTCAAACCTGTTCAGATTTATAAATGTTTCCTATTTGTTCTTTATCCTATCATATATGCATCTACTCCATTTACATTTCTCATCCATATTTCATTTCCTGCTGAAGCTTAAATAAAAGTGAAACCTGTTCAAATTTATAAATGTTTCCTATTTGTTCCTTATCCTATCATATATGCATCTACTCCATTTACATTTCTCATCCATATTTCATTTCCTGATGAAGCTTAAATAAAAGTGAAACCTGTTCAAATTTATAAATGTTTCCTAATTGTTCCTTATCCTATCATATATGCATCTACTCCATTTACATTTCTCATCCATATTTCATTTCCTGATGAAACTTAAATAAAAGTGAAACCTGTTCAAATTTATAAATGTTTCTTATTTGTTCCTTATCCTATCATATATGCATCTACTCCATTAACATTTCTCATCCATATTTCATTTCCTGATGAAGCTTAAATAAAAGGGAAACCTGTTCAAATTTATAAATGTTTCTTATTTGTTCCTTATCCTATCATATATGCATCTACTCCATTTACATTTCTCATCCATATTTCATTTCCTGATGAAGCTTAAATAAAAGTCAAACCTGTTCAAATTTATAAATGTTTCCTATTTGTTCCTTATCCTATCATATATGCATCTACTCCATTTACATTTCTCGTCCATATTTCATTTCCTGATGAAGCTTGAATAAAAGTGAAACCTGTTCCAATTTATAAATGTTTCCTAATTGTTCCTTATCCTATCATACATGCATCTACTCCATTTACATTTCTCATCCATATTACATTTCCTGACGAAGCTTCAATAAATGTGAAACCTGTTTAATTTATGAATATTTCCTATTTGTTCCTTATCCTATCATATATCCATCTACTCCATTTACATTTCTCATCGATATTTCATTTCCTGACGAAGCTTAAATAAAAGTGAAACCTGTTCAAAACTATGTTTCCTAATTGTTCCTTATCCTATAATATATGCATCGACTCCATTAACATTTCTCATCCATATTTCATTTCCTAATGAAGCTTAAATAATCGTGAAACATGTTAGATTTTATAAGCATTTCCAATTCATTACTTATAATCATTTTGTAGGATTTCACTTCGCAGTTGACCTATATTTGATCTCAATTATTCTCTGTGTGTGTGTGTGTGTGTGTGTGTGTGTGTGTGTGTGTGTGTGTGTGTGTGTGTGTGTGTGTGTTGCCTTACTGGTTAGACAAGTTATGTATTTAGAAAATCTTACAATTGTGAACTACGACAACATTTTGTATTCAAGAATTGGACAATAAAACAAAAACATTCTTTAAAAAAATAACCAGCCGACATCAAGAAATTATATAAAAAAGAAAAAAATTGCTTAGGTGGCCTTTTTTTATTTCTATAATTAACCGCAAAAATTATGATATTATGTCAAGTAGGTCAACATAAATTTCATGTATCAATTGATATTAAGGAAAATCTTTCTTTAATCATTATCATTAAATTTAATTTATACGATCAGAGCTTATAAATATATTTATAAATATAATTTATGTAACATTTAAAAAATCTGCATTCATTTAAAAGAATTGATTTTGTGAATAAATCGTGAAAATTGGTTCGACAGTCTGAGATATTTAAAGATGAAAATAAAATAATTATCTTCCAGTATACTAATTTAAAATTTACGAGACAAAAGGAACTTTTGCAATTTTTTTCTTTAAATGAATTGTACATTAGGTTTACATTCACAGTTAAGATCGCATTCAGAAAATTTGGAAGCCAGAGATTACAGAGGATAAAAAATCTATAATTATGAATGAATACGTATTTATGATTTATTGAACCTAGTAGTATACATGCATACAAGATAAATAATTTAAATAATTGATGTAAGCTCTCCTGCCTCCCATAAGCATGGACCAAGCGATTCTCCCTGAGAGCAACACACTACGCTTCCTCGGCCTTACCTTCTTCTCAGACCTCAAATGGAACCACTGTATTGATTCCATAGCTAAATCTACTGCTAAGAAGGTTGGGTCACTATGCCGATCCAGGATGTTTTTCCGCCTGAATCCATCCGGCATATATACAAGTCAACCATCCGTCCGTGCATGGAGTACTGCTGCCATTTATGGTCAGGCGCCCCTGCCGTTCTCTTCAGTGTTCTCGACAGGCTCCAAAGGAGAGTCTGTAATATGATAGGTACTGATCTGGCGGCTCGACTGCAGCCACTTCCCCATCGTCGAAATGTGGCCTCCCTTTGTCTGTTCTATAAATACTTTCATGGCTTCTGCTCGGACGAACTTAAGTCACTGGTGCCTCCTCAACAGGTGTTTACTCGTGCAACCAGACTGGCAACAGGGTCCCACCCATTCACAAGTCAGGTTAGCCAAATGCAGACGACAATTCTACTCCTGCAGCTTCTTCTCTCGCACTCCCCGCCTGTGGACCTCGCTCTCATATTCTTGCTTTCCTGACAGCTACAACCTCCAGAAATTTAAATGCAATGTCAATACTCATCAATTAACCACTGGACTCTAGCTCTCTCCCCATCCCCGTATATCCTTCCCTTTCTCTCCACCTATGTATCCCTCATCGCACCTGCATTCTCAGCTTTCTATTGCTCCTTTCTAACTAGTTTGTACTCTTCACTCTTTTCTAATTAATCTTTTTACAGTTATGTAGCCCCCGGCTCATCAGTGGCATTTCTGCCTTGCTCGGGGCGAAATGATTAAAAAAAAATCGCGTAGATATAAGCTAAGCACTTATATGTAATGAAATAAAATTAGCCACACCACATAACTATTCTTTCTCTCTTTCTCTCCTACTCTCTCTCTCTCTCTATCTCTCTCTATCTCTCTATCTCTCTCTCTCTCTCGTTATTACTCTCATTATCTCTTGTTCTCTCTTTCTTTCTCTTTCGCTCTCACCTTATCTCTATTTCTCTTTCAATCGCTCTCATTTTCACCCGCTCTCACGTTAACTCACTCTCTCTATTTCTATCTCTTTCTTACTTCACTTTCTCTCCTTCTCTCTTTCTTTCTATCTCACCCTCTTTCTATAACTCTCACTTTCTTTTCAACTTCTATTCTCCCCCTTTTATCTCTCATTCTCTGTTTTTATCTCTCACTAACTCTTTCTCACCTTGACTCCTTCTCTCTCTTGTTCTCACTTTCACTCCCTCTCTTTCTATCACTCTCCCTCTTTCTCACTTTTACCTTCTCTTTCTCTCACTCTCTCTCTCTTTCTTACCTTCACTCCCTCTCTGTCTTTCACTTTTTCTCTCTTTCTATCACACACACTCTTTTTTGTCAATTTCAATCTTTATCGCTCACTTCCTTTTTCTCTCTTTCACTCTTCTCTCTGTCTTTCTCTCTCCTTTTTAATGTCTCATAAACAACACATCAATAAATATGTATGTGTATATATTCACTGCTCCCTTTCTCATTTCTTTATATTGGTTCCAACTGAAAGCGTCACTAAACCTAGTTGCCTGATGCTCGCTAGCCATTTATTAGAAATAATAATAATAATAATAATAATAATAATAATAATAATAATAATAATAATAATAATAATAATAAATAAAAATTGTTATTTTTTATTTTTTTATTTTACTAGTTGCATTTCAACTTATGCTAGATATAAGCTGCGTAAGTAAGTATGAAAACAATGTGTTCTTTACTTATTACATAAGTGTTATTGTTCAGACATACATATTTGCATGCAAAACAAACCTCGTCGTCAGAGTGTTTTTTCACGTAGCAGGATTATTAGTTAGAATTTGCCAACTGAAATTAGTTCATATTATTTTCACAGGAGGAACAAACATAATTTCTAGGTGGGTGGCCGCATGTATCAAACACGATATATAATAAGCAGAATATCTAAAAAGCACGATATATAATGCATAGAATATCCAAATATCACGATATACAATGCATAGAATATCTAAATATCACGATATATAATGCATAGATAATCTAAATATCACTATATATAATACATAGAATATCGACAAATCACGATGTATAACGCATAGAATGTTTAAATATATCACGATATATAATGCATATAATATCTAAATATCACGATATATGATGCATAGAATATCTAAATGCCAAGATATATAATGCATAGAATATCTAAATGCCAACATATATAATGCATAGAATATCTAAATATCACGATATATAATTCATAGAATATCTAAATAAAACTATATAAAATGCATAGAATATCTAAATAACACTGTATAAACCGCATAGAATATCTAAATATCACTATATAAAATGCATGGAATATATAAATAACACTATATCAAATGCATAGAATATCTCAATAACAGAATATATAATGCATAGACAATGTAATTATCACTATATATAATTCATAGAATATCTAGATATCATAATATATAATGCATTAAATAAAACTATATAAAATGCATAGAATATCTAAATAACTCCATATATAATGCATAGAATATCTAAACAAAATGATATATAATGCATAGAATATCTAAATATCACGATATATAATGCATGAAATATATAAATATAACGATATATGATGCATGAAATATCTAAATATCTATATATAATGCATAAAATATCGATAAATCACGACGTATAACACATAGAGTATCTAAATATATCAAGATATATAATGCATAGAATATCTAAATACCACTGTATAAAATGCAAAGAATGCAAAGAATATCTAAATTTCACGAAATAAAATGCATGGAATATCTAAATAACACTGTATAAAATGCATAGAATATCTAAATATCACTATATATAATTCATAGGATATCGATAAATCACGATGTATAACGCATAGAGTATCTAAATATATCACGATATATAATGCATATATCTAAATATCACCATATATGATGCATAGAATATCCAAATATCACGATATACAATGAATAGAATATCTAAGTATCACGATATATAATGCATAGAATATCTAAATATCAAGATATATAATGCATAGAATATCGGTAAATCACGATGTATAATGCATAGAGTATCTAAATATATCACGATATATAATGCATAGAATATCTAAATATCACGATATATGATGCATAGAATATCTAAATGCCACTATATATAATGCATAGACCCACGTTGTATAACGCATAGAATATCTGAATATATCACGATATATAATGCATATAATATCTAAATGCCACGATATATAATGCATAGACCCACGTCTATTGAACAGGTGAAGAGGCTCATCCCTTGTTCCTTGTTTAGGATGTGGTTTCCGGCTTTCTCTTTTCCAATCTTTTCACTATTACGTAGCCTCCGGCACATCAGTGGCGTTACCACCTTGTTCGGGGTGATACGATTAAAAAAACAATCTAAATATCACGATATATAATGCATAGAATATCTCAATAACAGAATATATAATGCATAGAATATGTAAATAACACGATATATAATGAAATAGAATATCTAAATATCACTATGTATAATTTATAGAATATCTAAATAAACTGTATAAAATGCATAGAATATCTAAATATCACTATATATAATGCATGGAATGTCTAAATATCACTATATATCATTTATAAAATATCTAATTAACACTATATGAAATGCATAGAATATCTAAATGACACGATATATAAAGCATAGAATATCTAAATGCCACGATATATAATGCATAGAATATCTAAATATCACGATGTATAATGCATAGAATATCGATAAATCACGATGTATAATGCATATAGTATCGAAATATATCCCGATATATAATGCATAGAATATCTAAATATATCCCGATATATGATGCATAGAATATTTAAATATCACGATATATAACGCATAGATAATCTAAACATCACTATATATAATGCGTAGAATATCTAAATAAAACTATATCGAATGCATAGAATATCTAAATATCACTATATATAATACATAGAAAATCTAAATAACACGATATATAATGCAAAGTATATCTAAATATTACGATATATAATGCATAGAATATCTAAATAACACTGTATAAAAGGCATAGAATATCTAAATATCACTATATATAATGCATAGAATATCTAAATATATCTATATAAATTGCATAGAATATCTAAAGACACACTGTATAAAATGCATACAATATCTAAATATCACTATATATATCACATAGAATATCTAAATAACACGATATATAATGCAAATAATATCTAAATAACACGATTTATAATGCATGGAATTATATATCACGATATATAATGCATAGAATATCTAAATAACACTGTATAAAATGCGTAGAATATCTAAATATCACTATATATAATGCATAGAATATCTAAATAGCACGATATATAAAGCATAGAATATCTAAATATCACGATATATAATGCATAGCATATCTATATATCACTATATATAATGCATAGAATATCGATAAATCACGATGTATAATACATAGAGTATCTAAATACATCACAATATATAATGCATAGAATATCTAAATATCACTAATTAAAATGCATAGAATATCTAAATAACACTTTATGAAATGCATAGAATATCTAAATATCCAAAGCTAGAACTCTTAACTCTTTGCACAATTTTCAGTTATCTTTTGTAACTTTAATTTTTAATGCAAATCTTTTATTCTATATTGCATATAATGAGATATATATTTGACTACATTTGCATGACTAGATTTTTTCTGACTACATTTGCATGACTAGATTTGTTGACTACATTTGCATGACTGCATTCATATTTACGGCTACACGCCGACATATATTAAGTAAAGTTAATAAGGTGATTTTTAATTACAGTTTAAATGCGGCACCCAACCGAAAGTATGAGGCACCCAATGAGGATCTAACTCATTACTCAATTGTAAAGATTCTAGTGAAAAAATATTGCTAACCATTACACCACGTCGAGTTACCCAAAGGTGATTTTTTAAGCACAGCTTTTATGTGGCACAAGACCGAAAGTATGGGGCACCCAATGAGGATCTAACTCTCTACTCAATATATGCAATATGTATTTTAACATGGTTATCTTTACATCTATGTGAATGCGTTCGTGTATGAATAGGTATCGATATTTAAATATTTATTCACTTTAATCTGCATTTCGTACTAAGTATAATTTCTAAAGAGAAAATATGCATGCTTAACATTATTATCTATCTATGAATCTGCCTAAAAATTTAAAATTGAAAATCTGACTCATTGATTTTGTAAGAAAAAAATTTTTCTGGAATGTACAAACATTTGACACAAAACTCACGAACTTTCATTCCTTGATGTGAAATGTTTTTCGGTAATTAGCAAACTAGGAAAGATAAAAAATACAAAATAAAAATTTTTTAAAAAATTCAAATAATCTTTAATTATAAAAAAAAATATTAAATACCTTTTACGGACCCTTTTCGCGAGCCGACGCGAAGTTTGTTTGTTGTCCAATGGAAAGCCCAGAATTATACCCGGGTGTGAATTCCCAAATGACCTGTTTGGGGCCCCAGAAAACGAAATCAAATGACGAGACAAGAAGACGGTCGCAGTAGAGAAAATACGATCATAATTAACACGTCCTTTGACAAACGTCAAACGATCGTATTATTATAGCCTCTCTTTCTCTCTTATAGCCTCTCTTTCTCTCTTATAGCCTCTCTTTCTCTCTTATAGCCTCTCTTTCTCTCTTATAGCCTCTCTTTCTCTCTTATAGCCTCTCTTTCTCTCTCATCTTCTTTTTCTTCACTGTTCACCAATCCACTTAATAACTGACCGGTACCCGAAAGCCGAAAGACTGAGCGGAGACTTCAAAGACACTCCTAACAAACATACGCTCACACATACATACGCATATACTCTTTCAGTAATTACTACTATGAACATTTTAACGACCTTATACCAACCAAAAGACATTACTTTTATTTGTAAAAACCTTAATTGATATATATATATATATATATATATATACAATTTGATTTTCTTGTTTTGTACCCATCTGATAGTGGGCTATCTACTAACAAGGCCAAATCAAACTAATCTGTTTCAACACACATACACTTCACTATAACGGATGACCCACTATAAGATAGATAGATAGATAGATAGATAGATAGATAGATAGATAGATAGATAGATAGATAGATAGATAGATAGATAGATAGGGGTCGCAAGTTCAAATCCTGCCGAATGGCACACATTTTCGTAATAAAAATTTATCGTAAATAATCAGGCCGGTAGATATAAATATATAATGCTGTTTCATTAAAACCAGAATATCTACTTAAATATGAGTATCGATAAAAAAAAATAATGTTCAAACAATTCATTTCACATTGTCGGTTGCTTATAAACAAGTTTCGTTAAAATTCGTTGTTTTCCGTAACATGTTTACATTTGTTGACATTACGATACATTTCAGAGCAGGTATGTTTGTTTACGATGGATTGAAAATTGTGTTATATAGCCTTGATAAAAACCTCGTTTAGAATGGAGGATATTCGTGGTCGAGAGGTCTAAGACGTTACCAGATCAAATAGTAGCTTCCTATATAGATAGGGGTCGCAGGTTCGGATCCTGCCGAATGGTGCACATTTTCTTAATAAAAAATTATCGTAAATAATCAGGCCGGTAGATATAAATATATAATGCTGTTTCATTAAAAACAGAATATCTACTTAAATATGAGTATCGATAAAAAAAATAATGTTCAAACAATTCATTTCATATATATATGATGGGAGTCAGTTAATTACGCAAGGTTGCGTAATCAACTGATTTCCAAATGAAAACATTTAGAAGCTCTACATTATATATGTATTGAGCACATTTTAACATAACTCTATACTGTTCTACTATAATTCTGACAATTAACTAGTTAATACTAATTAATAATATATGTATATATATCCATTAAAAATAAAGTTTAACAAATAAAATGCACACACACACACATATATATTATGTTTGCTTTTATAATAATCCCTTCTAGTTCTTTAATCAGTATTTTATTTTATAAAATTCATCAAGGAAGTCGGTTTAGATATTTCTGCTTTCAAGTACTTTTGTTCTCCTCCGAGATCATCCTCAGGAGTGAATTGTAAAGACAAACTTATTGTAATTAAGATCATTGTGAGGGGGATTTTTAAAAACACGAGTGAACGCAATTTGTTAGAATTATCTTGAAATTTTATATTTATCCTTTTAACTATATATATATATATATATATATATATATATATATATATATATATGGGATACGGTATATAATGTTTTATATATTATATATCATATTGTTTGTTTTAACCAACAACTACTTCACAACTACAAATAAAAATAATTTATCTATGCTAAACGTAAATGTATCACAATAAAAGACAATTAATACAAAACAAAATGATAATCTAAAACTTAGAGGAATAATTTACTCTATCACCTGTAATAATTATCTCAAGGTATACAAAGGAGAAATTTCTCTAGGTATTTAGATATAATATAAACAGAAAGATTATCTTTTGCAAAAATACCCTCATGACATTAGTTGCCGACCATGTTTTATTTTTAAAATGCTAATTTAGTTTAAAGAGAAAGCAATGTACTAAGACGAAAATATACAGAAAGATCAAACATCAAACTAGATCAAACATAATATATTTTTATGTCTCGGTTCTTGCAACAGTTTTTCTTTCTTGGCAAATTTTCTACTATCACAATGTAGGGTATTTAATAACAAAAGTAATAAAAACACAAAGAAAAGAAAATTAAACTAAATTAAATCGACTAACAGGACAATTTCGCTCGAAACTAGGAAGAGAGTACTGGATTGCTACGTAATGTCCGTCCCTCAGTATGGCAGTGAATGCTGGACAATATCATCAAAGATGAAGGGAAAACTTGAAGCAACTGAAATGTGGTTTTACAGAAGGATGCTGCGAATATCATGGATCGAGCATGTGAGCAATGATGAGGTTTTGGAAATGATGGAAACAAAAAGGAAATTAATACTGAGCATCAGGAAGAGCTGAAGTTCCTGGGACACGCAATGAGGAAGGAGGGCTTGGAGAACCTGATACTAACAGGTCAGATAGAGAGAAAAAGAGACAGGGAAAAGCAACTGATAACATATTTGAAGGACCTAATCAGGTGGGTGACAGAACGAGGATTGCACGGTGTAACAGGATAACGCGTGCTCAGAGCCACCAGGGATAGGGAAACGTGGGAAGCCATGATCGCCTACGTCCTGAAGGGACCAGACACATAGAAGAAGAAGAAGAAGAAGAAGAAGAAGAAGAAGAAGAAGAAGAAGAAGAGACCATATAACAAAAACACATATTACTATTGTTTTCATTCAAAATTTCAGCGACTGCACTCTTTCGTTCGACTTTGTAGCCGCATCAAAGAAAACATACTTTTTAAATTTTTGGTGTCCTAAAGAACAAAAAACAAAAACTTTTCCACATTAATTTTTCTAAAATACTTGTGTGTGTGTGTGTGTGTGTGTGTGTGTGTGTGTGTGTGTGTGTGTGTGTGTGTGTGTGTGTGTGTGTGTGAGAATAAATTTAATTTTTTAATCTTTTTTATCTGCGATTTTTTTTCCTGTCAAAATTATACATTGGGAAAAAAGAAGAATTTCTTCAATATCTGTAACAAGAAATCTGACTCGTGATATTTAATTTGTATTTGTGTGTAAATATTTGCACAAATCTATGTTGTTTTTCATAATGTGTCTATATCTTTCTTTTCGGTTGTTTCCATGTGAGTTTGTGCATTAAAAATGTTTCTGTATGTCTTTCAAAGTATGTCAACATTTATTTATAAGGACACACAGAGAAAACAGGAATAGAGAAAAAAAAACAAATATGGATTAAAATGAACTAACAAGTGAGTAATGGTGAAATACTAACAAATTAAAAATGTATACACTTTTCATATTCGTATATTGTATATTTCAGATGCAAACAATGCGATGTTATCATCAATTTTTTTTTTTTTAAATTAGAGAAAGAAAGACAAAGCTATAAATACGAAACTAACCGTTTATCCCCGATTCATTTATAATAAGTTGTCTATACCAGTAAAGGTGAGAAATATCTCAGTAGTTGTCGCAGTCAATGTGTATACCAGTCTGTTGCTTCAAGTTTTTTCTACTCAGAAGAAATAAAAAAAAAACTCACACTATTACTTCATGTTTCCTTTTTTTTTTTTACTCCCTCTATTGTTTATTACCTTTTCGTCTTTATTTGTATTTCTTTTCTGCATCTTTACATTCGTTTATTTTTTCCCCCTTCTTTGTTTACAAACTTTACATTAAGTCTTATTCTCCTTTTTTATCTACACACACACAAACTCTCTCTTCTCTTCCTTCATAAATGAATCTCAAATTACAATTGTTCATACCGTCACTTCAGAGCTTCACGAGCAGTTCATCAAAAATTTATTCACTCATTTACTTCGTTTTGAAATAACTTGCTATTCTGAGACGATCGTTACTTTATCAGTTATACAACTTGAAACAGTAACTGAGCAATAAAAAAGAAATAGATAAATATAAGTAGAGAAATTTTTCGAATGCTGATTGATTATCAAAAGAGGTAAATTCCTTTGACTTGGAAAATCAGCACATTAAATTAAAACTTTGTTCCCAATTATCAGATGACTACACTCGTCTTTCATTACCAGAGCTCTCGGTACACCAAACGATCTTCCTTACCCACATATTTTTGTATTTGATCTTAGAAAGTCTTTTAGTGAAACTGACTGAAATATCCCCAGGAAGAAAGAAAGGGCTTACCTTATTTTAAAAAATATGTTATTTCAGGAACATTTTTCCCTGGTTCCCCGACCACATTCCTCGTGCTAACAGATTGGCACCAAGGTTAGCACATTTTACCGTAGAAATAGTTAAATGCAACTGTCTCTTCTACTCTAATAGTTTCTGTTTTCGCACTTCCCGTTTGCTTGTTTCCCTTATGGCTACAATCTCCAAAAGTTTAAATGCAACGTCAACTGCCATCTTCTATCTATTTGATTCCCAGCGATCTCTTATCAATTCTTTGACATATCCATGTACCTTGTTTGTTTGTTTTTTGTTGTTGTTTTTGTTTGTTTGTTTTTTTCACTGGAACCCCCTGCGCACCAGTGGCGGTCCTGTGTTGGTTGGAGTGAAATGATCATAAAAACAAAGTAAAGACAATCGACTTTGGTTTGTAGAAACAATAACAAAGAATTTATTTCTTGAGAGTTACAATTATCGCTTAATCCTTCTCAGTTGAGCAGTGCTGTGGTTTATATAATTACGACTGGTTGGTGAGTTAGAAAGTACCGGGTTGATCTTCTTATTTATATACCGTGTCTCTTCAGAAGGTAACTAATCATAGCCCTACACATCTTCCTGTCCCTTGCAGCCATTAATACTTTTGTTCTTCTTATTTTCTCAACCCCCCATCCATTTGCTTAAGCCCATCAAGTATGTCACGCACTGTTTTCCCCTGTCTCACTTTCCCTCTATCCGCCCTATGGGTATCAGATACTCTAAGCCCTCCTTCCTCATTACGTGTTCCGTGACTTCAGCTGTCTTTTTCTTGTGTTGAGTATCAGTTTCCTTCTTATTTCCATTCTCTATTATTCACAACACATTACAAAATCAGCAGCCATATTTTGTTAAGATGACTGGTGGTCAAAATTTCAGTAAGGGAATTCTGGTCTCAGGCCTGCAGATAAAGCTGATCTTCAAATCCTAGCCTCACCAAACTCTTCAACAAATTACCAATTTAAAACGGAAATTTTTAAGCTAAATAAAATTGTATTCAATTCTTCAAAACCTTCTCGGGTAGCATCTTGTAAGGAGTTGTGAAGTTGATAGGGTCAGTGATATTAGTTTTCAGAATCTTGCCAGTCAGACATTCTTCTTTTTATGGGCCGTATCCTTTCAGGACGTAGACGGTCACTTTCCCATATCCCTTGTCGGTCGATCTTAACATTTTTTGTCCTTGTATCTCTCCCAAACTCCGTTCCGCCAACCACTTGCTCAAGCCAATCAAGCATGTCTCGCGCTGTTTTTCCCTATCTCCCTTTCCCTTTATCTGCCTAGTGAGTATTAGGCTTTTCAAGCCCTTCCTCCTCGTTCAGTCAGTTAGTTAAGTGCCATACGTGATACACGGTTGGCGATCATGTCTCGAAAGAGACATGACTGGACAGAAGATTATCCCGCAGTAGGTTGCCATTGCTTTCTACGGTAGACTGGTTGCCAGCCAAGGCTATAGAACCCAATCTGTCCTGTTATTTAACTCATAGGTAGAGGGGAAAGAAATGTATTATATTATTATGTAGTAATTAGTGGGGGATCGGTTTCCTATTGTTATGAAGTAATAAACTGATCCCCCATTTTATGACCAGTATAAGACTTAATCATTATTCCAACTATTATATTCAGTCAGTCAGTTAAGTGCCATACGTGATTCATGCTTTGGGCAATCATGTCTTGAAAGAGACATGACTGACTGGGCAGAAGATTATCCTGCAGTAGGCTGCCATTGCTTTCTGCGGTAGATTGGTTGCCGACCAAGGCTATAGAACCCAATCTGTCCTGCTATTTAACCCATAACTGGAAGGAAGAGATGGATTAATACCTTTCCCAAGTGTATTTGCGCGTAAGTGAATACAATGGATTTAACTGGAATTCGAACTCGGCTCCACGGCTTCTCGTTCCGAGCCGATATCCACTGTACCACAACGCACATCCTCGTTATGTGTCCCAAAAACTTTAGCTGTTTCTTCCTGATGGTAAGTATTAGTTTCTTTTTCGTTTGTATCCTCTCCAAACTTCCTCGTTGCTCACATGTTTGGTCCATGGTATCCTCGGTATCTTCCTCTAGAACCACATTTCTTTCACTACGAGACTCTCCTTTATCTTTGAGTTGATTATCCAGCGTTCGCTGCCATATGGGATAACAACCCAGTACTCTTTTCTTTGTTTCCAATAAAACCTGTCTGTAACTTTATTTAGCTTTTGGAATGCAACCTTGGCCATTCCAATACACCTTCGGATTTCAGTTTCGCACTTTCCGTCCTTTGTTAAAACACTTCCCAGGTATTTAGATTTCTGTACCTGATTGATTTCAGTATCCCAAAATTGTAGTTGGCATTTTGGGATCCTCTTTTTACTATTGACCATGCATTCAGTATTTTTTTTTTCGTTTTTTTAATTTATGTTTAGTCCTTTCTTTTCGCTTTATTTAGTTACCTCTGTAAGAGGTTTTGTTTCCTTTCTGTGTCTGCTATCCGCACTGTATAATCTGTGTATCTTCTATTGTTCAGATTGTGACCGTCAATGATGAATCTTGACAGGAATTCTAGTTTTCTCAGAATTGCCTCGCTGTATAGGTTGAATAGATCCGGCGAGAAAACACATCCTTGTCTTTCTATCCTTTCTATCTTTGTAAATCTGCTGAACTCATTTCCTATCTGTATGCAGGTGATTTGCTGCCAGTACAGGTTCTTGATTATTCTAATTTCCCTAGATTTTCTCTATCTTTTTGTGTGACGTACTTTCTCGGACGCCTTTGCGTAGTCTATGAAAAACAGGTACACAGCCTTCTGCATTTGTATTACTCTTTCTGATGACATAAATATCCCATTCCTTATTCCGGTGTCCTTAGTGAAATCACATTATATTCGTCTTGTACACGTGGATGTGCGTTGTGGTGCAGTGGATATCGACTCGGAACGAGAAATCGGGGAGCCGAGTTTGAATTCCAGTTGAATTCCTTGCATTCAGTTACGCACAAATACCCTTGTTAAAGGCATTAAACCTTTTCTTCCCTCCAGTTATGGGTTAAATAGGACAGATTGAGTTGCATAGTCTTGGCTGGCAACCAGTCTACCGCAGAAAGTAATAGCAACCTTCTGCCAAGTCAGTCATGTCTCTTTCGAGACATGATCGCCTAAAGCGTGTATCACGTATGGCACTTAACTGACTGACACCTCGAGGTAGTGTAATGGTTAACAAGCTTGTCTCGCTAGAATCATTGCATTTGAGTAGTGAGTTCAATACTCACTGGGTGTCCCATACTTTCGATCTTGTGCTACATCTAAGCTATGCTTAGAAAATCGCCACAGTTCAGGTCCTATATCTGACTTGATTCTACTGCGCGTTCTATACATAATGAGTTTTGTTATGTGACTCAACTGACGAAAAAGCCAGAATAAGTCAACTTTTTATTAAGGCACCACATTGTGGTTACAGTTAAGTTTAATTTTTTCCAAGCCTCCCCTCCAGGTTTTCATGTCGGTTGAAAAATCTCTTAATAATACTTTTAAGGTAAGTTCACATTCGCTACGTCATCAACTATGTTGCTTACATTTTATTTAATTAAATTATTATTTTTCGTATAATCACTAAATTTAAGCAAAGCCATACTTGGTCAGTATCTAGATAGTTGATCATTTGGAAATACTAATCTTGGATGTGCGGATAGTGTAATGGATAACGGACCAGAAGCGTTAATTGGAGAGCCAAGATCTAATTCCAGTTTGGTTCTTTTATATTCAGGTACGTGTAAATACTCCTGAGAAAGTTATGAATTTATATCTTCTCTCCCTAGCTATGGGTTAATTAATAAAACCTGTATCACTAAATCATTATTATCTATAAAAAATATTATTACAGTCTAGAAATATTTCTGGCTTTATGTAACTTGAGAAACCATAGAAAACGAATCAATCAATCAATCAATCAATCAATCAGTCAATCAATACTAATTAGCTACACAGGAATAACTTTTAGATTTATTTACATTCTCAGTAATATAAATTGCCGTGATCACAAAGTGGGTGATCAGTTTATATACTGATTTTAATATAGAATTGATCCCCCATTTTATATCAACATTATAATTTCAGGTTTGTGTATCAAATTCTTAGATGTGAATCAACCTCCTCTCCCTCTCGCTATTTGATCATAAAAAGTGTATCACCAGACCATTTTTATCTTTTGAAAAATTCTTACAATCTAAAAATATTTTCTGGCTTTAAATACCTTACAATGGAATGATAAGCCGTATAAAACGAATTAATCAATCAAATTATAATTTTTTGAATTCATTTTTTAACACGTAACTATAGCGTTTTTAATGAATCCTTTGCTCATACCGCGGTCGGGAAAATCTATGATAGGCAAACAGTGATCTATCATTCCCAAAGAAACGGCTAACCTACCAAGTCTCATTTGTATCCTGTTTTATGTGTATCTAGTTTCTCCAGTAACCCACCCAGGAAATTTAGTTACGTCATCAAGATTTATATTTTCTTTAAGTATTTTTAGTTTCTCGACTTGGGTCAGTCAGTTAAGTGGTACACGCTTTGGGCGATCATGTCTCGAAAGAAACAAGACTGACTGGGCAGAAGATTATCCCGCAGTAGGTTGCCATTACTTTCTGCAGTACACTGGATGCCAGCCAAGGCAATAAAATCCAATCTGTCCTGTTATTTAATTTATAAGTAGAGGAGGAATAGATGTATTATATTATTAAGTAGTAATTTGAGGGGAATCAGTTTATTACTTCATAACAATAGAAAACCGATCCTCCACTTTATGACCAGCAGAAACCTTAATCATGATTCCAACTATTATATTCATTCAGTCAATTAAGTGCCATATGTGATACATGCTTTGGGCGATTATGTCTCGAAAGAGACATGACTAAGATTATCCCGCAGTAGGTTGCCATTACTTTCTGTGGTAGACTGATTGCCGACCAAGGCTATAAAACCCAATCTGTCCTGTTATTTAACTCATAGGTAGAGGGGAAAGAAATGTATTATATTATTATGTAGTAATTAGTGGGGGATCGGTTTCCTATTGTTATGAAGTAATAAAATTATCCCCCACTTTATGACCAGTAGAAGCCTTAATCATTATTCCAACTATTATATTCAGTTAGTCAGTTAAGTGTCACACGTGATACATGCTTGGATGATCACGAATGAGACATGACTGACTGGGCAGAAGATTATCTCGCAGTAGGTTGCCATTACTTTCTGCGATAAACTGGTTGACAGCCAAGACTATACAACCCAATCTGTCCTATTTAACCCATAACTGAAAGGAAGAAAAGGGTTAATACCTTTCCCAAGGGTATTTGTACGTAACTGAATTCGAGGAATTAAACTGGAATTCGAACTCGGTTTCCCGATTTGTCGTTCCAAGTCGATATCCACTGCACCACAACACACATCCATCCCATAATAAATAGATAAATAAATGTAATTTTGTTTACTGCAAATCAGGTTTTGTTTCATATCAGAAGAATGTTCTAATTTAGAACGGCTTTAAGAATAGCATATTATTCAGATTCTATTTTTGAGCATTTCCAAATGGCTGACTAATCTTATTCAAAAAGTGATTATGTTAACATATTTTTGATTTTTCTTATCTTTTAAAAATAAACCAGGAGGAGCATCGTCCATAAGCAACCAGAAAACCTTTTTTTTTTACTTTAGATTCAAAGGTTAATTTGTGTGCGCATAGGTATTTTTCTTCAAAGGTGTAAGTGCTAAAATCAAGTTTATCTACTTGATTTAATTTTATCGCAAAAAGAAAATTCCAACTCCAACATACAAGAAAATTAATACAAAAATTATTACGGATACTAGTAATAATCTTCATAATGTTTACGGTATAGTTTCAAACTATTTCATCCGTTGCCTTATCGCGCATGACATGTATCTGACATTTGAAACTATACCTCATTTACAAATACTGTCTCTCGGATTTTTAAATCATTCGTCCTTATTAAATCTCTGAAGAAGATTGTTATAAGTGAAACATGTTAGATTAAAGACATTTTTCCTACTTGGTCTTTATTTATTATATATATTACAATTTATATATGTTTACAATTTATTGGTTTCAACAAAAATAGTACAATTGATAGTAGGTGCGCTTGGAACGATACAAAATGGAATAAAACAATACATTAAAAGAATCTCTGGAAACCGCAGCTTAATTATTATACAAAAAATTTTCTTAAGTAGAGCTCACACACTAAGAAGAACTTTGTCCATGTAACGCTAGTGATGTCAGGATAGAAAAAATATGAAATGTAGCCATAACAGCACACCACTACATAACTTAGGTCTTTCTTCGGGCTTGGTAGGTAGTGTGACCATAACAGAAATCGAAATATGAAGAAAATGACATAATAATATGTCGTACATTTGACTGTTTACTCTGACATCAGTGTAAAATATATGTCTTTATATATATATATATATATATATATATTAAGACTCATACATATTTTACACTCATGTCGGAGTAAACATATATATAAAAAATGTAACAAATGTTAATATATATATATATATATATATATATATATATATATATATATAAGTAGAATATATGAATCGAAACACGTAGTAAAAAAATAAAACCCCAATCAGCATACTGTCCCTGTGGATTTAAAATATATATTTTTAGTTTTTTTTTTTTTAATCATTCGTTTTTAAAAATCTCTGAAAAAGCTTGTTAAAAAGAAACATGTTAGATTAATACACTTTTTCCTTCCTGTTCTTTACTCATTCTATGCGTATATGTACGTATGTGTGCATATATTTGTCTGTTTGTCCATATGAGGGCATCTATATATTTGTATACTAGCAGTATAGCCCGGCGTTGCTCGGGTGTAATGAAAGCTTTAAAACTAATCCATGGTCCTGGAGCTCAGACTCTTTGGACGTTGGCACGAAAGACTAAAAGCAATAGTTGTTTCCAGTTAAAGCGAAACCGTAGACTGAAAGAAAAATGAATGGATGTAAGTCAAATTTTGAAGTTTGGTGAGAATCGGATGGAAATTGTGGATTTGTATAAAGGACATACAGACAGATAAATAGACACACACACTAACATCTTACCTTTTATATATATATATTATCGATTTTCTGCACTATTTTAAGAACTGCAACCTTGAAACTTCTGAATATCGTATCTTATGTCTTTGTCTATGAATGTATGAAATTTAATTAAAATCGGACCACTTCTTCTACAACCCGATTTTTTCGATTATCGATATTTATCGGGGGTACCTCAACACAAAACATAGCTAAGAACACTCGCAGATGCTCATAGTACAACTGTGTAAATTTTCAAGAAAATCAGTTCAGCCGTTTCGGAGTCTATAGGTAACGGACACACACACACACACACACACACACACACACACACACACACACACACACACACACACACTTCTCTCTTCCCCGTTTCATATTTGAATAACTTTATAATAATCTCTCGCGCGCCCGTCTCGCGCCCGTTGCTCAGCGTCTCTCTCGACGTGGAATAACTTTAATGCTTAGTTAAATTTAGAATTTAAAATTCGTAGTCTCAAACATTAATTGGTAGTAATTTTTTTCAAATAAATTCTAATTTTTATTGTAAAGTGAAATTAATAGGAAATTAATAGTCAATTAGTAATACTGATCTCTGTTTTATTCAAACATAAACATTAACGCACTAATAAATTGTTTTTAGTGTCTGTTGTTATGTTCTTCAAATTAGAACTTACTTGGTCATCACAGACTATGTAACAATGTCTCCCCTAATGAGGGGGTTTGATTAGTTTTAAACCTTTTAAAACTCTTCAACTCAAAATCAGCACCACCACTTAATAAAACACGAAAAGTTTCGAAACAAAATAGCTACCTTTCTAGTAATATTATAACATATTTATGTCATAAATTTATATATATATATATATATATATATATATATATATATATAAGAAAAAATTAGGCAGACACGTTATTTCATGGTAAATTGGGAGAATAGGTCTATTTTAGGCGAACCATCATCAGCTTCCGTCTTCATTGAAATTCACAAAGACCCCTCCCAAAAAAAAACGGAATAAAAGAGAGTTATCCTGTATGTACAGGATACTCCTTTGGATTCTTCTATATCTACAATGCATGCTTATATATATATAGTGTTGTGCATATATTTCCTCTCATAGCAAAAGGCTGAACAAAAATAACTCTGGTTTCTTTCGAACAACTTATCTTCGAGAAGAAAGGATGTGCGTTGTGGTGCAGTGGATATCGACTCGGAACGACAAATCGGGGAGCCGAGCTCGAATTCCATTTGAATTCCTTGCATTCATTTACGCACAAATACCCTTGGAAAAGGTATTAATCCGTCTCTTTACCCTCCAGTTATGGATTAAATATCAGAACAGATTGGGTTCTATAGCTTTGGTTGGCAACTAGTCTCCCGCAGAAAGCAATGGTAACCTACTTTCTTCTGTCCAGTTAGTCATGTCACTTTCGAGACATGATCGCCCAAGCGTGTATCACGTATGGCACTTAACTGACTAATCTTCGAGAAAAGAAACACTGTAAACGCTTAAAAACGCTTTCGCTGGTCTGCCTCACGGTGTATTACTACCAAAAATAGGTGTTGTACTGAAGAGATTAAAATCCATGACAACACTTACTTTTTTAAAAAAATTATTGGTAACAATTTGTAAGAAAATCGTTTTGAGTTGTAGATTATGTGGTCATGGTTGAATTCAAAATGGCAGAAGTGCCACACGAAGAAAATTGACAAAGTTTGCAATAAGAAAAGAAAAGAATAAAATAAAAATACTATAAAATCAGTGAAAACGATATATTGCTACAATAATCTCCAGCCTAGGAGTTAAAATCTGATGTCAAGGTTATAATTTCGTTAAACGCCTTTTTACACTCCTCCGACCAGTTCCACTGGACATCTTTCTTCAGTAATTCGTTGATAGGTGCTCTCAATTTATGCATACTATGGATAAACTCTCCATAGTAATTAGCAAGACCAAGGAAGCTTTGCAATTCTGCGATATTTTTAGGCTCAAGCATGTTTTTGATTGCTGAAGCTCTCTCTGGGTCAGGTTTCCTGCCATTCTCTTTTATGATGTGGCCTAGTTATTTTATTTCTTTCAAGAAGAAATCACATTTCTTCTCTTTAACTTTTAACCCAAAGTTTTGTAGTCTTTTAAAAATTTCCTTGGTGTGTGTCGCATGGTCTTTTAAATTATCGCTTTTAACTAAAATATCGTCTAGATAAGCTGTGGCGAAATTTTGCCCCGTCAACATAGTATCCATCGTCTGCTGAAAAATTGCAGGCGCTACTTTTATCCCGAATGATAGCCTGTTGTATTTGGATAGACCTTTGTGCGTGTTTATGCACGGTAATTTGGAACTTTCTAATTTTCCACCATTAAGTTTAATGAATATTATTCTGGGCTAGGCAACGGATAGTGATGGTCTTTAATTGCATTATTCAGTCCCGTGGAAAAATCTGCACACACACAGATTTCTCCCGATCTTTTCTTAACATAAACAACCAGTGCCGCCCATTCACTGAAGTTAGTTTTCGAAATAATCCCAGTTTGCTCTAGCCTCTCCAATTCTTTGTCTATTTTGTCAATTGTGACGAAAGATACGTCTCTCTTTTTCCTAAATACAGGTTGAGCATTCTGTTTAAGCTCGATTTTCGTTTCAAATTTGTTGCAACGTCCTAATCCACTTGAAAATACTTTTTGGAATTTTTTGTGCAATTCCTCCTTCAGTTTTGTGGCTTCCGAAAACTCAGAGTCTATTCTTTTACAAAACGGACTAATAGGTAAATCCCATACATTGAATTTCAGCATCCAGTCCGCTCCTACTAGTTTGTCTGAATTTCTCATCGCATAGATTTTTAAGTTTTTTATTTCTCCATGGAATTTTACCTTCACTATAATTTCGCCTTCGAAATTTATCTTTTTCCCCGTTACGGATTTAGCAATTTTTTAGTGTAGCATGGTCGGCCTATTTTACTTCCGCCATGTTTGTAAGTTTATAATCGTCAAATCAGATCTCGAATCCAGTTGCAATTTAATTTTTTTATTCAGAATTTCCATTTCAACGTATTTCCTGATATTTTCATCCTCCACTCTAGTAGACCTTACCCTACTAGGTTGATTTTTATTTCTGCATACCGTAGCTTTGTAGCCCATCTTACCACATGCTCGGCAATATTTGTATTTAAAAAGACAATTCTTAAACCGATGCCATCCACCACATCTGTAAAATGCAGAAGGGGGAGGCTTGTTTTCTACTGGATTCTTGTCAACCGTAGTGCTGTATTTTTTCTCTTTGGCATTATAATTTTGTTTTGTCTGTGGGAGGGTACGAAACGTAAATTTCTTTTTATCTTTCGAATGTACACTACTCCTGACTCTTCAATGTCCTTGTTCTTTATGCTGAGGCATTTCTGGCAATCATCTGACAATTTTTGTAATGTTAGACCTGGCTCGTTTTGCAGTTTGGTCAGAATGCGTTTCCTCATTTTGCTGTCTTTAGCAGCAACTAGTCCTTGGACAAATATGAGACACTTATTCGTCACAATGTTTAGTGACGATAGCTGCAAAGTAGAATAGTCCTCATTTTCGTCTTTTCTAAGATTAAGACGTTTCCACCTTTTATGGAACAACGGATTTGGGGGCTAACTAGCTCTGTGAGGCCTGTCACTACCTCATCGAACGTTAGATCATTTGTATTTTTAGGGAGAATATAGTCTACGAACTTGGTGTGTTCGTCTGTGCCTAATTTCCTGAGTATAAGTCTTAATTTTTCTTCTCACTCCAGTGCTGACAGTCGATATGAAAAATATCCTCGTATGGCCTGTAATACTCTCCGAAATTTTTATCTTCCTCAACTGAGTATTTAAAAATTTCAATCGCGTTCCACACCGCATCTTGTGAAAATATCTCCTCCTTCTCCGTGTTCCTATCCAGGGCTATGCTTGTTAATTTTAATAATAGTTCTTGTAGTTTTGTTTGTCTTTCCTCGTTTGCCTTTTGCATTTCAATTTGTCTTTCTTCAATTTGTTTTTACATCTCTATTTATCTCTTTTGCATTTCAATTTGTCTTATTTCAATAGCCTTTTGCATTTCCATCTGTTTTATTTCTAATTGATGTTGTCTTTCTTCAGTTCTTTCGAGTATTCCCTTTTGAAATCTTCCACTTTTTCTTTTTGGTATTAGTGTCGACAACTTGTTTGTGCTCGTCTTGTTTGAGTCAGTTTGTAGCACACTTTGTTAAAGTGATTCAGAGGAAGAAGAAAATTGGCCACAACTTGTGCGCGAATCGGTTTCGCCAATTTGATGTTGTTGACTATTCTTATGTGATTTTCGAGGTCCTCGACGCTAAGTTTTGTTTTTTTTTTCCTTGGTGTTATGAGTAAGTTCGTTCTTTTTTGTCGCCAATTTGCTCTTTACTACTGATGTGACAACGTCTTTTTTTGTCCTCCATGTGCACTGTATTTTCCCCCGCGTGACATTATACGAATCCTTCGTCGCCAATTTGTTGTTTGGCGACTTACTTGAGAACGTATTTTTTCCTCCGCATGAACTTCTTCGAATCTTCGTCACCAAATTGTTGTTTGGCGGGAATGTATTTTTCCTCTGCGTGAACTTCTTCCAATCTTCGTCGCCAAATTGTTGTGGGTTCTTGTTTAGAAAACCACACAATATAATAATAACAAAAACAGAAATGAGAGGAAAAAGGTAAGTATATTGAATAAAAGATATACAACCTCTACACGGTTAGTAAATTCGGGAATACTTGTTAGTAGGAGTCAAATATATACAAAAACAACATATATATATATATATAATGGTAAAACTTTATATAAATAATGAACAGACTGAGATAGATAGATAGATAGATAGATAGATAGATAGATAGATAGATAGATAGATGTAGTGATGAGTCGAGAACTAAAGATCTTCACTTGGTGTCTCATACTTTCGACCTTGTGTTACATCTAAGCTGAGAACATCGTTTGGACACTTCGACGTGGTATAATGGTTAGATTTTGTCTTGTTAGATCAATTACAAGTGAGTAGTGAGTTCGAGCCTTACTGGTTGGACCATACTTTCGACCTTGTGTTCCATTTTAAGCTACGTTTAAAATATATCTTCGATTTAGTAACATGGTCAGTAAACTTGTCTTGCTAGATCGATTACGACTGAGTAGTGAGTTCGAACCTCACTGGGTGGCTCATACTTTCGACGTTGTGCCACATCTAACCTACGTTTAGAAACTCAATCACAGCAATGTGACATAGCCTGCCAATGTGGCTGATGCGAAATTTCAGGTGTGTCACTCTTTATGTTATCTTGATGACACATTAACAACTGACATGAAGTGAAGCGACTATATTGAATCAATTCCGCTTCTATTGCTAAGAAATTTCGTTTGCTATGTCGTGCTAGGAGACTTTTTTCTGTAAATCCATCTTGCACACACACACACACACACACACACACACATATATATATATATATATATATATATATATATATATATATATATATATATCCCAGTCGTCCGTGCATTGAATATTTTTGCTATAATTAGTCTGCTGCTCCTACTGTATATCTCAAGATTTTACCTAAATTCATTGTGCAAATTGTTGACAGGTAGAGGGCTTAGGAGAGCTAGCAAAAGACAAAATTCAATAGGGAAAAAAGAAGAGGGAATTGTAGATAACTTTGATCGCAGATGTACTGAAGGGATATGATACATGTTATATCCTTTAAAAAGGTTACAAACAGACAAAGTGGTACTTCAGTGAAAGAACAGCAACACGTGCGTAAATTACCGAAGTATCTCCTGTGCTCGCTATATATGGCTACTAATATAGTCAGTTCACATAGGTGATAAGGAGCATGGGATATTCCATTACAACAGTCAGTTAAGTGCCATACGTGAAACATACTTGGGTGATTATGACTCAAAAGAGACATGACCTACTTGGCAGAAGATTATCGGTTGCCATTGCTTTCTGCAGTAGACTGGTTACCAGCCAAGGTTTTAGAACCCAATGTGTCCTGTTATTTAACCCATAACTGGAAGGAAGAGACGGATTAATACTTTTTCCAAAGGTATTTGCGCGTAAGTGAATGCAATGAATTCAACTGGAATTTGAACTCGTCTCTCCGATTTCTCGTTCCGAGCCAATATCCACTGCACCACAACGCACATCCCTACACAGAAGAATATGAATTCGTGATAATGATAAAATTTTGTTCAATATCATTGTGATAATTTCAAGCCAAAGAAGACTTTTTTCTTAGGTTTAATTCTCAGATTTAACAAAATATGAATAGACTGAAGCCTCCCAGTAGTCATACCTACAGCGCCGTGGATGACTGTACATTTCTAACGAATTATAAAAGTGATACAGGAAAGAAGAAGCGGAATGAATATGTAATAATCTCTCTTATCGATATTAATAAAATAAAAACGAAGCAAACATATAATAATTTCTTTACATTATCGATATTGATAAAATAAAAAATAATTAATAGTATCGCATAAGAAATTGAAAGTTAAAAAATAACATGCAAATATAAAAAGTTAAAATATATATGTATACTTGAAAATTCGATTTATATGATTTAAGTTCTTATTAAAAAATGCTTTTTAAACTTAAAATATAAAGGTAGAAATATATTGTAAATTTTATATTTAAAACGAAACAGTTGTCGAAGAATCACGTATGTAAAGAATTCGATTGATTTTATTGATTTACCTGGGTTAGTTTGTATTGAGAGCTTTAACCAGCAAGTTCATAATACAGACCTAAAACTTTATGAAATTTAAGAAGTAAGTGTATATTTGTATTTTATGCATATATGTGTGTATTTACCTCTTTCGGTCAATAAGATTGCTAGATTCTACTTCGTGTCAGGTGCGAATGTTTGCCCAAGAAGGCGCAATGAGACACTTTCTTGGAGGTTAGCATTAAACTATTGGGAGATTAAAGAAAGCAGTTCAGTTTTGGAATCGTTAAAATAAGCAAGCCATCCTTTGCTTCAGTTAATAACAGACTGAAGGTCATTTTTAGACACCAGCTGGCAATTTGACCATATCGAACTGATCAGACAGAGGTAAATGATTGTCATCATGATAGATACTAATGGAATGACTATATAGAATCCATAGATAAATTCGCTGCTAAGAAGATCAGTTCTCTGTGTAGGGCCAGGAAGTTTTTCCCGTCTGAAACAATCCTGCACATATATAAATCTACCATCCGCCATTGAATGCTGCTGCCATATCTGGTCGGATGCTCCTGCTATCCACCTAGGTGTCCTTGAAAAAATCCAACAGAGAATCTGTAATGTGATAGATACCGACTTGGCAACTCGGATACAGTCACTTTCTCACCGGCGCAATGTGGCTTCCCTGTGTCTCTTCTATAAATACTTCCATCACTTCTGCTCAGATGAATTTAGCTCACACATGCTTAACTTCATACATGAATTTGCTCGAGTCACAAGATTAGCAACCATGTCCTACCCGTTTACTGTGAAACCAATAAATTCTAAACGCAAATTCTACTCCAGCAGCTTCTTCTGTCACACTTCTCACCTGTAGAATTCACTTCCGTTTATTTGCTTTCCTGACGGCTACAATCTCCAAGAATTTAAATGTAAAGTCAATAGTCATCTCCTATCTCACTAACTTGCATCATCTCTCTCTCTCTCTCTCTCTCTCTCTCTCTCTCTCTCTCTCTCTTATCAGTATTTTCATCCTTCTCCAACACTCTTCCTGACATCCTACGTAAACTGTCACTCTTTCTCATAACTTTCCTCCTATGTAACATCCTGCAGCACAGTGGCAGTAAAATACCTTGCATGAGGCGATATGAGTATTAAAAGAAAAAGTCATCTCCTATCTCACTGACTTGCATCCTCCTCATGCTCCTTTCTTCATCCACTCCACTTTCATCAGTATTCTCATCCTTCTCCTACTCTCTTCCTGACACTCCCTGTAACTTGTCACTCTTTCTCATAGCATTCCTCCTATGTAACCCCTGCTCAACAGTGGCAGTAAAATGTCTTGCTCGGGGTGATATGATTATATTAAAAAAAAGTTGAGAGCTGATGCTATCGGGAAAGTTATTATGGATGCAGAGATCTAATCCAGTGGCTGGTCAGAACAACTTTCATTTCACGATTAATAGGAGAGACTGTATTAGGTTTTCTTTGGATTTTTTTTTTTTTCCTAAGACACCGTAAATTTTTGGCTTGTGGAAAAGACCTCTATGATGCCAAAACCTTTTGAAAGCTTTCGAGATGACCAAAGGAGTTCACCATTCTTATCTAAAACCTGATAAAATGAGAAATTGAACACTATAAAACAAAACTCCAATTATCGTAAATAAATCAGCAGTTCACCCGGAGAAACAAAAATATACATGTGTTAAAAAAAAAGACGTTGCAATGTGAGATGATTGAGGAATTCAGTATTGATTAGAGCTTCTAGGGATTTCCCAAAAAATGGTGGAAAGTTAATGGACCCAGAGTTGGAAAAGAGAACATGAGCCAGTTTGGTAGCACATTGTTAGTGACTACTGAAAAGTTGCCATATAGTGTACAGGCATTTCCGAGATCCAGATTAAAGATGCATTTACAGAAATCATAGACGATGTTATATGCATGACAGTCAACAAAGACACAGTTAAAATTGAAAAGATAGGCAGAGATAGATGCTATAGATAGACGTATTGATATCTCAAGAACTAAAGATATATAAATACTAAACAGTCTTTCGTATATATATATATATATATATATATATAAGTAAAATTAAGGCAGATTTCAGGCGAACCATCATCAGCTTCCGTCTTTATTTTACAAAGGATTTTGCACGAGAGATATCCTACCACTGTATGTACAGGATACTCTTTTAGATGCTTCTATACCCACACTGCATGCTGATATTTACCATTACATATATATGTAATGGTAAAACTATAGATAAATAATGAACAGACTGAGATAGATAGATAGATAGATAGATAGATAGATAGATAGATAGATAGATAGATAGATTATAACAGACTGAGATAGATAGATAGATAGATAGATAGATAGATAGATAGATAGATAGATAGATAGATAGATAGATATAAGACTTAGAATAGATAGATAGATAGATAGATAGATAGATAGATAGATAGATAGATAGATAGATAGATAGATAGAACAGATGAACAGATAGATAGATAGATAGATAGATAGATAGATAGATAGATAGATAGATAGATAGATAGATATGAACAGACTAGATAGATAGATAGATAGATAGATAGATAGATAGATATAAGAACCTTAGAATAGAATAGATAGATAGATAGATAGATAGATAGATAGATAGATAGATAGATATGAACAGACTGAGATAGATAGATAGATAGATAGATAGATAGATAGATAGATAGATAGATAGATATGAACAAACTGAGACAGATAGATAGATAGATAGATAGATAGATAGATAGATAGATAGATATGACTAGACATGCATTGACGTATATCCCCATAAGCACGCAAACTATATATAATCCTAACATTTTCCCACGCTATATTCTATTACTTTCTCACTGTATCAGTTTTTTTTAAATCTCTAAGTTTATTTCAACATTGTTTTTTTTTTTCTCGGTTAGAGGGTATCACTTTATTTTCTCTCAAATTTATTTTAATGACAATTAACTAATATCAATACGTGTAATTATTTTAATAACATAAACTGTATCCAATTACATTTATCTTTTTAACTAAGTTTTTCCATTCATACATTAATCGGGGCATCTGAAGGAGATTACCACCACCTTTAAATTTGTTGTTTTTCATTTTTCTTCTTTTTTTTTTTTTACTTTTTTCAGCGCAGTCTTAGCGGTTATTACATAAAGTTTCCGATTATCAAAAAAAGAAATTGGAAAAATTTCAATATTTAAACAATTTTTGTGGGGGCTCAGTTTCTCATACAACGTTGTAGTAAATCGATCCTCCATTTTGGAACCACTCGCGTTGGGATGGTTTTGTTTTGTTTTTTTTAGGACGAGTTGTTGCTCTTGTTTTTGTCTTTTTCAAGTTTTCTTTAGTTCTTACGATGGCATCTTCCTCAGAAACTCCAAGAATGGCTTTATTCAAAAATTTCGCAAAGGATTCAGTTGTTGAATATGTGCAAGCAAAAAAGTTAATTGCACAGGATCGATTTACTATAAAGTTGTATTAAAAACTGAGCCCCTAAAATTGTTTAAATGTTAAAATTTTTACAAATTTTTTTGTCAATCGGAAAGTTTAGAATTTAATCGATAAGATTGCACTGAAAAAAGTAAAAAAAAAATTGATAATTTACAGGTGGTGGTAATGTCGTACCGGCGAGTGGATCCAAAATGGAGGATCGATTTACTATAACGTTGTATGAAAAACTGAGCCCCCATAAAATTGTTAAAATATTAAAATTTTTCCAAATTTTTCCAATTTCTTTCTTTTCTTTTCTTTTTTTTTTAATCACTCAGAAAGTTTAGGGTGTAATCGATAAGATTGCACTGAAAAACAATAAAAAAAATGAAAAATAACAAATTTAAAGGTCGTGGTAGTCTCCTTCAGGTCCGCCCATTAATCTACTATTAAAAACACAGAGAGAGAGAGAGAGAAAGAGAGAGAGAGAGAGAGACATACACACAAAGGCATTCACGCACAAAAACGAAAGAAAGAATGTATAAAATTAACTTTTTTGTACAATTGCGCGAGAAAATATCTCTAATTTTATACTTATTTTAGACATCTGTATGCTATAAACATTTAGTTATGCAAGAAAATTTTGATACTGCTGTTAAATTTGATTTTTTCCGTGTGAAATTCTGAATAAAATCAGTTTATTACCCGAAATATTTCTCAAGTTTTAATAGTAGAATGTTAAGGGTTTGATTTTTAAATATATTATTCTTCCGTCGTCGCTTCTTTTTCCATCTTTCTCTTTCCAAATTACTGCATGTGTAATCGCGTTGATGTTATGTTTGATATTTAAAAACCAATTACTTGAAAGATATTTTGATTTTCAGAGTATTCTTTGTATATTATTTTATTTGCATGGTCGTAATTAATTTTTCCTAACATCAATTACCGCTAAAAACACAAACCATCTCAACTGCAGAATAAATGTTTATCTCAGGAATTGCCACACTTTAAAACTGATACAATAAAAAAAATTAAGTTTTAGCTGCTTCGTGATGTGCTACTTATCTTTGACTTTTGAATGTGTACGGGCATTCAGTACAAATCAATCCGATCCTCCACTTTATGACAAGTAGAATCCTTAATCATGGTTCCAACTATTATACTCAGTCAGTCAGTTAAGTGGCATACGCGATACACGCTTTGGGTGATCATGTCTCAAAAGAGACATAACTGACTGGGCAGAAGATTATCCTGCAGTAAGTTGTTATTGCTTTGTACGGTAGACTGGTTGCCAGCCAAGGCTATGGAACCCAATCTATCCTATTATTTGACTCATAGCTAGAGGGGAAAGAAATATATTATTAATTAGTAATTAGTGGGGGATCAGTTTATCAATTCATAACAATAGAAAACCGATCCTCCACTTTATGACCAGTAGTAACCTTCATCATGGTTCCAACTATTATATTTAGTCAGTCAGTTAAGTGGCATACGTGATACACGCTTTGGGTGATCATGTCTCGAAAGAGACATAACTAACTGGGCAGAAGATTATCCTGCAGTAGGTTGCCTGCGGTAAACTGGTTGCCAGCCAAGGCTATAAAACCCAATCTGTTCTCTTATTTGACTCATAGCTGAAGGGAGGAATGACAGATTAATACCTTTTCCAAGGTTATTTGCGCGTAATTAAATGCAACTAATTCAACTGGAATTCGAACTCGGCTCTCCGATTTTTCGTTCCGGGTCGGTAGCCACTGCAGACAACGCATATCTATCACTCAACTCAAATGTTTAAAAAAATAGAAAAGAAATAAAATCAATTTTTTATAACTTTATGTTTATTGGACAATATGTTTATTTATTATTGTTATGTTTCTCTATTTGTGTGACCCGGGCAATGCTTTGTGACCTTCGCTATCAACAGCGCTGGTGCGTACTATATCCGTGCCCTACCAAGGGGAGCCTGATTGGGACCCCGGGCAGTGCTATGTGACCCTCGTTATCTTATCAACATTTGCTTTTTTCTCTTACATTTATATACGTTACAAATCAAACTAAAGAATTAAACAATTGCCTATTAAAGGATGAAAAATTTTGCAAATTTTGACGTCATTTTAGGATCTTTTTTTTTTTTTTTGTCCAAGTCCGTGAATTTGTTTTGATAAGTGTTGGCAAAAAAACACTGTATAAAATTCAATATTTTTTATCTATAATGTAGAATGCATTAAAATTATTCAACTTTTTAATAAAATAATCCCAAATATGTTAAAACTTGCCACAGAATATTGTTGATTTATTTAAGATAGAATGATATATTATGACATGTCTCTTATTTGTATTTAGTTACATTGTATATATTTCTAATTTTTTGCCTTGAATTGTTCACCTATCTAGTATGTGATTCATTATTGTACATAACTAGATTACAATAAAATTTGTATTATTTATGAATACTACCTTATGAAGATTGAGATGTACGTGCTGCGTATTATAGATTGGGGTGATTGTATAACATATTCACAGAGAGGGCACGAGACCCTTACACCAGCCCTGTTTGAATTGTTATAGTTTTATGCGTTCTGTTTATGCGCATGTACTATGTATTCGTTGTTTATTTTTCTTTTTATGTTATTAATCGTTCTTAAGTTCTGTATAAGTGTCAGTCTCTATTTGCTCATGCTGAGAGTACAGATCTACACATATATTTGCATTATATAAGATCTTTTACATTTTAATATTAGTTGGAAAATGACTTGTTTACCTGTACATTTCGGTAAGAATAATTGTGCATATTTGCGAAAGAAAATGTTATTTGTATCTATATATTTATTTTTGTGTGTATTCGTGTGTGTACTGTGTACTGTTTATGTAGAGGGGTGTGCGTGCGTGTCATCGTCTTTTCAAGAGTGAAAACATTTCAAAAGGAGTGTAACATAATGGCAATTGTTGACTCATATTTTTTGTGTATGTATGTATGTAAAAATTATGTATATGAAGGAATAAAAATTGTACATAATATTAATAATTTGATTTTTTTTCTGCACGCGCGTGTGCGTTATAACACCCTAACAGCAACAACCTATTGTTTTACTACTTTCAGCTTCCACAAGAATATAGATTACTCACTCACCTGACAGGTAATTCTGGATACTGTGGACAACATAAATTAGTTCATTACTTCTTTCTTTTCCAGTTACAGAGAACTAAAGTCGCTCCTTTATTTCTTTCGGTCTCCTAGATTTTTTTTTTTCTCCCGATCTCTTTTTTTTCTCGCTTGCTCTCTTCTAATCTCGTCTTCAAAATCGACTCAACTTTCGTCTCGTCTCTTGTCGAAAACAAGAGGCCAAAAAGATGAACTTCTCTCTACAACACTCAACTTCAACTAAATATTAGGTTGTTTTTTAAGACAGTAGTGACGCGGAAAAAAAAACATGGGTGGAAAATCGAGACACGCCTTTCTTTTGACAACTAACCTAGATCCATACAACTGTATAAGCATTTATCAAAATATAGTGTGGATGAGCCACACGTACCGACAAGAAATATGTTTATACTCTAGATACATACATGTACGAACACAAATTTAGATTAATAAGCAAATTAATTATTAAGCTTAATTTACTTGATCCCAACCTTTCATCAGTGAAGTACCCGGTGACTATAAAGTCATTAACATTGGTAGATAAATAGATAAAATCAGAATAGAACTAAATTGAATATAAATACTGCGATTTCGGAACTTTGGGACATTTTTCAGCCAGATAAAATGAATATTAAGCTGAAAATTTAGGTTTTGAGTAAAAAGTAGTAATACTGTAAACTATGTCATAAGTAAATCCATTAAACTTACCAATATAAAATAAGTACCATATGATAAAGATAATGGTATAGTGGAAAGGTTCAAAGGATAAAATACTATGAGTACAAGTCAAAGGTGGCTTGAGAAAATAAGAACTATTATGACACAGTCAAGACCAGATCGACCACCACATCAAAACAAGAAAACGTTGACTATGAACAAAAAGGTAAATTTTAGAGATGGGCAAAGTGTTTATGCAAAAGTAGCACAAAAAATTCTAAAAAAATAAAAAATACTAAGGCTTTACCTGAGAATCTAGAAATCTGTGAAACATGAAGATTTTGTCGTATTCCTAGTCCTTTGATATTTGGCTGAAAACAGAAACGCTAGAATTGAGATTGGGCTAAACTCAGAAACGCTAAAATTGAGATTTGGCTGAAAACAGAAACACTATAATTGGATTGGGCTAAAAGTAGAAACACAAAAATTAAGATTGGGTTGAAAGAAGAAACACTAGAATTAAGATTGGGCTAAAAATAGAAACACTAGATAATAATAGAATGGAATAGAAACACTAGATAATAATAGAATTGAAATTGGGCTAAACGAAGAAACACAAAACTTGAGGTTGGACTGAACGCAGAAACATTAGAATTAAGATTGGGCTACAAGTAGAAACACTAGAATTGAGATTGGGCGAAAACAATTGAGATTGGGCTAAAATGCAGATAACACAAAAATGGATTCTATAGTTACATATGCCGAATATGAACTATTTTTGAAACATACCCATCCACACTGAAAGATGAAAGATGAAAGCCAACGAAATTGACATCATTATCAGGTTTTAAAAGGTTTTTTAATTATTTGTTTTACATTTTATCAATTTTTGACAGGTTATTTAAACCCAGAAACTATTTTTAGGCTGTAAGAATTGTTTGGAGATAATACGTACTCATTGAAGGGGTTCCCTGCCTTAAAGAGATACAAAAGATTGTACTCACAAGTTCAGCTCATTTCTTAAACAGAGCTTTATCTATTTAAAACGTATGTGGTTTTAAGCTTTGTTGTTTTTTTAGGTATTTGCGGGGGGGCATATTTTTTTTAAAAAAAAGATGATCAGTGGAAAATGTCATGGAGCCATTTTTGTCCTTAGGAGATACGAAAAAAATGAAATGGAGTCATAACAACAGATCACTACCTGCCTTAGGTCTTTCTGGAGACTTGGTAGGTAGTACGACCATAGCAGAAATCGATTTATAATAATAATAATAATAATAATAATAATAATAATAATAATATCTTGATAAGTACAGCCCACACACAATAATAATAATAATAATAATAATAATAATAATAATAATAATGAATATAAAAATCGTCACGATAGTGAGACAATATTTACACCGGCAAATGTGCAAACAGTTTCAAAAAGATGTTAACAAACGCTGGTATGAACATCACCCAACACCGTTTACTGAAATAGAACATATCACCATTCTATGAGATTACATCGTCTTTACAGAGAGAAACATTGAAGCAAATGGGTGGGGCTTAATTATCAAAAACCAAAAAGGAAAAAATCTTTGCCTACTAATTGATATGGCTTCCCCAGCGGATTGCAACATAGCAACAAAAGAATTTGAAAAACTAGAAAACTAGAAAACTAGAAAAAAGTGAGAAATTGAAAACAAGAATAGTACTAGTGATAGTAGGTGCGCTTGGAATGATAAAAAAAGGAACAAAACAACACATTGAAAAAATCATTGAAATTCACAGCTTGAGAGAAATACAAAAAATTGTCTCGATAACTACAGCCCAAACACTAAGAAAATCTTTGTTCATGTGACACTAGTGATGTTATAGGATGTTATAGGATGTTATAGGAGATAGAAAAACAAATGAATTGTAGCCATAACAACACACCACAACATGCCTTAGGTCTTCACTCACACTTGGTGGGTAGTGTGACTATAGCAGAAATCAAAATATGGTGAAAATAATAATAATAATAATTTTCTATTCTACATGAACAACTTGAAATTATAAAAAAGATGAGGATTTAGTAATTCTCTTAAACAGAGTCGAGTTTTTCGATAATGATAATATTAAAAGTATTACCACATTTATGTAGCAATGACATCAGCATTATTCTTCTCCATCTATGTACTTTGTTCCTTCTGTTCATTTGCACAAGCCCGTTATGTAAGCTATGCGCTATTTTCATCTACCCCTCTTGTCTTCAGTTTTTCTTGTAAGTATCAGATTTTCCAAGCCCTCTTTCCTCATTATGTGCCCTGGAAATTTCAGCTGTCTCTTTCTGATGTTAAGTATAAGTTTCCTTTTAGTTTCCATTTTTTCAAAATCTTTATCATTGCTCACATATTCAGTTCATGGTATCCTCAGAGCGATCCAATTCCTGTCTCGTGAGTAGCAGATTTTCCAAGCCATCTTTCCTCATTATGTGCCCTGGAAATTTCAGCTGTCTTTTTCTGATGTTAAGTATAAGTTTTCTTTTAATTTCCATTTGTTCAAAAACTTTATCATTGCTCACATATTCAGTTCATGGTATCCTCAGTGCGATCCAATTCCTGTCTCGTGAGTATCAGACACGGGACATTTTCGCTTGGAATAAAAATAAGTAACTGAACTACAATGTAAAATCAATCTTCCTATACGACCCTGTATGCTAAACAATTTTCCCCTGAAGAAGTGCCGTGTAGCAACAAAGATGTGGCGCTACAGTAGGATACTGAGGATTCCCTAAATGAAGTATGTAAGCAACGAAAGAAATTGAAACAAAAAAAAGTTTATATTTAGACAGAAAGAGACATTTCATATTTCTACGATGTCAAATGAGAAAGGAGAGCTTGGAAAATCTGACACTCACAGGACAGAGGGGCAGTGGAAATCAGAGAGTTACTTAGCTGATTGATGATAAAGCAGGGAGTAGGTAGGATATAAAAAATTATAGAGATAGAGTTATAAAGGATAAGAAACTGTGGAATGCTATGATACCCCAGATCTTCAAAAGGATTCTACATAAAAGAAAAATATTATAATGACCAATAACATTATGATTGATATCGACACTGAAACAAAGGTGCTAGAGCAGAACAAAGCTTACAAATTCAAGCATAAAGCAAAGAGAAAGAAAATAATTTTTAAGAAGTATAAGTGTAGTGCTATACAACTCAACACACCTAATCGGATTATGGATATAAATTCGCTAGCATTAACAGCTTCAATATTATCAACCGGCCTAAAGGTAAAATATAGAAAATAAATTTCAAGTTAAAAATAATGACTTGCCATAACATGCATCATCCCAAGGAGGATGTTAAAGAAGATTTCCAAAATTAATGGGAGAAAGGGCCTAATCCAACTTCCCTCAGTCAGTTAAGTTCCATACGTGATACCTGCTTTTGGGCGATCATGTCTCGAAAGAGACATGACTGACTGGGCAGAAGATTATCCCACAGTAGGTTACCATTGCTTTCTGCGGTAGTCTAGTTGCCAGCCAAGGCTATAGTACCCAATATGTCCTGTTTTTAACCCATAACTGAAGGAAGTGATGTATTATAATATTACGTAGTAGTTAGTGGGGGATCAGTTTATTACTTCATAACAATAGAAAACCGATCCCTCACATAATAACCAGTAGAAGCCTTAATCATGATTCCAACTATTATATTCAGTCAATTAAGTGTCATAAGTGATACACGCTTTGGGCGATCATGTTTCGAAAGAGACATGATTGATTGGGCAGAAAATTATCCTGCAGTAGGTTGCCATTGCTTTCTACGGTAGACTGGCTGCCAGCCAAGGCTATAGGACCCAATCTGTCCTATTATTTAATCCATAACTGGAAGGAACAGACGAAGGCCTTTCCCAAGGGTATTTGTGCTTAAGTGAATGCAAGGAATTCAACTAGAATTTGAACTCGGCTCCCCGATTTGTGGTTCCGAGTCGATATCCACTGCAACATAATACACATCCAACTTCTTTTTCTTTTATGTATCATGTCTTTTCAGGGCGTAGGCGATCATGGCTTTCCACATCTCCCTATCCCTGGTGGCTCTTAGCACGCTTTCTCCTGTTGCACCATGCAACCCTCGATCCGGCTTCCACCTGATCAGGTCCTTCAAATATGTTATCCGATGCTTTCCCCTGTCTCTTTTCCCCTCTATCTGGCTTGTTAGTAACAGGTTCTCCAAGCCCTCCTTTCTCATTGAATATCCCAGGAACTTCAGCTGTCTCTTCCTGATGCTCAGTATTAATTTCCTTGTCGTCTCCACCCTTTCCAAAACCTCGTCAATGTTCACATGCTCGGTCCATCATATCCGCAGCATCCTATTGTAGAACCAACTTTTCAGCTGCTTCAAGTTTTTCGTTCATCTTCGAAGATATTGTCCAACATTCACTGCCATATTGAAGAACCGACATCGCATAGCAATCCAGTACTCTCTTCTTTGTTTCTAGTGAAATTGTCCTGTTTCTTAATACTTTACTCAACTTCTGGAATGCTTCTTTCGCCATGACAATTAGTCTTCGGATCTCAATGTCGCACTTTCCGTCTTCTGCTAGAACACTTCCTAGGTATTTACATTTCTGTGCCTGCTTGATTTTAGAGTCACTCACCTGTAATTGACATTTTGGGCTGCCCTTTTTGCTGATGACCATGCATCCGGTTTTCTTGTAGTTTATTTGTAGCCCTTTCTTGTTACTCTCTTCAGCTACCTTCTGTAGGAGGTCTTGTAGTTTTCTTTCTGTGTCTGCTATCAGCACTGTATCATCTGCGTATCTTATACTGTTTACATTGTGGCCTCCAATGACGTATCGTGGCATAATTTCTAAGGTTCTCAGAATAGTCTCGCTGTATAAATTGAATAGATCCGGTGAAAAGACGCATCCTTGTCTTACACCCCTTTCAATCTTAGTATAATTGCTGAATTCGTTACCTGTCCGTTTGCAGACAGTTTGCTGCCAGTAGAGATTTTTACTCTTAGGTCTTTCCCTAATATGTCGAGGCTGCCGAGCATCTCCATCAATTCTTTGTGCGTATTTTGTCAAACGCCTTTGCATAATCAATAAAACATAGATACAAGTCCTTCTTCATTTGTATTGCCTTTTCAGAGAGCATCCTAATCATAAATATGGCGTTCCTTGTTCCAGTGTCTTTGACAAAACCGCACTGTTCTCGTCCTATCTCTGGCCTGATTCTGCTTCTCTCTATATATTCATCAGGATTCGGGCGATCAGTTCTGTTCTTCTTCTATGTGCCCTGTCCCTTCAGGACGTAGGCGATCATGGTTCTCCATGTCTCCCTATCCCTTGTGGCTCTTAGTATGTTTGCTCCTGGTGCTCCTGGCAACCCCCGTTCCGTCATCCACCTGATCAGACCCTGCAAATATGTTATCCGCTGCCTTCCTCTGTCTCTCTTTCCTTCTATCTGGCCAGTCAGTATCAGGTTCTCCAGGCTCTCCTTCCTCACTGCGTGTCCCAGGAACTTCAGTTGTCTCTTCCTGATGCTCGGTATTAATTTCCTTTTTGTTGCCATTCTTTCCAACACCTCATCGTTGCTTGCATGCTCAGTCCACGATATCCGTAGCATCCTTCTGTAGAACCACATTTCGGCCGCTTCCAGTTTTGTCCTCATTTTCGATGATATTGTCCAGCATTCACTGCCGTATTGAAGAACTGACATCACGTAGCAGTCCAGAACTCTTTTCTTTGTTTCTATTGAGATTTTCCTGTGTGTTAGTATTTTGCCATGCCAATTTGCCTTCGGATCTCCGTGTCGCACTTTCCCTCTCCTGTTAGAACACTTCCTAGGTACTTAAACTTTTGTACTTGCTTGATTCTGATATCTCCCACCTGTATTTGGAATTTGGGGTTGTATCTTTTGCACTCAGTTTTCTTAAAGTTTATTTGTAGTCCCTTTTTGTCACTCTCCACTGCTACTTTCTGTATGAGGTCTTGTAGTTTCCTTTCCGTGTCCGCAATCAGCACTGTATCGTCCGCATACCTTATGTTGTTCAGGTTGTGGCCTCCAGTAACAAATCCTGGCGTGTCATCTAGGGTCCTCAAAATATTCTCGCTGTATAGGTTGAACAGATCCGGTGAAAAGACACATCCTTGTCTTACACCTTTTTCTATCTTTGTGTATCTACTGAGATCGTTACCTGTCCGTTTGCAGGCCGTTTGCTGCCAGTAGAGATTCTTGATTATTCTTATGTCTTTCCCGAAAATGTCGAGGCTGCCGAGCATCTCCATCAATTCTTTGTGTCGTATCTTGTCGAATGCTTTCGCGTAGTCAATGAAGCATAGGTACAAGTCTTTCTTCATTTGTAATGCCCTTTCAGAGAGCATCCTAATCATGAATATGGCGTTCCTTGTTCCACTGTCTTTGACGAACCCGCACTGTTCCTGCTCTATCTCTGGCCTGATTCTGCTTCTCGCTCTATTCATCAGGATTCTGACAATCAGTTTTGTAATGTGTCTCATTAAGCTGATAGTTCTGTGTAGTTCGCACTCGTTTGCACCAGGTTTCTTCAGCAGTGCTATAAATATTGAATTGCATAGGTCGTCTGGTATTATTCCGCTGCTATAAATTTCGTTTATTATGTCGGTAATTTTTTCTATGCCATATTCTTCTAAGGCTGTCAGCAGCTCTATCACTATGCCGTCTGGGCCAAGTGCTTTGTTTCTGTTCATTTTGGCCATTGCAGCTTCCACTTCGGATTTTAGTATTTCCGGTTCATCCATCTCCTTGTGTATTCTCGGTTGTTCTCTCTTGTCACAAAAGAGATCCTTTATATATTCTTCCCATCGCTGGTGTATTTCCTCTTTCTCTAATATGATTGTTCCTTCCTTGGATTTTATGCATCCTGTTGAGAAGCAGGTTTTTGTCCTGTCAGTTCTCTTATCTCTTTATGCATCTCTGCTTTGTTGGTCCTGCTCTCTCTGCTTCTGCGCATTTGTTCTTGAGCTATTCCTCTTTGGCTTGTCTGCATTTGTTCCTTATCTCCCTGTGAAGTTTCTTGTACGCTGCTCCGTGTCTTGGCGTTATTTGTTACTCCACCAGTTTTGTTACATGGCTCATTAAACTGACGGTTCTGTGGAATTCGCACTAGTTTGCTCCTGGCTTCTTAGGAAGAGCTATGAAGATCGACCTGCTGAGGTCACCTGGTAATACACCACTATTATAAATTTCATTTTCAGGTGACCTAAAAAACCAATAATTATCTCTTTCAAAAATATTTAGAAATTATATCTAACTGGATGCTGTTACTTATAGAAAATTAAAAAATTACTCAGTTTGTAAAACTCAATAAATTCTAAAATAAAACAATAAATTATAAGATTTTTATTCTATTAATAATTTGTTTTCTTTTTTTATACGCCTTATGGTGCAATGAATAACGGCTAGGAATGTAAAATTGAAGAGCCAAGTTTGAATTTCAGTTGAATTCGTTGCATTCACTTACGCGCAAATACCCTTCGGAAAGATATAAATCCATATTTTCTTCCTCCAGCTATCAGTTGAATAGCAGGACAGTTTGAGTTCTATAGCCTTGGTTGGCAACCAGTCAAGTGCAGAGAGAAATGGCAATCTACTGCGGGAAAATCTTCTACCTAGTCAGTCATGGCTTGAAAGAGATATGATTGCCCAAATGTTTATCATGTATGGCACTTAACTGACTGATCTGGATAAAAGGATTGAATAGCAGGACAGATTGGGTTCTATAGCCTTGGTTGGCAACCAGTCTACTGGAGAAAGAAATGGCAACCTACTGCAGGAAAATCTTTTGCCTAGTCAGTCATGGATCGAAAGAGACATGATTGCCCAAAGGGTTTATCAAGTATGGCACTTAACTGACAGATCTTGATCAAAGAATTGAATAGCAGCACAGATTAGGTTCTATAGCCTTGGTTGACAACCAATCTACCGCAGAGATAAATAGCAACCTTTTGCGGGAATTATTTCTGCTTAGTCACCAATCGAAAGAGACATAAGCCCATGCGTCTATCACATGTGGCACATAACTGACTGACTGAATATATATTCTAATGTATTTTTAAAATAATAAATTTTAACTAAGACACAACTTCATTGTGATGTAAATAGTTTTAAAAATATTCTACTAAATTCAACTAAAATCATAAAAAAATAAATGCTGAAAGACAAGGTTTAAACAATTAAAAATAACAATTGAGAACAAAAAAACTTATATGGCCAATATGTATTCATAAGTAAAGATATTGATGTAAATCCCAATTGGAGTAGATAGACTCCAATTGGAGTAGATAGACTAAAGTATCGCCCGGTTCACACTCCACCCACATCTATTGAACAGGTGAAGAGGCTCATCCCTTGTTTCCTGTTTAGGATGCGGTTTCCGGTTTTCCCTTTTCAAGTCTTTTCACTCTTTTATTTTTTTTTTTCCAATTGGAGTAGATAGACTAAACTATCGCCCGGTTCACACTCCACCCACATCTATTGAACAGGTGAAGAGGCTCATCCCTTGTTTCCTGTTTAGGATGCGGTTTCCGGTTTTCCCTTTTCAAGTCTTTTCACTTTTTTTTTTTTCCAATCGGAGTAGATAGACTAAACTATCGCCCGGTTCACACTCCACCCACGTCTATTAACAGGTGAAGAGGCTCATCCCTTGTTTCCTGTTTAGGATGCGGTTTCCGGATTTCTCTTTTCTATTCTTTTTACCCTTACGTAGCCCCCTGCGCATCAGTGGCGTTATCGCCCTGCTTGGAGCGATATGATTAAAAAAAATAAAAATAAAAAAAAATAAAAACAAAATGCCATCAATGAGTGAAGATAGTTGAGCTAAAAGTAAATATGAGGCATTTTTAATGGCTACACGTGACTAAAGCCAATTCACAGGTAAACATAAAAAAACATGGTACATACACAATATGTAGAGATTGTACTTACAACAGGTTGAAACTATTGAAAATGGAGTATCTGGTTGTCCAATTTTGACTGCTCATCTATTCTAGAGAGAGTTATTGTCAATGTAAAGTCAAATATAATCACTGTACATGTTAAGTAGCACTTAACATCAGAATTTGAATTAACAGAATTCATATATTTACTTTCTTGCTTTACCCCAGGGGTCTTGGGTAATAAACCAGAAAGAAAATAAATGCAGTAAACAAATTTTTAAAAAAAAACATGATTTTTAAAAAAATTATTATAGCATTATAAAATTTACTTCGGGCATATTTTATAATCATATCGCCCCAAGCAAGGCATTTTACTGCCACTGTTTTGCAGGAGGTTACATAGATGGAAAGTTATGAGAAAGAGTGACAGGTTATAGGGGGTGTCAGGAAGTGGGTAAGAGAAGGGTGAGAATAATTTTGAGAGTGGAGTGGACGGAGAAAGGAACATGAGAGAGAGGATGCAGGTTAGTGAGATAGGAGATGACTATTTTTATTTTATAATCATATTGCCCCAAGCAAGGCATTTTACTGCCACTGTTTTGCAGGGGGTTTCATAGGATAAATGTTATGAGAAAGGGTGACAGGTTATGTCTAGATATAGAATTGCAACATTAGCTTGTGAGTAGAAGTCATAAAGACAATAATTTTTTAACAAAATAAAAATAATCGCTTTAATATGTTCAATAACTATTTTTTATGAAAAAACTTCCTCATCAAAAATCAAAAGCAAAAAAAGAATGCTTTCTAATAAATTTGGCATGACGAAATATTAAATATAAGGATCTTAAAAGAGAAATAGAAAAAAATATGGTATCTTTAAACGACTGTCATACCAATAATAATTGGAGTCACGGGCACGATCAGAAACGGTACAAGCAAGAACATTAGCGAAATTCTTGGAAGCTCCTGTTTACAAGAGATTCCAAAAATTACACTGTAGGGAACTGCTCATCTACTCAAGAGAGTATTATCAATGTAAAGAAAATATAAACATTCTTTATGCTAAATATCACTTAACATCAGAATTTGTGCAAATAGACTGCTTATATTTACTACTTTGCTGTACCCTAGAATGAATAGAAGCAAGAAGAGAAAGAGCAACATTACTCCAGGAAATAAATTCAATCTAAACTTCTGTATAAATGGTGTGTGTATGTGTCTGTGTGTGTGTCCGTTACCTATAGACTCCGAAACGGCTGAACCGATTTTCTTGAAAATGTACACAATTGTACTATAAGCGTCTGCGAGTATTCTTAGCTAGGTTTTGTCTCGAGGTACCTCCAATAAATATCGAAAATCGATAATTGAAAAAATTGGCTTATAGAAAGAGTGGTTCGATTTGTATGAAATTTGATACTCTCATAGACAAAGATATAAGAAACGATATTCAGAAGTTTCAAGGTTGCAGTTCTTAAAATAGTGCAGAAAATCGATAATATATATATATATATATATATATATATATATATATATATATATATATATATAACGCAAGATGTTTGTGTGTGTGTCTGTTTATCTGTCTGTGTGTCCTTTATACAAATCCTCAATTTTTTTCCGATTCTCACCAAACTTCACATTAATATTCTTTAGGCTGAGTCTGAGCTCCAGGACCATGGATTAGTTTTAAAACTTTCATTACACCCGAGCAGTGCCGGGCTATACTGCTAGTGGTAGATAAAGCAACATAGAAATGGCTATATAAAGACAATCTAAAAATGGAACAAATTATTTTAATAGCGATTCAAAGCAGTGCCATGTAAAAGCCAATATAAATAATAAACAAGAAAGCAAAAAATGTAGACTTTATAAATAAAATTAATCATTGAATGTAATCTAGAAAAAATAAAACCATTAGCGACTGATAAAGGTGATCCGCTGGCAAACGATTGATCATACAAACCTGTAGTACATGCAATTGACCATACAAACTGGTAGTACATGCGACTGACTATACAAACCGGTATTACATGCGATTGACCATACAAACAGGTGGTAGATGAGATTGACCATACAAACCTGCAGTACATGCGATTGACCTTACAAATCAGTAATACATGCGACTAACCATACAAACAAGTAGTACATGCGATTGACTATACAAACCAGTAGTACATGTGACTGACCATACAAACAGATAGTACATCCGATTGAACTTACAAACCAGTTGTACATGCGATTGACCTTACAATTCAGTAGTACATGCGACTGACTATACAAAACGGTAGTACATACGATTGACCATATAAACCAATGGTTCATGCGACTGACCATACACACTGGTGGTACATGCGACTGACCATATAAACCAGTAGTACATGCGACTAGCCATACAAACCGGTAGTACATGCGATTGACCATACAAACGGGCACAGACCAGTATTTTTAAAAACAATAACGTACATAAAATCCTCAGGGACTTTGCGTTTCAAACGGATTGCCCTATCGATTATCCATAACAAACAATATTCCAGAAAGTGTTGCTGTATACTATAAAGTGAAACTGAATGAAAATGAAAATGAAAATGAAAATGAAAAAGTAGATAAATATCTCGAGTTTGCTAGGGAGTTGAAAAGGTTGTGAAAGACAAAGGTGTTAATCAGGCCATTCGAAATCGGAAGGTTGAAAACAACTAATGGAAAAGGCTAGATGAATTTGAAGTTAAGAGTAATTTAAGGACAACGAAACGACTGTATTACTGAAGACAGCTACAATACTAAAAAGAAATACTGATAAATGTAAGCCAACATTTATTACTAGTGTGAACTGTGAACACTCAATTAGGGCTTGCAAATACCGATAGGGATGTGCGTTGTGGTACAGTGGATATCGGCTCGGAACGAGAAACCGGGGAGCCGAGTTCGAATTCCAGTTGAATTCATTGCATTCACTTACGCGCAAATACCCTTGGGAAAGGTATTAATCCGTCTCTTCCTTCCAGTTACAGTTTGTAAAACTCAATAAATTATAAGATTTTTATTCTATTAATAATTTGTTTTCTTTTTTTATACGCCTTATGGTGCAATGAATAACGGCTAGGAATGAAAAATTGAAGAGCCAAGTTCGAAATTCCAGTTGAATTCATTGCATTCACTTACGCGCAAATACTCTTGGGAAAGGTACTAATCCGTCTCATCCTTCCAGTTATGGTTTAAATAACAGGGCATATTGGGTTCTATAGCCTTGGCTGGCAACCAGTCTACCGCAAAAAGCAATGGCAACCTACTGCGGGATAATCTTCTGCCCAGTCAGTCATGTCTCTTTCGAGACATGATCGCCCAAGCGTTTACCACGTATGGCACTTAACTGACTGAAATACCGATATAAGGAATGTAGTTTACCAAAAGTATAATAAAAAAAGTTAATATATAAGACCGCCTTAAATTGTTTGGCAAAAATAAAAATGAATTGAAAACTTTGGTACAGTGAAAATCCTTAACATTAGCAAAAATTATGCAATGATGCAAATCCACGAAAGAAAATATCTAAGTAATATAATGGTATCAACTAACTAATCATGACAATGACAAAAGAAAACTACCTTTGCTATGAATACTTCCATGGTAATTGTTCTGATTAACTTTTCGCTATGGCAGCTAGACTTAATGAATTTAAGCGCAATACTAGGTTGGAGGCTAGGTCTCATCATTTTAAAGTTACAATGGCTAGATATAAATGTAAGATTTTTATTAACAGTTTCTCCTCTCGCACTTCTCGCTAGTGGAATTATCATCCGGCTCGATACTTTCGAACCAAATTTAATCTTCAAATGTTAAAATGCAATGTCAATCGTTATCTACTGTCTTCTTAACTTTTCTTTTGATGTTCTCAATCCTTAATGATGTTTTTTCTTTTTGTTGTTATTTCCCACTTAGTAACACCTTGTATCTTAGTGGCTTTATTGTCTTACTTGGAATTAAATGATTTTGAAAAGTCTATAAAAGTCATAAAGAAGAATTTCAATTAAAGAGATTGAAATAGAAAAAAATATACATTCTCAAAAGAACAAGAAACAGTTTAAACAAATAAATTCGAAAACGATAAACCAAAAATATGAATAAAAACAGCTACACATTTATTTCACGAGAGAAGCAAAAAGTAATTGAGATGGAATAACATTGACATACACAGTGCGATTGATTTACTATTTCATATTTTTAATTTCGTGCAGGCGCGTTGTTTGTTTGTTAATTTTGTCGTCTGCACAGAATAGTAGGGTTAGTTGGGCAGCGTCTGTGAGAAAAAGAGCACCATAACACAGTTCACTCCGTCAGAAAGTTTGAAACAACACATTGGACTGTTTGGCATTCTCTCCAGAAGCTCCACTCATCTATTAACCACTTGACTCTAGTTCTTTCACCACCCCATATATCCTTTCCTTTCTCTCCACCTTTGCAACTGCCATCACACCTGTATTCCCATCCTTCTTTTGCTCCTTTCTAACTGGTTCGTCTTCCTCTTCACTCTCTTCTACTTAATCTTTTTACTCTTATGTAGCCCCATGCACATCAGTGGCATTACCGCCTTGCTCGGGGTGATACGATTATAAAAAAAAATACGAAGGTTACAGAGTGGAAACAGTTGAATGAGTTTAATGGTGATGACGAAGGTACAGCAGATCGGAAAACTCACTCTGATCGTTCTGATAAGAACATAATTCCCAAATTTGCTGGTGAGGGCCTCAGAATCAACACGGAGGACAACATCAAATGCTTTGAGAAGATAATGCTACCCTGGGTCAAGAGGGTGGCTGCTGGAAGACCCTATGTCTGACAACAGAACTCTGCATCATGCCACACAAGTAGGAGAACCCAGTCATCTAGCTGCTTAACTCCCCAGACTTTAAATCACTTGATTATTATGTGTGGAACGTAATTGAAGAAGAGATCAACAAAACTCTTTGTAACACTAATGAACTGAAGGCCAGGGTTATGGCAGCTTCACCAAGGATACCATCCAGAAGAGTTGCAAGAGATTCCTAAATCGTCTGGAGGACGTGGTTAAAGCCAATGGCAATTTTATAATAATGAGTAATTTCAAAATAACTTGTTTAATAGAAAATAGAAAAAATAAATATGACTTCTTTTTAACACATTTCTTTTACACCTAGTTTTAAATAATCACTATTTATTAGCAATTTACTTGGCTTTTCACATTGTATTTGAATTTCAGTGAGGTTTTTAGGAAAATCACCTCTGTCCTAATAATACCGGTAGTGTGCAAAAGTGTTAGGACAGGCGTGATTTTAAACTTTATTTTGATGCCTCGTAAAAGATAAAATAGTTCTTGTCCTAATACTTTAGCACAGTTTATAAATTTACTCTTTAGTAATTACAGATATTTTTGTGTAATTTTGGTCAATATATGTTAAAATTAGATGTCAGTGTTATTTTCCTGTCTGTGTCATTTGGATTATAATTTATCCTTCATACCCTGTATATCTGCGAAAATGAGATGTCAATGTTATTTTCATTCTTTTCATAATTTAGACGACAATTCATCCATCGCATCTTGTATGTCTGTTAGAATGAGATCTCAAGGTTATTTTCACTTTGGCCTCATTTAGACGACAATTTACTCATTGCAATCTACCTATCTATTAAAATTAGATCTCTGTGTTATTGTAATTTTGGCCTCATTCAAACGACAATTCGTCCATCGCACCCTGTATTTGTGAAGACAATCGAAGAGGGAATCTTAATTTGCTGCCCATCGTAATTCTATAAATACAAAGAGATAAATAAACATAAGAGAGAATAAAATTACTAATGTTGACTATGCGTAGACATATAATCTCTAATCTTATCACTAAGCGAAAGCAGAAAGAAATTACTAGAAAAGTAATTGAAACTCTTCTTCTTCTTCTTCTTTTATGTGCCATGTCCTTTCAGGACGTAGGTGATCATGGCTTTCCCCATCTCCCTATCCCTGGTGGCTCTTAGCACGCTTTCTCCTGTTACACCACCCAAATCCCGCTCTGCCATCCACTAGCTCAACACCATAAATCTAGAATATAAATGTGTGGAAACAAGCATGGCCACAAAATGAGGGGTCATTTTATATATTGATTATAATATAGATTTGACTCCCACTTTATATCCACATTATAATTTCTTATAAACAGTTGGCATATATCTTCCTTTATGTGCCCTGTCCCTTCAGGACGTAGGCGATCATGGCTTTCCACGTCTCCCTGTCCCTGGTGGCTCTTAGCACGCTTTCTCCTGTTACACCACCCAAACCCCACTCTGTCATCCACCTAGATCAAGACCATAAATCTAGAATATAATTGTATAGAAACTAGCATGGCCACAAAATGAGGGGTCATTTTATATATTGATTATAATATAGATTTGACTCCCACTTTATATCCACATTATAATTTCTTATAAACAGTTGGCATATATCTTCCTTTATGTGCCCTGTCCCTTCAGGACGTAGGCGATCATGGCTTTCCACGTCTCCCTGTCCCTGGTGGCTCTTATCAAGCTTTCTCCCGTTACACCACCCAAACACCGCTCTGCCATCCACTAGCTCAAGACCATAAATCTAGAATATAAATGTATAAAAACTAGCATAAACACAAAATCAGGGATCAGTTTATATATTGATTATAATATAAATTTGATGCCCCACTTCATATCCACTTTAGAATTTCTTATAAACAGTTGACATATATCTTCTGTGTGCCCTGTTCTTTCAGGACGTAGGCGATCATGGCTTTCCACATCTCTCTATCCCTGGTAGCTCTTAGCACGCTTTCTCCTGTTGCACTATGCAACCCTCGTTCCGTCATCCACCTGATCAGGTTCTTTAAATAAGTTATCCGCTGCTTTCCCCTGTCTCTTTTTCCCTCTATCTGGCCTGTTAGTATCAGGTTACTTGAGCTGAATGTATAATGCTCCTCATGCCAATGACGCTTCCACTGCAGATGATTTCATTAAATTAGCTACGAACAAAAAAAAAAAGAAAGAACAATAGACATAAGAAGTGTCCGTTAGAAATTGTACAAAGATCTAGGGCATACCAACCAAATATATATGCTCAAGTTAATATCTGACTCAGTAATTTTATATAAGATAATCTGGAATGACTGAAATTCGGACAACTCTCTCAGATTCACAAGAGTTCGCGTGAAGAAGAAAAAAAAACATCTCGTCGATATTTGAATTTTTAAAAAGTGAAAATATCTGGATATTTCAAGAGATTTGGTGTTCCTGGGTGTGATAATAAATTACATCCAGCCGCATGGCCACAATTTGGAAGCTTTTGAGGAGCGTGGAACCACGTCTTAATTGCTGTCATTCCCAAGCTCATCCTGACCCAGGATAGTAGCAACTATTAGGGTCTCAGCTATAAGCAAAACAAAAACAAAACACTATGAAAGTATAACAATAGTATAATAATAGTAAAAATACTAACAATACATTTTTATATATAGGAAATAACAATACATATTTATAGTAGAATTACCAACAATACATTAATCAATATGAAAGAACATTTTCATGGTATTAATCTATATATCTTACAATTTCTTAAATCAAACTATACTCCAAAATAACAAAACAACGTAAAGCACATATCACCGCCTCTTGTAATTGTGTCTACACAAACATGTATATGTACAAAAGCTGTATATCATCTATTACGTATTCAATTGTGAACACAGAATAACATGTATGCATTATGGGATACTACCATATATCTGAAATAATTCTTGTAGTTAAACTGAAAGGGGAGCCTCTTAATATACCAGTAATAATGGTGTATACGCCAACAATATAAAGCACAGAAAAACATCAAGTTTTTCTACTCCATGTTTGATTATACCAAGGCACAGTGCAAATCACAAGACACCTGAATCATCATGGGAGATTTCGATGCTAATGTCGGCCAAGGGAGAGAAGGTGAAATGGTCGTCAATTTCGGACTAGGACAACGCAATGGCCGTGGTGAGAAATGGGTCTAGCGAATGACCAGATAATAACTAACACCTGCTTCTAAGAACACCCAAGAAGTCTATGGACATGGAGAAATCCAGGAAGGTAAATTAAGAACTAAATTGATTATGTTACTATCAACAAGATATTCAGAAACGCAGTCCTTCACTGCAAAGCTTACCCAAGTGCTGACTGTAGAAGTGACCATATACCAGTTTTATGCAAACTAAGAATAAAACTAGGTCGATTAAAGAAACCCAACACAGCCCTAAGACTTTTTTTTTATAATAATATCGCCCCAAGCAAAGCGTTTTACTGCCACTATTTTGCAGGAGGAAAGTTATGAGAAAGAGTGACAGATTATAGGGGGTGTCAGGAAGTGGGTAAGAGAAGGATGACTAATGCCATAAAGTGGGGGAACAGTTTATATATTGATTGTAATGTAGAATTGACCCCCACTTTATATCCACATTATAATATAATAGAATTTTTTTCTTTTATAATCATATCGCCCCAAGCAAGACATTTTACTGCCACTGTTTTGCAGGGGGTTACATAGAAGGAAAGTTATGAGAAAGAGTGAGAAGTTATAGGGATTGTCAGGAAGTGGGTAAGCGAAGGATGAGAATACTGATTAGAATGGAGTGGACGGAGAAAGGAGCGTGAGAGAGAGGATGCAAGTTAGTGAGATAGAAGATGATTATTTACTTTACATTTAAATTCTTAGAGATTGTAACTGTCGGGGAAGCAAGTAAACGGAAGGGAATTTTACAGGCGGGAAGTGCGAGAAAAGAAGCTGTTGAAGTAGAATTTACCTTTGCATTTTATTGGTTTCACAGTAAAAGGGTGGGACCTAGTTGCTAATCTTGTGGCTCGAGTAAATTCATATATAGGGGGCACTAGTGAGCTAAGTTCATTGGAGAAGAAGCCGTGAAAGTACTTCTAGAAATATAGTTACTTAGGCGCAGTAGTAAGTGCGAAAATCGATTTAAATCGCAGTCCAGGCATGGAATGCCGACGTAAACCAGGTACCCACTGTATGCGTATGGCCATTTGCGCATTTATACATATTTAATGGAGGGAATGGGTAAAAATGGCTAGTTTTACTTCAGGCGCAATGGAAGACAAAAAAATCCAAACACAATTCAATTTTTATGTCAAACGTAATCAGAGTTTAAGTTACAACATTATTCGTCTTTAGTAGCATTCAGTTTTTCTAATTCAAGCAAGAAGTTAAGTTTTCAGAGGCATATAAAAAAACTACATAACAAGCGTATCAACATTTGTATATCAAAACGGTAGATTTAAAGCAGTAGATTCTTAATAGCATTCAGTTTTTCTAATTTAAACACTATCTAAATGTTTCAGAGGTATATAAAACGCTACATAACAAACGTATCAACTTTTGTATATCTAAACTTTTGGCTTTAAGCAATAACTTATTAGTATCATTCAGCTTTTCCTATTTATACACTATGTAAAAGTTTCAAAGAAATTAAAATACTATATAACAATCGTATCAACATTTGTATATATTATGGTGACTTACCCATATGACACATGAACTCTTTCAAACTATATATAAGCAACAGATCTATTTTGTAGAGAGCAGAGAATGAGAGAGGAATTTATTCCAGCAGATAACTCTGGAAGCTGGACTAACAGTCACGCTACTAATCTCTTATTGGTATATGTTTGTACTACTGCCTTTGTAATATATTTGTTTAATTCTATTCCTTCATAGTGTCTTTATTTCTGACCCCGACAAGGCCACAACAGTATATCAAAACGTCAGATTTAAAACGGTAAATTCTTAATAGCATTCAGATTTTCTAATTTAATCACTATTTAAAGTTTTAAGAGGCATATAAAACGCTACATAACAAGTGTAACAATATTTGTATAACTAAACGGTAGATTTAAAATGGTAGATTCTTAGTAGCATTCAGTTTTTCTAATCTGAAACATACGTAAATATTTCAGAGGCATATAAAACGCTACATAACAAGTGTAACAATATTTGTATAACTAAACGGTAGATTTAAAACGGTAGATTCTTAGTAGCATTCAGGTTTTCTAATCCGAACGTTATGTAAGGGTTCCTGAGGCATATAAAAGGCTACATAAAAAGCGTATTAACTTTTGTATAGCTAAAAGGTAGATTTAACACAGTAAATTCTAAGTAGCATTAAGTTTTTTTCTAATTAAAACACTATGTAAAGTTTTCAGAGATATATAAAACGCTACAAAACAAATGTATCACCATTCGTATATCACAATAGGATGTTTTAAACGGTAGATTCTACGTAACATTTACTTTTTTTAATTCATACACTATGTAAAGATTTCAAAGGTTTATAAAAACCTTTTAATTATTTGTATAAGAAAACGGTATATTGAAAATGGTAGATTTTTAGTAGCATTCACTTTTTCTAATTCAAACACAATTTAAAGTTTTCAGTCGCATCTAAAGAGTCATATAGAAATTACATTTTCTACATTTACAAACCGTAGTCTTTAAACGCTAGATTCTTAGTAGCATTCAGTTTTTCTAATCTAAAAAGTACGTAAATTTTTCAGAGGCATATAAAACACAACATAACAAGTGTAACAACATTTGTATAACTAAACGGTAGATTTAAAATGATAGATTCTTAGTAGCATTCAGTTTTTCTAATCTGAAACATACGTAAATATTTCAGAGGCATATAAATATCGTATCAACATTTGTATATCAAAACGATAGATTTTAAACTGTAGATTTTTATTATCGTTCATTTTTTCTAAATGAAATACTGTAAACATTTCAGAGGCATATAAACAGTTTATCAACATTTATATATCAGAACAGAAGACTCTAAGAATTGTTCGCTAATAGTACCGTGTAAATTTTTTTCAAATAAAATACTTTTTTAGTTTGTGTGAATAAGTATACAGTGGATAACGGCTCGGAATGAGAAATCGGGGAGCTGAGTTCGATTTCCAGTTGAATTCATTGCATTCACTTACGCGCAAATACCCTTGGGAAAGGTATTAATCCGTTTCTTCCTTCCAGTTATGAGTTATATAATAGGACAGACTGGGTTCTATAGCCTTGGTTGGCAACCAGTCTACCGCAGAAAGTAATGACAACCTACTGCAGGATAATCTTCTGCCCAGTCAGTCAGGTTTCTTTCGAGATATGATTGCCCAAGCGTGTTTTACGTATGGCACTTAACTGACTGACTGAATATAATAGTTGGAATAATGATTGTCTTCTACTGGTCATAAAGTGGGGAATCAGTTTATTATTTCATAACAATAGGAAACCGATCCCCCACTAATTACTACTTAATAATATAATACATCTCTTCCCCCTCAAGCTATGAGTCAAATAACAGGACAGATTGGGTTCTATAACCTTGGATGGCAACCAGTCTACCGCAGATAGCAATGGCAACCTACTGCGGGATTATCTTCTGCCCAGTCAGTCATGTCTCTTTCGAGACATGATCGCCCAAGCGTGTTTCACGTATGGCACTTTAACTGACTGAATAAGCATAAACCTAAAGTTTGTAAATCCGAAAATATTTGCGAAACTTTGGAATAGGTTGTTATCAAACACTTAAAAATGTCGTCTACACAAATCTATGCCACTTTTCGCAATTGTTTCACAACAATAAGATTATACTTTTCTTCTTCACAAAATCTAATCTGTGAGTACCAGATTTTCTAAGCCCTCTCTCTTCATTTCTTGCAACACTCTTCCCACCCACCCAACTACCTATCACTCCCCTTCTGACATTTCCTATATCTAACCACTCTTTCTATTTACCTCCCCCTATGTAGCCCCAAGCGCAATAGTGGCAGTGGAATGCCTTGCTTGGGGTGAAATGATTAAAAAATAACTACAAATTTCAACTCTACTTTAGATGTTAAGTATAAATATCCTTTTGTTTCAATTTTCTTGTTTTTCACTTATTCGGTTTATCATTTAACTGAGTGATGCCGACTTCAAATTTCGGCCTTTTGATGTCCTCGCTCTTCAGGGTTTTTTGTTTATCTATATATATATATATTATTCATCTCTCTCTCTCTCTCTCTCTCTCTCTCCTTATATATATATATATATATATATATATATATATATATATATATATGGTTATATTTTTATTATAAATTTATAATGAAAACATAGTTCACTGCAACACAAGAGCTGTTGTGTTTCGGTACTAACTTATTAGCAACTCGTGAGGCAGTGAAATATTTTTTCTGTTAGGAATCATTATATCTTCTTCTTCTTCTTCTTCTTCTTCTTCTTCTTCTTCTTCTTCTTCTTCTTGTACCGTGTCAAAAAATTGTAAAGTGTTCACGATTGAACATATTACTACCCCGGCGTATCAACCAAGGTCAAGAGGGCAAGCTGAACGGTTTGTGGGTGATTTTAAGAGAACTTTCAAAAAAGCAAATAATAAAAAGCGTGCGAAGAAGCACTGTACAAATTTTTGAGAATCTATCGGATAACACCGAATCCCAATATAGAGCCAGGCATGTAACCGGCAGAATTGATGATCACAAGAAAAATAAAATAGTGTTTGACAAGTTGTTAGCAGGTCAAAAAAGAATGAGAACCAATAACACAAAAGACATAAAATTTTCCAAAAGTATAAAAGTTTTTTCAGAATATATACAAACAGAAAAGACATGCTGCAAGACGGCATAATAATATGACGAACTGGTGAAAAAGAAATGGGAACACAAAAGACAATGAAATCATTTAAAGAAAAGGTTTGCTGAAGAAAGGCCCACAATAAAAGAAGAACCTATGCAAGTATTGTATGATATTTTTGGCGTATCAAAACCTCACGAATTCGTTGAACATACAAATATAATTACCAGGAAGAGTAAAAGTACGGAAAAACTAGAGATTGACCCAAAACGAAGGAAATACAATGTACGTGTCGAACTCTCCAGGAAGAAGTGTGAGTGAATACTAAGAAATAAAATAAAATATTTACTACTGAAAAAAAAATTAAAACCAGTAAATAAGACATCCCTGGTAACACAAATAAACTAGGTAAGACGCCTTAAATAAAGAACTCAAAGTCATTCAATGTCATTCAATATCGATGGAGTCAGTTCAAGGTTCTTTAAATTTTACACAGAATGATTCAAGTTTCACCACGCGCACGACGTGTTTTTGTAGCTCATTGATTCGAACTCATATATTTTTGTTTGAAGATGTATCATATTTTAATTATAGTTTATATCCTATTTTTTAGATTTTTTTGCTGTGTGTGTGTGTGTGTGTGTGTGTGTGTGTGTGTGTGTGTGTGTGTGTGTGTGTGTGTGTGTGTGTGTGTGTGTGTGTGTGTGTGTGTGTGTAAATTTTATTTTGAATTTCTTTTTCACACTCCCCGACGTTCTTTATTTTTGTTTCTAGTGTAACTTCTAGTTTCGCTCATCTCTTGATTTATTTTTTGTGTATTTTAATTTCCTATTTCTTTTATTCTTCAGACTTCGTCTGTAACCACAATTTTTTCTATATCTTCCGTTTTGTTTAATCTTTTTGGTTTTCATTTTCTACGTGTTACTTAAAATTAATTTTTAATCGTCTCCGCCAAGCCCAGGTCAACTTTAATTTTAGTGCAACGTTTTCTTTCCTTTTATTTTGTTTGTTTCTTTTTCTTTTCGTATTACATCGACCATTTTGTTCAATTTATAAAAATTGACTTTTTTTGTTTACACGTGTCTTACTTTTCTTTATTTATTTTTATTTTTCTCTTATAATTTTTTTTATTTTACTGAATTAGATTTTTTTAAAAAAAGGACATCTTTTTAGGTAATCGGTTATTTCGGTAAATATCTTAATTTTTATTACGACAATGTCAAAAAGTTAAACCAGTTGTATTCAGGGAGGTTGTCGTTTTTTTCTTTTTTTTTAACCCCTTCCTTAATAGGGTCCTGGAACATTGGTGGCCTGTACCTTGATAGCGTCGTCAAGAGTGAGCTATGTGTCAATAGGACAGGCTATCCGTGTCCTCACCCCAGTAATATTAATGTAAATCTCCAACCCTAAACGGACTGATCATGTCTCTCTGGTTGGCTAGTATAAATAGCTCACAAGACAAGTTTCGTTGGCGATCATCAGCATCTCGGTGTGAAGGTATGTTGTATACAGTAGACTTGGTTTTGAACACGTGACCGCGAATACATTTTACCTACCAAATTTGTCCTCTATTTAGCAGGTTTTGATTGACGCTCGAGAAGTATTTTAGTTAATGAGCAAGTCTTTAAATGTAACATGTGTTCTTGTCTACGCAAATCCGGCGAGCAAATTTTGCATGCTAGATGTTAGCATAAATGATAAGTCTCTTCGTCTCATTGTGGTTTCTGCGCCCAAATGATCAATGCGGAGCGGCCTGATTTGTTTCGGTGGATCGAACCGGTTTTGACTACGTTTTGTCGGGTAATTTTAGCAAGTACACGTCGTCCTTGACCCCAATATAGATCATATTGAAAAGATCGGGTACTAACAAACCGAATGTGAAACGATTTCAGGACTTTATCGACAAGTTCGATCTTGTCGAGAAATATAGTAATGAGCATCCCGTGAGGTAGTGCGAACCTGGAGTAATAGTGACAGCTCAGATTCAGTGGGACTTTCCAGCTACCCCGACCAAGTTAAAAGAGTCGATGTGTCGCTCTTAGGTTGTCCATGTTTCCATACTATAGTTTACGCGCATCATAGGATCGTCCAGGTTCGTGTAAAACTTAGATAAGTATAAAGTTAGAATTTCTGGCTACTAGAAATTGAACACATCGTTGTTTGATGAGCAAGATTTGTAGGTCCAAACTATCAATCCTACAGCAAAGATTGACTGGGCTTTGGTTTGGAATATGTGGCGGGAATTATTGAAATCTAAAGTTAGGTTGTTTGCTGATGATTGTAGTTGTTTAATCAGGTTAAAAACACAAATAGCATGCGAAGCAAAAGTTGATCAGGCGATTAAATCCCGTGATAGTGGGGAAGTAGTCTTAGCCAGGGAAAAGCTGGCCTCCTTGCTTATCAAGAAGGATCAATTTCTTGTACTGAGATTAAAAAGTATGTCTTCTGATTTAACATTATAGCCGCTGAACTGCATGCAAAGAGAGTGAGAAATGTCTCCAATATGAACATCGGGTGCGTCACATTGCTGGATAGGCGACCTGTAAATACAAACACGGGCATACACGAGACTTTTCGTGACTATTTTCAGGATTTGTTCACCAGAAAACCCGGTGTGAGCCCTGCTCAATTCTGTGCTTATTTAACCAACTTTTTCCGCCTCGAGGTGGCGGAAGTGGCTAAGTACGATAATCCCGTTACAGGGTCTGAGATCTGGGAAGCGTTGAAGCTGATTGGCCAGAAAACAAAAAACTCCAGGATTAGATGATCTCTTTAACGAACTGTCTTTGAGGCAGCTGCCCGTTCTCCTTCCTTTGCTGGAACTGATTTACAACAATTGGATGAAGTACGAGTCTATATCTTAACACTTCACCGGTGGTGCGAATAAGTTACTAGGCAAGAAACAAAAACGGTGGGGATGGGATAGGTCACTTTCGACCTTTGACGATGTTAAATACAGAGCTGAAGATTTTAGCTTAGATCATAGCCAGCCGTTTGCAGGCTGTCCTGTCTAGTCTATTTGGCTCTAAGCAGACTTGTGCCGTGAAGAATAGGAATATTCTGGATAACTTTCATTTGGTAAGCTTGATTGTAGAGTAAGTCGACAGTGTGTTATATATTACGCTAATTAGCAACAATGTCGATCGTCTTGATAGATAACGACAAACAAGAACACGTATATATAAAAATATATACTTATATTTTTATTCTTCGTCGTTGACGGTTGTGTGGAGGAGGAGGGTAGCCAGAGAGATATTGCACACACGCAGGAGTTGTCAGGGATTCATTAACCGGGCGGAAGCTCTTTGTTCTATCTGTCTGTCTGTGTTCTCTGTTCCTTCTTCTCTTCTGCTTTCGACCAGAAATCCCAGTCTTATATATCGCCTATGTTTTCTGTCTTTGATGTCAATCATATCTTTGTCAGCTATTACAAAGATAAATTTATCTGTTGAAGTCAGACAAGGAGAATTTCTAATGGTATATCCTAAGCAAGACACAATATTATAACCGCTAGGAGCGAGTTATAACACTAAGTTTTCTTGCTATTGGGATATGTTGAAACTCAATTAAAACCATGTTGTTTGTGCACAGAATTTAAATATTCTCATCGGGTTATCTATTGAGACCCGTATGCGTTCTTTTAGAGAGTTGTCCGATTTTAACATCTAGAACCATCGATAGAGCCTCGTTGATAATTAGGCTCAAATTATCTGAGTTCACCACCCGTTTAATATGAATGGAAATATTTCAGATACTCTCCATAAAATGACAGAGTTCTTTACATAGAAAAAAAAACTTACTTGTTAGTGGGATGAATATATAGATTTGTTTGGCGGGTAAAATGCAGAGGCTGTTAACTATGGCGTTTTAGAAAGTTGGTCTAAACACATACTAATAAGATATTATTAGCATTTGAAAAACTCTTCATGGCAGCGATAATCCTATAATCAGAACATCAGCTTCTATTAGCAGTGATAGAACAGCCTAGTAGAACAATAAAATATCTATGTCTACAATACATGAAAAAGATTCAAAAGATGTGGAATCTATACAACATTAAGTTGGTAAGTGTTGTGGTGAAACACACCTATTCCTCAGATAATATACCCTCCCTCCTATATTATTAAGCGTTAACAGGAAGTTCTTGAGAAGTTCTTGGGAAGTTCATAGGAGTTCTTTAGAGTTTTATTGGAGTTCAGTAGAACTACTAGGCAGTTGATATTATTCGGCAGTTAGCCGAATACTAAGGTGTCAGCTTTCAGTGGAAGATTACGAAGTTCCTAACATTTTGGGTGCGTTGTCGATTAGCAACCGACATAGCACAATTATAACCTTCAGTGCGAAAACTGCTTCACAACAGTAATTAAAATAATTTCAACACTTCGAAGATATCTCTTTTGGTATGATAATCCCGTTACAGGGTCTGAGATCTGGGAAGCGTTGAAGCTGATTGGCCAGAAAACAAAAAAACTCCGGGATTAGATGAAGAACTATGTGTACTTCACCCCATGCAGTTTGGTAAGAAATACAAGTTAAAAATTAGTCATTCCTTAGAATTTGGTGGAAGACCATCGAAAAGTAGTCATCATGTGGAATGAAATCAAGGTAATATTATTAATTTATTTGATAGAGCTATCTCGGGCATTAATGAATCTTTCACGCCAAACCTAACGGCCCTACATTAAGGTCGGAAGGTCATGAGGGTGACATCCTGTATCATAATATAGCTACTCAATGTAGATGGTTGCTGAGTGGTCAACCCATCTTGACCCATGGCTAGATGTCGAGAGCAGTAAATCACTCGCAAGATCTTATTTTGTTCGCCAGCAGAGTCCTGTAAAGCTGATCCTGCATTCGCGTAAGGTAATAGAAGTATCAGAGATAAGTAGGTTCCATCAAGTTTAAACGCAATGTCCGAGTAGTGGCACTATATATTAAAACTGATTCTACAGTTTCGCGAAGGAATCTCTGTTTGAGATAATCCAGTAAGCCAGATCTCCAGATTACATCCATTTTCTTTAAAACAGCACAGTATTAGCATTGTTAATTTTCATATCCTTTTCAATAAAAATTTCTTTCGATTCGTAGATATGTCAGTCAGTCAAGTGGCACGCAAATCAGGCAGTCAAGTGCCACGCTAAATGTGATACATGCAAATCAGCTATGTCAACAACCGTTTGGATGGTCAGTGATTTTTGGCTAACGACCAGGCAGCAATTTCAAACAAATCATTAACAACAGCAACAACAACAAAGACAGTCAGTTAATTTTCGCTAACAATAAAAGTCCTTTTTCAATCACAGCTTTAAGTGTGAACCAATTACCAAAATTCTTTTTTAAACCGCGGATTTTTCTTTGGACGAAGTATTTACAGATTTTAACTCTACTAAAAAAAAATTTATACTTTTTAGTTATTAAATTCATGTCTATATGTTTTCAAATATAAGCTATTTGTTTAACAGGCACATTTATTTTTTATTTTATTTTTGTTTGGAATTCGGACGTTCAGATATTTAATATAAAAACATGAACAACTGAATTTCCTACATACAGATATCTGAAGAGGTCGGGTGTATAATGACCGAAATTTTGTAAGTATAACAACGAAATGAACGTACTAGACCGAATAGCAAAGTATATAATAGTATTTTAGTAAGCTTTTACAACAAAACAATATAGTTAAATTTATACTTGCTGGGTAATAATTCACAAAGCATGAAGTCTTTATGATCTGACCTATTTTCAGACATACCTGCAAAAACAACTTTAAATTTCCAGACAGCCAAATACAAAATGTAAGTACATTTTTAACCCGATATTTTCATCACCATAACTTTAATATTTTCTTGTTTTAATGTAACAATTTCTATAAAATAAAATAAATTTATCAAGATTATCGACAAAATAAGCCAGGAGGATATAATAAACCATCAGATTCATGATGGATTATTTTTGTACTTCTTTCTTTTTAATGTTATTTCGCTTTTGCTATTTTTTTTTCTATGCGAATGTTACATTTTGAAAAGAATAAAAGTAAATGAGAATAGGCATGAACTCAGTTATTAGAAGTTTTAAATAATATTTCAAAAAAATTTTAATAATCGATTTTAATCACATTTTGCAGATGGCACTGATTAAGAACAGAAGAGACTCTGATGGAAAATAAATTTTGTTTTCGTATGAATTTTAAAAAATATCAATAATAAAAAATGTTAAAAATTAAAATGAAATAGCTTGAATTTTTATTGCCATTATGTGAACCTATATTTATTAAATAAGATGGATCAAAAACAAACTGTGCTATGGGTTCGTAGCCGTATTTACGAGAGTCATATCTCATTCGTATTTTCAAGAGTCATATCTCATTCGTATTTACAAGAGTCATATCTCAATCGTATTTACAAGAGTCATATCTCATTTGTATTTACAAGAGTCATATCTTATTCGTATTTACAAGAGTCATATCTCATTCGTATTTACAAGAGTCATATCTCATTCGTATTTTCAAGTGTCATATCTCATTCGTATTTACAAGAGTCATATCTCATTCGTATTTACAAGAGTCATATCTCATTTGTATTTACAAGAGTCATATCTCATTCGTATTTACAAGAGTCATATCTCATTCGTATTTACAAGAGTCATATCTCATTTGTATTTACAAGAGTCATATCTCATTCGTATTTACAAAAGTCATATCTCATTCGTATTTACAAGAGTCATATCTCATTCGTATTTACAAGAGTCATATCTCATTCGTATTTACAAGAGTCATATCTCATTCGTATTTACAAGAGTCATATCTCATTTGTATTTACAAGAGTCATATCTTATTTGTATTTACAAGAGTCATATCTCATTCGTATTTACAAGAGTCATATCTCATTCGTATTTACAAGAGTCATATCTCATTCGTATATACAAGAATCATATCTCATTCGTATTTACAAGAGTCATATCTCATTTGTATTTACAAGAGTCATATCTCATTCGTATTTACAAGAGTCATATCTCATTCGTATATACAAGAGTCATATCTCATTCGTATTTACAAGAGTCATATCTCATTTGTATTTACAAGAGTCATATCTCATTCGTATTTACAAGAGTCATATCTCATTCGTATTTACAAGAGTCATATCTCATTCGTATTTACAAGAGTCATATCTCATTCGTATTTACAAGAGTCATATCTCATGAATGTTTTTAATTAAAAGCAACGACGTGGTTTCAAAGAGAATGAATACAAAAAAGGAAACTGATATTTCGCATCAGGAAAAGACAAATTAAGTTTTTGAGACGAAATATAGAATAAGGGCTTGGAGAATCTCATGCTCACAGGACGGATAGAAGAGGAGAGGATCAGTGGAAAGCAGAGCATGACATACCTGATTTGCTTTAGCAGATGAATGGTGGAGCGGGGATTAAGTGGGATAACAGCATAAGGGGTATTAAGAGCGACAAGGGATAGGGTGATGTGAAGGGACACAGCACATAGAAAATGAAGAATTCTTACTTTTCAAGGTCACGCACTCGCCAGTATATGTTGGTATCTATTTTGTTAACTATTATTTATTAAGGAATGTCAACGGAGGATCTACCATGGTATTCAGTTAAGTGCTATACGCGATACACGCTTGGGCGATCATGTCTCGAAAGAAACAAGACTGACTTGGCAGAAGATTATCCCGCAGTATGTTGCCATTGCTTTCTGCGGTAGACTGGTTGCCAGCCAAGGCTATAAAACCAAATCTATCATATTATTTATCCCATACCTGGGGGGAGAAGTGATGTATTATATAATTAAGTAATAATTAGTGGGGGATCAGTTTATTACTTCATAACAATAGAAAACCGATCCCCCACTTTATGACCAATAGAAGCATTAATCATGATTCCAACTATTATATTCAGTCAGTCAGTAAGTGACATATGTGATACATGCTTTGTGCGATCATGTCTCGAAAGAGACATAACTGACTGGGCAAAAGATTATCCCGCTGTAGGTTGTCATTGCTTTCTGCGGTAGACTGGTTGCCAGCAAAGACTATAGAACCCAATCTGTCCTGTTATTTAACCCATAACTGAAGGAAATAGATTAATACCTTTCCCAAGGGTATTTGCGCGTAAGTGAATGCAACTAATTCAACTGGAATTTGAACTCGGCTCCCCGATTTCTCGTTCCGAGCCGATACCCATTGGACCACAACGCACCATGGTATTAATAAAGCTTAAACTTCAATGACACAAATCTGACTCTAATTCTAGGACCCAGAAGTAAAATTTTTAATGACTGATTTTTTGTAACAAAATCTCTTTTTTTAATTGGTTTAAAAAGCAAAAAGGTTATTTTAGTGATAACCCAATCATAAGTAACTAATGTCGGCTTTAGAATATACTCTGTCTAATGCCAATTTCCTTCTGGTGCAATGAATATCGGTTCGTAATAAGAAATCTGAGATTCGAATTTCAGCTGATTTTGTTGCAGTCACTTGCGCACCATTACCCTTGGGAAAGGTATTAATCCATGTATTCTCCCTCCAGCAATGGATTAAATATTAGGAAAAATGCCACATCATGACCTTCTGACCTTGGTGCAGGACCGTGATACTTGGTGTGATGATAGCTCTACCAAATAAAAATAATATAGCTACTTCTACTATATCACTGAAAAAAAAAGCATAGTATGAATAAAAATGGCCCCAAATTTTGGTAAAAAGTTTTGTTTTGATTTTAGTTAGCAGGTAATTAGATCGCTACGAGAGTTTACAATAGAAAACGTAATATTACATAACTTAGTTATTTTCCATTGTCAAACTCACCGAAGTTAAGCAACATTGAGCCTGGTCAGTACTTAGATGGGTGACCACTTGGGAATAACAGGTGCTGTAAGCGTTTAGTGACGGATGTGCGTTGTGGTGCAGTGGATATCGGCTCGGAAAGAGGAATCGGTGAGCCGAGTTCGAATTCCAGTTGAATACCCTGCATTCACTTAAGCACTGGTACCCTTGGGAAAGTATTAATCCGTCCATTTCCTCCAGTTATGGGTTAAATAACAGGATAGGACTTGGGCACCCTGCCCTTAAAAACAAATCCCAATGAAAAGAAAAAAATATTACTAGACACAAAACTTTAGTTGGCAATAAATGACCCGCCGAGGTTGATATGCCATAAGACAAACCAACCAACCAACCAACCAACCATTGTCAAACACATTAATTTGGAAATTCTTGCAAAAATCAAATAATAGTCGGATTTTAATGAAACTTTCATGACTTATTCACAAATGAATTAAATTATTTTTGAAATTATTTCTTTAAAATCTTGCAAAAAATATTTTTTACACCTGTTTCCCCACTCTACGTAAATTCATGAAATTTTAAATTTAATTTTATTGGAAAATTGGTTTTATTGGGGAATGTAAATCATCTAGATTTTTTTAATATTTTGCCTTTATTTTCGAAAATCTGCTCCCAATAGTAAAATAAAAAATGCAATAAAACTATGACATTATTTAATTTTTTTAGCTTTTTACTGCTTTAATAAATAATATATATTAAGAACGTTATATTCTGATGAAAAAAAATTTCGATTAATAATGAAATTTTAAAAAGTGTATTTATTTTCTTTTAATCATAATAATTTTTAACATTTCAAAAATATTTTTAAAATGCTTCAAAGTTCTGCTGTCGTTTGTTTATTAACTTATTAAGTGAAGATTATATTTATTAATCGAAAATTGAAAAGTTTAATAAAAATTGTCTTGCCTTCGTATTTTTAAAATAATTTTAATTATTTTTTTTTTGTATAGTAATTTCTATTTGTACATTAAAAGGTCATGTATTTCAATGTCTGTTCCTCTTACAGGAAAAAAAATTGTAAAATTTATGTCATTTATGATCGCCATACACATATCTTATCGCACATCTGTCATGATGTCAACACTTTTCCAATAGAGTGGAAAGGCTAGAAAGTTCAAAAAAATATTAATTTTTCTAAATTTCATGCTATAAATAAGTAATATTTGTGTAAATCAGATTAATATAACATCAAATTTGCTAATTTTCCAAAAATAATGGATCACAGATGTATATTCTATTTTTGCAAGATTTTTAAAACCGAGAATTAACTTTTGTTTACGAATGTGTCAATCGTTCAATAATGGCCGAAAAATTGAAAGATTAAAAAAAAAATGAAAAATTTTAGCTTCCAATAAATATAATTTCTATTTGAAGTACGTCAGAGTATTTTGTTTACTAGAAATAGTAAATTTAATCATTTAGCTTTTAATTAAAACTAAAATAAAAGTTTCAAGAAAACTTTTTTTTAAATTCAATTTAAAAGTTAGTTATCAAAAATGAATGAAGGTACCTAAAATATTACCTTGACTTCATTCAACTTTTATAATAATATCGCCCCAAGCAAGGCATTTTACTGCCACTGTTTTGCAGAGGGGTACATAGGAAGAAAAGTTATGAAAAAGAGTGACAGATTATAGGGGGTGTCAGGAAGTGGGTAAGAGAAGGATGAGAATACTAATGAGAGTGGAGTGCATAGAGAAAGGAGCATGAGAGAGAGGATGCAAGTTAGTGAGATGGGAGATGACGATTGACTTTACATTTAAATTCTTGGAGATAGTAGCTGTCGGGGAAGCAAGTAAATTGAAAGGAAATCCACAGACGGGAAGTGCGAGAAAAGAAGCTGATGGAGTAGAATTTGCGTTTACAATTTATTGGTTTCACAGTAAAATGGTAGGACCTAGTTGTTAATCTTGTGGCCCGAGTAAATTCATATATAGGCGATACCAGTGAGCTAAGTTCATTGAAGCAGAAGCCGTGAAAGTATTTGTAGAAGAGATACAGGGAAGCCACATTACGCCGGTGAGAAAGTGACTGTATCTGAGCTGCCAAGTTAGGATCTATCACATTACAGATTCTCCATTGGATTTTGTCAAGGACACCTAGGTGGATAGCAGGAGCACCCGACCAGATATGGCAGCAGTATTCAATGCACGGACGGATAGTAGATTTATATATGTGCAGGATTGTTTCAGACGGGATAAACTTCCTGGCCCTCCACAGAGAACCGACTTTCTTAGTAACTGGAATCTATATATAGAGTACATTTTGGCAATTGGATCCTGAAATCTATTGTTTCTGATTGAGAAGGAATCCCCCATATCTGTTCAAACTTATTACAGTAAAAATAATTAAAACTTCATTAAAATTTGGTATGAATGCCTCTTAAATTGAAAAGTATTTTAAAACCTTTAAGACCTCAATATAAACTCAGGTTTCTTTGATTAATATTATTAATAAGTGTTAAAATAGATAAACATTTTCATCAACTTCACTAGCCTCTCCTTTGTGGATTATTCCTTTTAGAAGCTTCAAGATTTACCCTAAGATTTTTTGTCAACTGACAACTAATATTTGAGATCAAATGTATAACCTACTTTCTCCACATCTCTCATTATAAATTTCTTTTTAAAAATGAAAAGTTCAATTTTCAATAGAGTAACAGATTTAAAACATATGCAGAATAGTAGTAAATAGGTTACATGTTTACAAGAGTTTGAAATGAAGTGGATTGTGGAGTAGGATTGAAGTAACTTGGCTGTAGATTTTACTACTAGGTAGGAGAGGTCGGGTTAAGGTTGGTTATCATTGGTAGTGAGGTTGCGAAAATAATAGTAACTTTTCTTTTCTACAAATATTTTCATGCTAACTGCTTTGACAAGGTTTTTTCCCTGGTGCCCCGTCCATGTGAGGTGAAGCGTTCTACTAGGTTGGCATCTAGGTCCCACCTTTTTATAGTTGAATTAGTTAAGTGTAACCACTACATATTTTCCAACAGTTTCTTTTCTCGCACTTCCGTTTACTTGCTTCTCTGATAGCTAAAATCTGAAACAAATGTATATGCAATACCAGTTTCCATCTTCTGGCTTCTTGAATCCCATTCATCTTTTTTTTTTCTTTCTTCAATACTCCTTGTCCTCATTCTTTTTTCTCGTTGCAATCCACTGCGCACTAATGATGGTCCCACCTTGTTTGGGGCGAAATAATTAAAAAAACTATTATGTAGGTAAATATAATCTCTGCTGCCAAAACTGTATTTAAAAAAATACCTTCATACGTTTACGACTCTGGGTTCAAGTATATTTTGGGAGCAGAAACATCATTACCCTTATGTTATAAACATAACAATTTGAAAGAAATAGTAAAGAAAGCTAACCATTTACTATTCAAATTTCAACCTTGAACGGGAAACCCTTACTAATTCGGGACTTTAATTTACTAAGTCTAGTCAAATCCCTTTACTTGCTTCCCTGTTAGCGACAATCTTCAAAATAAGTTTAATACAACGCAAACTGCCATGTTCTAAGTTTTTGAATACTATTATTATCCTTTCTTCAAAACCCCTGGCACTTCGTTTTTCTCTCAATATAATAGTAAATAGGTCACAAGTTTACAAGAGTTTGAAATGAAGTTGATTGTGGAGTAGGATTTAGGTCATTTGGCAGTAGATTTTACCACCAGGTAGGAGAAGTCGGGTTAAGGTTGGTTATCATTGGTAGTGAGGTTGCGAAAATAGTAGTAACTTTTCTTTTCTATAAAATCATTGGTGGTCCTGCTTTGCTTGGGGTGAAATTATTTACAAAAAACAAAAAACAGAATCCAAGAAACGGAGTCTAGTTTTTGACTTTCCATTTTGTTAGAAAATTTGTTATCCAACTAAACATTTATCATGCAAATGATCATTCTTGGGATGAACTGACTTCATATTTTCTCATCAGTTAGTTAAGTGCCATACGTGATAAACGTTTGGGCGATCATGTCTCTTCCGAGACATGACTAACTGGGCAGAAGATTATCCCGCAGTAGTTTGCCATTACTTCCTGCGGTAGACTGGCTGCCAGCCAAGACTATAGATTATGTTATTTAACCCATATCTGGTATTTTCGCGTACGTGAATGCAAGGAATTCAACTAGAATTCGAACTCACCACCCCGACTTCTTGTTCCGTGTCGATATCCACTGCACCACAATGAAACTAAAGAAACTTAATTTGACGACGTGAATAGTTTTAAGCATCAATGTTTTAGCAATATTCATTTCAGTTTATTGCAACTCTATAACCGTCAGTCTTAAGAAATCATAAAATAAAGAATAAGCTATCAACGAAATTCGAATTCGCATTAATTTTGTCAAGAAACATTTCTTTTTTGCAAGAACTGTTCCACTGCATTATCTCTACGAGCTTTATGGCTAGCAAAAGATCGTATCTAATCATTTATTTAAACTTAATCCTCCTTCTCTGTGCAATGGATATCGGCTCGAAATGTGAAATCAGAGAGCAGAGTTCGAATTACAGTTGAATTTGTTTCATTCACTTATACGCAAATACCCTTGGAAAAGATATGAATCTATCTCCTCTCCCGCCAGCTATGGGTTGAACAGCAGGAGAGATTGGCTTCTATAGCCTTGGTTGGCCACCAGTCTAATGCAAATGGCAACATACTACGAGAAAATCTTCTGCCTAGTCAGTCAAGTCATGATTACCCAAATGTTAATCACGTAGAACAACTAACTGACTGACTGATTACAGAAACCTTCTGGAGAACCACATTTCAGTTGCTTCAAGTTTTTCTTTCATCTTTAATGATATTGTCCAGCATTCACTGTCATATTGAAGAACTGACATCACATAGCAATCCAGTACTCTCTTCTTTGTCTCTAGCGAAATTGTCCTGTTTCTTAATACTCTTCTCAGCTCCTGGAATGCATCCTTGTGCTTTTGGATCTCAGGAATATAAATGTATAGAAACTGATGTGACCACAAAGTGAGGGGTCAATTTATATATTGATTTTGATATGGAACTGATCCCCCACTTGATATCCAGCATGTTTCTGTAGAACCACATTTCAGTTGCATCGAGTCTTTCTGTCATCTTTGATGATATTGTCCAACATTCACTGCCATATTGAAGAACCTCATGTTTGCTTCAAGTATGTCTGCAAAAGGGAGATGAGGATAATGGACTTGGACATTAAGAGGTGGGAAGATGTCGCCAACGATCGCTTACGCTAGACGAATTGAATGAAGAAAGAAGAAACGGAGGGTTGCCGCCGAGTAAAAGCGTACTCGAAGGAAAAAGAAAACAGTAGAGCGTCTCATATATTTGTTGCAATCGAGACTGCCACACTCGTATGGGCCTTGACAGCGATAACAAATGTTTTACCGCCATCAGCAGCTGAGGCATAACTCTTTGTGCGCAGATACATGGAGTCTCTCGAAACCAACAGATGACACACATTATTACTCTTGATAATAATAACCAGAAGCACCTGTCAGACTTTCACGGTTTTGTTATTTGAACTTTCTTATGAATCATAATTCTTATGTTAATCATTTAATAAGCTCTTTATAAATTACACATGGAAATTCCCCAATCGCATTGTTAAATTCTTGAAATTAAAAACTTAACAAATATAGTAATAATTACAGAATGCAGGTCATTATTTAAATGAGTGAATATAAATGAAAATATTTAAAATTGACAAAGTTTTCCACTTTACTGTTGCAGATATCAAACATGTGAGAGCTTTATCGTTACATCTATTTTTCTCTATTTCTCTCTTTCATTCTTTCCGTCTTTCTTTTACTCATTGAAACAAAGCAGCATCTCTGATTTTTCCATTTTTCTCCTCGAGATCAAAAAACAAACGTCCCTTACTTGCGATGTATTGGTAAAGCTTAACGTACAAAATAACATAAAGGACTAAGAAAAAAGCACAATTATAATACTAATGTTACCATGTTTGGAATAGGGACAATGACCATCGAGAGAAGTGATTTTTAAAGACAACTTACATGCGGCACAAACACAAAAGTAAGGGTCACCGAGTTAGGATGTAAATGACTACTCAATTGGAATAATTCTGGCGAGACGAGCTTCCTAACCATAACAAGTTGCATAAAGGTGATTTTGTAATCACAGCTTAAATGTGGCACAAGGCCGAAAATATGGGGCATACAATGAGGATCTAAACCACTACTCAACTGTAAAGATTCTAGTGAGACAATCTTGCTAACCATTACACTACGTCGACTTGCCCAAAGGTGATTTTCTAATCACAGCTTAGATGTGGCACAAGGCCGAAAATATGGAGCACCTAATTAGGATCTAACTCACTACTCAACTGTAAAAATTCTAGTGAACAAATATTGCTAAACATTACACCACGTCGAATGGCCCAGAAGTGATCTTCTTATCACAGCTTAAATATAGTACAATACCTAAAGTAGTGGCCCCAAATGTGGATCTAAGTCACTACTCAACTGTAAAGATTCTAGTGAGACAATCTTGCTAACCATTACACCACGTCGAATTACCCAGAGGTGACTTTCTAATCACAGCTTAGATGTGGTAGAATACTGAATGTACGGGGCCCCAAATGTGCATCTAAGTCACTACTCAATTGTAAAGATTCTAGTGAGACAATCTTGCTAACCATTACACCACGTCGAATTACACAGAAGTGATCTTCTTATCACAGCTTAAATATAGTACAATACCTAAAGTAGTGGCCCCAAATGTGGATCTAAGTCACTACTCAACTGTAAAGATTCTAGTGAGACAATCTTGCTAACCATTACACCACGTCGAATTACCCAGAAGTGATCTTCTTATCACAGCTTAAATATAGTACAATACCTAAAGTAGTGGCCCCAAATGTGGATCTAAGTCACTACTCAACTGTAAAGATTCTAGTGAGACAACCTTGCTAACCATTACACAACGTCGAATTGCCCAGAGGGGATTTTATAATCACAGCTTAGATGTGGCACACGGCCAAAAATATGGGGCATCCTATTAGGCTCTAACTCACTACTCAACTGTAAAGATTCTAGTGAGACAATCTTGCTAACCATTACACCACGTCGAATTACACAGAAGTGATCTTCTTATCACAGCTTAAATATAGTACAATACCTAAAGTAGTGGCCCCAAATGTGGATCTAAGTCACTACTCAACTGTAAAGATTCTAGTGAGACAATCTTGCTAACCATTACACCACGTCGAATTACACAGAAGTGATCTTCTTATCACAGCTTAAATATAGTACAATACCTAAAGTAGTGGCCCCAAATGTGGATCTAAGTCACTACTCAACTGTAAAGATTCTAGTGAGACAATCTTGCTAACCATTACACAACGTCGAATTGCCCAGAGGGGATTTTATAATCACAGCTTAGATGTGGCACACGGCCAAAAATATGGGGCATCCTATTAGGCTCTAACTCACTACTCAACTGTAAAGATTCTAGTGAGACAATCTTGCTAACCATTACACAACGTCGAATTACCCAGAAGTGATCTTCTTATCACAGCTTAAATATAGTACAATACCTAAAGTAGTGGCCCCAAATGTGGATCTAAGTCACTACTCAACTGTAAAGATTCTAGTGAGACAATCTTGCTAACCATTACACAACGTCGAATTACCCAGAAGTGATCTTCTTATCACAGCTTAAATATAGTACAATACCTAAAGTAGTGGCCCCAAATGTGGATCTAAATCACTACTCAACTGTAAAGATTCTAGTGAGACAATCTTGCTAACCATTACACAACGTCGAATTGCCCAGAGGGGATTTTATAATCACAGCTTAGATGTGGCACACGGCCAAAAATATGGGGCATCCTATTAGGCTCTAACTCACTACTCAACTTTAAAGATTCTAGTGAGACAATCTTGCTAACCATTACACCACGTCGAATTACCCAGAAGTGATCTTCTTATCACAGCTTAAATATAGTACAATACCTAAAGTAGTGGCCCCAAATGTGGATCTAAGTCACTACTCAACTGTAAAGATTCTAGTGAGACAATCTTGCTAACCATTACACAACGTCGAATTACCCAGAAGTGATCTTCTTATCACAGCTTAAATATAGTACAATACCTAAAGTAGTGGCCCCAAATGTGGATCTAAGTCACTACTCAACTGTAAAGATTCTAGTGAGAAATCTTGCTAACCATTACACAACGTCGAATTGCCCAGAGGGGATTTTATAATCACAGCTTAGATGTGGCACACGGCCAAAAATATGGGGCATCCTATTACGCTCTAACTCACTACTCAACTGTAAAGATTCTAGTGAGACAATCTTGCTAACCATTACACCACGTCGAATTACCCAGAAGTGATCTTCTTATCACAGCTTAAATATAGTACAATACCTAAAGTAGTGGCCCCAAATGTGGATCTAAGTCACTACTCAACTGTAAAGATTCTAGTGAGACAATCTTGCTAACCATTACACAACGTCGAATTACCCAGAAGTGATCTTTTTATCACAGCTTAAATATAGTACAATACCTAAAGTAGTGGCCCCAAATGTGGATCTAAGTCACTACTCAACTGTAAAGATTCTAGTGAGACAATCTTGCTAACCATTACACAACGTCGAATTGCCCAGAGGGGATTTTATAATCACAGCTTAGATGTGGCACACGGCCAAAAATATGGGGCATCCTATTAGGCTCTAACTCACTACTCAACTGTAAAGATTCTAGTGAGACAATCTTGCTAACCATTACACCACGTCGAATTACCCAGAAGTGATCTTCTTATCACAGCTTAAATATAGTACAATACCTAAAGTAGTGGCCCCAAATGTGGATCTAAGTCACTACTCAACTGTAAAGATTCTAGTGAGACAATCTTGCTAACCATTACACCACGTCGAATTACACAGAAGTGATCTTCTTATCACAGTTTAAATATAGTACAATACCTAAAGTAGTGGCCCCAAATGTGGATCTAAGTCACGACACAACTGTAAAGATTCTAGTGAGAGAATCTTGCTAACCATTACACCACGTCGAATTACCCAGAAGTGATCTTCTTATCACAGCTTAAATATAGTACAATACCTAAAGTAGTGGCCCCAAATGTGGATCTAAATCACTACTCAACTGTAAAGATTCTAGTGAGACAATCTTGCTAACCATTACACAACGTCGAATTGCCCAGAGGGGATTTTATAATCACAGCTTAGATGTGGCATACGGCCAAAAATATGGAATACTATTAGGCTCTAACTCACTACTCAACTTTAAAGATTCTAGTGAGACAATCTTGCTAACCATTACACCACGTCCGAATTACCCAGAAGTGATCTTCTTATCACAGCTTAAATATGTTGCAATACCTAAGCTAGTGGCCCCAAATGTGGATCTAAGTCACTACTCAACTGTAAAGATTCTAGTGAGACAATCTTGCTAACCATTACACCACGTCAATTACCCAGAAGTGATCTTCTTATCACAGCTTAAATATAGTACAATACCTAAAGTAGTGGCCCCAAATGTGGATCTAAGTCCCTCCTCAACTGTAAAGATTCTAATTCAGACAATCTTGCCTTTCATTACACAACGTCGAATTGCCCAGAGGGGATTTTATAATCACAACTTAGATGTGGCACACGGCCAAAAATATAGGGCATCTAATGCACGCTCCTAACTCACTACTCAACTGTAAAGATTCTAGTGAGACAATCTTGCTAACCATTACACCACGTCGAATTACCAGAAGTGATCTTCTTATCACTAGCAAATATAGTACAATACCTAAAGTAGTGGCCCCAAATGTGGATCTAAGTCACTACTCAACTGTAAAAGATTCTAGTGAGACAATCTTGCTAACCATTACACAACGTCGAATTACCCAAGAAGTGATCTTCTTATCACAGCAAATATAGTACAATAATACCTAAAGTAGTGGCCCCAAATGTGAGATCTAAGTCACTACTCAACTGTAAAATTCTAGTGAGACAATCTTGCTAACCATTACACAACGTCGAATTACCCAGAAGTGATCTTCTTATCACAGCTTAAATATAGTACAATACCTAAAGTAGTGGCCCCAAAATGTGGATCTAAGTCACTACTCAACTGTAAAGATTCTAGTGAGACAATCTTGCTAACCATTACACCACGTCGAATTACACAGAAGTGATCTTCTTATCACAGTTTAAATATAGTACAACACACAAAATTAGTGGCCCCAAATGGATCTAAATTACGACACAACTGTAAAGATTCTAGTGAGAGAATCTTAACCATTACACCACGTCGAATTACCCAGAGTGATCTTCTTATCACAGCTTAAATATAGTACAATACCTAAAGTAGTGGCCCCAAATGTGGATCTAAGTCACTACTCAACTGTAAAGATTCTAATTGAGACAATCTTGCTAACCATTACAACGTCGAATTGCCCAGAGGGGATTTTATAATCACAGCGATTGTGGCACACGGCCAAAAATATGGGGCATCTATTGAGGCTCTAACTCACTACTCAACTTTAAAGATTCTAGTGAGACAATCTTGCTAACCATTACACCACGTCGAATTGCAAGTGATCTTCTTATCACAGCTTAAATATAGTACAATACCTAAAGTAGTATTTAAATGTGGATCATCTCAATAATAAGATTCTAGTGAGACAATCTTGCTAACCATTACAACGTCGAATTACCCAGAAGTGATCTTCTTATCACAGCTTAAATATAGTACAATACCTAAAGTAGTGGCCCCAAATGTGGATCTAAGTCACTACTCAACTGTAAAGATTCTAGTGAGACAATCTTGCTAACCATTACACAACGTCGAATTGCCCAGAGGGGACACATAATCACAGCTTAGATGTGGCACACGGCCAAATATGGGGCATCCTATTAGGCTCTAACTCACTACTCAACTGTAAAGATTCTAGTGAGACAATCTTGCTAACCCATTACACCACGTCGGAATTACCCAGAAGTGATCTTCTTATCACAGCTTAATATAGTACAATACCTAAAGTAGTGGCCCCAAATGTGGATCTAAGTCACTACTCAACTGTAAAAAGATTCTGATGAGACAATCTTGCTAACCATTACACCACGTCGAATTACACAGAGAATTTATCACAGTTTAAATATAGTACAATACCTAAAGTAGTGGCCCCAAATGTGGATCTAAGTCACTACTCAACTGTAAAGATTCTAGTGAGACAATCTTGCTAACCATTACACCACGTCGAATTACCCAGAAGTGATCTTCTTATCACAGCTTAAATATAGTACAATACCTAAAGTAGTGGCCCCAAATGTGGATCTAGTCACTACTCAACTGTAAAGATTCTAGTGAGACGTCTTGCTAACCATTACACAACGTCGAATTGCCCAGGGGATTTTATAATCACAGCTTAGATGTGGCTTTTTGACCAAAAATATGGGGCATCTATTAGGCTCTAACTCACTACTCAACTGTAAAGATTCTAGTGAGACAATCTTGCCTAACCATTACACCACGTCCGAATTACCCAGAAGTGATCTTCTTATCACAGCTTAAATAGTACAATACCCTAAAGTAGTGGCCCCAAATGTGGATCTAAGTCACTACTCAACTGTAAAGATTCTAGTGAGACAATCTTGCTAACCATTACACAACGTCGAATTACCCAGAAGTGATCTTCTTATCACTGCTTAAATATAGTACAATACCTAAAGTAGTGGCCCCAAATGTGGATCTAAGTCACTACTCAGCTGTAAAAGTTCCTAGTAGAACCAATCTTGCTAACCATTACACAACGTCGAATTGCCCAGAGGGGATTTTATAATGCAACCCAGATGTGGCACACGGCCAAATATGGGGCATCCTATTAGGCTCTAACTCACTACTCAACTGTAAAGATTCTAGTGAGACAATCTTGCTAGCTTTCATTACACCACGTCGAATTACCCAGAAGTGATCTTCTTATCACAGCTTAAATATAGTACAATACCTAAAGTAGTGGCCCCAAATGTGGATCTAAGTCACCACTCAACTGTAAAGATTCTAGTGAGACAATCTTGCTAACCATTACACCACGTCGAATTACACAGAGTGATCTTCTTATCACAGTTTAAATATAGTACAATACCTAAAGTAGTGGCCCCAAATGTGGATCTAATCTCTCCTTCTTAAGATTCTAGTGAACAATCTTGCTAACCATTACACAACGTCCAATTGCCCAGTGGGGATTTTAAAATCACAGCTTAGATGTGGCACACGGCCAAAAATATGGGGCATCCTATTAGGCTCTAACTCACTACTCAACTGTAAAGATTCTAGTGAGACAATCTTGCTAACCATTACACCACGTCGAATTGCACATAGGTAATTTTCCAATCACAGCATAGATGTGATACAATACTGAATGTACGGGGCCCCAAATGTGCATCTAAGTCACTAAACAACTGTAAAGATTCTAGTGAGACAATCTGCTAACCATTGCACCACGTCGAATTGCCCAGAAGTGATCTTCTTATCACAGCTTAGATATAGTACAATACCGAAAGTAGTGGCCCCAAATGTGGATCTAAGTCACGACACAACTGTAAAGATTCTAGTGAGAGAATCTTGCTAACCATTACACCACGTCGAATTACACAGAAGTGATCTTCTTATCACAGCTTAAATATAGTACAATACCTAAAGTAGTGGCCCCAAATGTGGATCTAAGTCACCACTCAACTGTAAAGATTCTAGTGAGACAATCTTGCTAACCATTACTCCACGTCGAATTACACAGAAGTGATCTTCTTATCACAGCTTAAATATAGTACAATACCTAAAGTAGTGGCCCCAAATGTGGATCTAAATCACTACTCAACTGTAAAGATTCTAGTGAGACAATCTTGCTAACCATTACACAACGTCGAATTGCCCAGAGGGGATTTTAAAATCACAGCTTAGATGTGGCACACGGCCAAAAATATGGGGCATCCTATTAGGCTCTAACTCACTACTCAACTGTAAAGATTCTAGTGAGACAATCTTGCTAACCATTACACCACGTCGAATTACCCAGAAGTGATCTTCTTATCACAGCTTAAATATAGTACAATACCTAAAGTAGTGGCCCCAAATGTGGATCTAAGTCACTACTCAACTGTAAAGATTCTAGTGAGACAATCTTGCTAACCATTACACCACGTCGAATTACACAGAAGTGATCTTCTTATCACAGTTTAAATATAGTACAATACCTAAAGTAGTGGCCCCAAATGTGGATCTAAGTCACTACTCAACTGTAAAGATTCTAGTGAGACAATCTTGCTAACCATTACACAACGTCGAATTGCCCAGAGGGGATTTTATAATCACAGCTTAGATGTGGCACACGGCCAAAAATATGGGGCATCCTATTAGGCTCTAACTCACTACTCAACTGTAAAGATTCTAGTGAGACAATCTTGCTAACCATTACACCACGTCGAATTGCACATAGGTAATTTTCCAATCACAGCATAGATGTGATACAATACTGAATGTACGGGGCCCCAAATGTGCATCTAAGTCACTAAACAACTGTAAAGATTCTAGTGAGACAATCTGCTAACCATTGCACCACGTCGAATTGCCCAGAAGTGATCTTCTTATCACAGCTTAGATATAGTACAATACCGAAAGTAGTGGCCCCAAATGTGGATCTAAGTCACGACACAACTGTAAAGATTCTAGTGAGAGAATCTTGCTAACCATTACACCACGTCGAATTACACAGAAGTGATCTTCTTATCACAGCTTAAATATAGTACAATACCTAAAGTAGTGGCCCCAAATGTGGATCTAAGTCACCACTCAACTGTAAAGATTCTAGTGAGACAATCTTGCTAACCATTACTCCACGTCGAATTACACAGAAGTGATCTTCTTATCACAGCTTAAATATAGTACAATACCTAAAGTAGTGGCCCCAAATGTGGATCTAAATCACTACTCAACTGTAAAGATTCTAGTGAGACAATCTTGCTAACCATTACACAACGTCGAATTGCCCAGAGGGGATTTTAAAATCACAGCTTAGATGTGGCACACGGCCAAAAATATGGGGCATCCTATTAGGCTCTAACTCACTACTCAACTGTAAAGATTCTAGTGAGACAATCTTGCTAACCATTACACCACGTCGAATTACCCAGAAGTGATCTTCTTATCACAGCTTAAATATAGTACAATACCTAAAGTAGTGGCCCCAAATGTGGATCTAAGTCACTACTCAACTGTAAAGATTCTAGTGAGACAATCTTGCTAACCATTACACCACGTCGAATTACACAGAAGTGATCTTCTTATCACAGTTTAAATATAGTACAATACCTAAAGTAGTGGCCCCAAATGTGGATCTAAGTCACTACTCAACTGTAAAGATTCTAGTGAGACAATCTTGCTAACCATTACACAACGTCGAATTGCCCAGAGGGGATTTTATAATCACAGCTTAGATGTGGCACACGGCCAAAAATATGGGGCATCCTATTAGGCTCTAACTCACTACTCAACTGTAAAGATTCTAGTGAGACAATCTTGCTAACCATTACACCACGTCGAATTGCACATAGGTAATTTTCCAATCACAGCATAGATGTGATACAATACTGAATGTACGGGGCCCCAAATGTGCATCTAAGTCACTAAACAACTGTAAAGATTCTAGTGAGACAATCTGCTAACCATTGCACCACGTCGAATTGCCCAGAAGTGATCTCCTTATCACAGCTTAGATATAGTACAATACCGAAAGTAGTGGCCCCAAATGTGGATCTAAGTCACGACACAACTGTAAAGATTCTAGTGAGAGAATCTTGCTAACCATTACACCACGTCGAATTACACAGAAGTGATCTTCTTATCACTGCTTAAATATAGTACAATACCTAAAGTAGTGGCCCCAAATGTGGATCTAAGTCACGACTCAACTGTAAAGATTCTAGTGAGAGAATCTTGCTAACCATTACACAACGTCGAATTACCCAGAAGTGATCTTCTTATCACAGCTTAAATATAGTACAATACCTAAAGTAGTGGCCCCAAATGTGGATCTAAGTCACTACTCAACTGTAAAGATTCTAGTGAGACAATCTTGCTAACCATTACACAACGTCGAATTGCCCAGAGGGGATTTTATAATCACAGCTTAGATGTGGCACACGGCCAAAAATATGGGGCATCCAATTAGTATCTAACTAACTATTCAACTGTAAAGATTCTACTGAGACAATCTTGCTAACCATTACACCACGTCGAATTGTGCAGATGTGATTTTCTAATCACAGCTTAGATGTGCTACAAGGCCGAAAATATGGGGCATCCAATTAGGATCTAACTCACTATTAAACTGTAAAGATTCTAGTGAGACAATCTTGCTAACCATTACTCCATCTTGAATTGCCCAGATGTGATTTTCTAATCACAGCTTAGATGTGGTACGATACCGATAGAACGGGGCCCCAAATGTTCATCTAAGTCACTACTCAACTGTATTGATTCTAACCAAAATATTCAATCCATTTAAAAATAATCATTGCATACTAAAATATTTAGATCATACCAAAATATTCAAAGCATACGAAAATTTTCAAAGTATACCAAAATACTCAACGTATGCCAAAACACTGAAAATATGTCGATAAGAAAAGTATTTAAATTTTTGTCACTTTTACAAAAATTCACAACGACGTGTGAAATCCTGGTTTTCTCAAATAGAAAAAAGAATTGACCATGTGCTTAAAGGAAAAGTCAAAACCAGATTTCGCAAGTAGGTGTTAAAATGATTTTTGACGAATGGAAGCGACTTGCAAGACCAACAGGACTTAACGATCCAGTGCTAAATTCAAAAAGACTATATAAAAGACCTCAGCGTCAGTCTAGAGAGTTAGATGGGACCTGCGAGACGAAAAATCTTAAATGTAACTTCAACTTCAAGCGACTCGGACATTATCCTCTTTCTCTTTCTCCTTATCTCTTTCAACAATTACTACTACGAATATTTCGTTCGAACTCTTGATAGCCTTAACTTTCTCATTGAACATTAATTTCTACAAATTCTTGTTATTCCTTCTTTTAATAAATTACTATTTTAAAATACAAAATGTATATTTTATTCTTACACAATTCCACATATTCCAATCCGCCGACAACCAACCTTCTGATAACAATGAAAACCTGATGATAATTCTGATGCTAAAAATTCTGCAAAAAATTGTAGGCTGTAGGTAATTCGGTTAAGTCTGACACAAGGCCGAATTAAAGAAACATTAATCAGCTCCCTACGCTACAAAAGAATAACAAAATATTAAAATGCCAAAATATTCAATGCATATAAAAATATTCAAATCATACCAAAATAGTATAAACGTGATTTTATACATTTTTTGTTCTTGAGGATTTCCAACAAAAATATTAATTACTATTTATTTATTAAATTGTTATTTTGAAAGAATAATTTTATATTCACAACATTCTGATAACAAATACAATTAAAACCTATGCTATACGCTATCTATTATCATTTATCAATTCATAAATAGAAATATATGAAAATGTTTTATTCATAAATTTATAAACATTTACTAGATTATTTAAAATATCTGAACCAACTATAGCGATTTCCTTGTTATTTATTATTTTATAAATCAAATCGATTGGCAATTAACCGATGTTTTACCTACCATTTAAATAATATAATAAATCGTAAATAATAATCGTAAATTAACAATCTAATAAATAGTGTTTATTACTTTTTTCAATTCTCAAGAACAAAGCTAATGTATATACATTCTCTTTCATTCGTTTAGGTTTTATTACAATTCTAATAATTGCTTTTTAAAATAATAAACATTATCGTGGTAGTTAAAATAATTGTGGTGCCATGTGGATAAGTTTAAATGTCTGGAGGTCAAAGTTTGCACAAATTTATTTGTGAAATTCATTAAAAAACTCATTCAAACGTATTTTTCGAATAAAAAGTTTAAAAAATGAATGCACAGTATGAAGAAAGCCATGGGTATCTTATCTATCAGTCAGTTAAGTGCCATACGCGATACATGCTTGGGCGATCATGTATCGAAAAAGACATGACTGACTGAGCAGATAATTATCCCGCAGTAGGTTGCTATTGCTTTCTGCGGTAGACTGCTTGCCATCCAAGGCTATAGAACCCAATCTGCCCTGTTATTTAACCCATAACTGGAGGGAAGAGACGGATTAGTATCTTTCCCAATGGTATTTGCGCGTAAGTGAATGCAATGAATTCAACTGAAATTCGAACTACGGCTCTCCGATTTGTTGTTCCGAGCCGATATCCACTGCAACACAACGCACATCTATTTTTATCTATACATTCACTTAAAGTGTAATGGGATCCCACACGTGGGTGGACTAGATAAAAACAAATACTCTAGGCTACTCTGCACTTCTCTTTGAGGGACGACTCAGGTGCTAAGCAATGTGCCTAGTACATCCTAAAGGGGTGGTATTAAGGTTTGGCCATATTATATTCTAAATGACTTAATGTTAGTTTCTAAGTGAAGGCGGGGACATTTAAGTAACTGGAAACGATGATGACATTAAAACAATGCATATATATTTTTTGTCAAATCTCTATATATGTACAAGGCGCGGTGAATAAACTGTCATCTAAACGACACCAAAATATATTTCATTTTAACAGATATATTTATCAAAATTACACAAAAATATCTTTAAATTCTAAAGAGTAAATTTATTTAATAAAATCACCATCGGCTTCAACCACCACATCTAGTACGACTTCGAAATTTACCAAAATTGCATAAAAATACTAAAAAGTAAATGTATTCAATAAAACCGCCATCGGCTGCAACCGGGGCCTCTAAACAATTTCGGAATCTCCTGCAACTCTTCTGTACAGTCTCCTTGTTTAAGTCGGTGAATG
>JBBBDQ010030359.1:0-31403 GCA_037127315.1 Ascarosepion bandense
ATCGCCAGTTAAAATGCCAGCTTTTGACCGCAGCGAGGAGACAGAGGCCACCTTTCCGAAAGCAGCGAAAAAGGCGCCAACGTGGTCCTCATCAATTTCCACGGGGACGCCATGCAGTGTGACCTTCACCTTTCGGGCACCCATGTACTCGGTACTGAACTGAAGCGTTTTAGTTTCCAGTACCGCATTGACCAAGCGCTTCGCCTCGTCAACCGTGCCCAGCAGGACGCCCCACATGGAACTGCCCCTCCTCGCCACGGCCCTGGCTCTAATATTTAAAGCTTTCAATGCATCTTCAAACACGTCCCTCGAGACTCCCACCAACTTGTGCGTTTTGCTATCCTTAGCAAACAAGGTGATGATTCTCGTCTCGATCTCAGCTAGTTTGTCTGGCACAGAAACCAGCTCTGTGCCCTTGATGTACTCTGCATATTTAGCTCGCATTTCTTCATAATATTTTTCATCCTTGCTTGCCATTATGCTGGTCGTCTTAATCCCTGTCCACCCCGAAGTGGAAGGTATGGGGGATCCTGGAGCTGAAGGGGGATTGATCCGAGGCGGTAATGCCCAATCCCCCTCCTTTCCTCCCACCGAGGCCGTGGTGGGAGGACCGACTTCTTCCGGCCTATTACAGGCCATTGCCACCAAAGTGGCCGAACACCGGGTAGTTGCAATCCGGTGTTTCGCGTTGTTTAGACGCTACTTTGCGCTGGCCCGAGCAATAAACTCGGGCTGGAATGCAACAAACCCAAAAACCAAATTGATAGCTAATATCACGGTGGAACAAAAGCTTCGCTCTGGTTTTTTTGCCAAACACCACACAAACAAAAGTCTGGGGGGGGGATGGCTAGTTTTATTTATCTTATATTACAAAGATTATGGCACAAGGCCGAAAAATGGGAGGGGGAACAAAACTTGGGGTGGTCTTCAGTACTCTATCTTATACCTAGCTAATCGGATTCACGACCCATACATACGTTACAATTTTCTCAATCACCATAAGAATTTGTCCATCAACACTCATACATATCGTACACCAAAATACCGCAAAAACCATACCAGGGACCTACAAAACGCCCCAAATGTACATAAAAATTTGTGACAAATATAATACAAAAATAGATTTAAAAATTGGTGCATGAAATGACATGATGGGAAGGGGGAATGAAGAAACAAAAATCCCCAAACTAAAAACAATTTCAAATGAACATCATATACAAGGTGTTAGTAAGACCCAAACACACCCACATAATTAAAGAGGCCGCTGTATTCTGTCTTAGAAGACAAAATCAAGAAGCACTCTTTCTAAGGGGAATGGAGTAGCAGAGAACAAAAATAAATTGGACTGGAGAATGTATAAGGCTGACCCAGCCGAGAATGAAACGGGACAAAATAACGATGGACAAAGGGGATCTCGAACTGGATCATAACAAAAGTATTGGAGCCGGGAACAGGCTAGGACAACCCATACACTCACATTAACTAGGTACACAAAAGAATATCTACCTTAACCACGGGAAGGGTTCCAAAGGAATCCCCCCCGATGTGATTAGCAGATCTAAAAAAGAAAATCAAGGCTAGCCCCGGTCACACGAACCAGGCTCGCTGCATGTATCCACCTTTCGCAAAAGTCTGTCGGGTGCAGCCGTTTCCGTTCAGTTCTAATCTTCATTTTGAGCTGGTGCTCAAAATATCGGATTAGATCCTGATCCGAAAGACGACCGCCCCGCAAGACTTCCTCCAGTCGCGTCGTCCATATCACCATTCTAGCCGAAGCCAGCAGCGTCAGAAACACCATCCGCTTCACTCCAGAGTACGGGGGCAACACATTGTCCACAGCGTATGCGCGATCAATGAGCACGAGCTCCCGCGGCGCGATACGAGCAGTCAACTCGCCGACACGCGCCCACAACGGGCGAACGCGCGAACAATGGAAGAAGGCGTGCGCAGACGTCTCCTTGATTCCAAGGTTGCAACGTTCACAATCTGGCAAATCCGCCAGGCCCATTGCGAAACGCTTGTCATTGAGAGACAAACCATTCCGAGCCAATCGCCAGGTCAGAGAAAACTCAGAGTTGCTGAGCCAATCTGCACCTGGCGCCCAAGACCAATGAGAGCGGTACTCCACTCTCGACATGCCGAGCTTACTCCACAGCTTATCCTTCACGGCACCCTCCACTAATCCCCGATAGAAGATTTTCCTAGGCTGTGAAAGGTCACTGGACCGTGGAATGGCCTGTAAAGCCGCCAGACATTCGAGGAGGAATTTCGGTCGCACCCAAGGCCTGACGGTCAGCCATAGGGTCGGGGGCGTGATGGTAAGGCAAGGGAACATGTCCCTCACTACCCCCGCAAGCAACCGATCTTCCTCTAACGCGCGCCTGAGGAATGCCAACCTTGAAGCGAGCACGTGGCTCCTCAAGTGTGGCATCCCCAGACCCCCTTGACACGGACGGAGGCAACAGACTCCTTTGTCGACCATGTGTTTGCGTCCTCTCCACAGACAGGAGAATAGCAAACGCTCGAGCGCCTTCTCATGATCGTCACAAAGGGGAAGTACTGACAGCCGGTAAAGGATCATGGGAAAGAGGTATGTGTTACACACCTCCGCCAAGCCCTTCACGGAGAGACCCCGTCGACGCCAAATCTTGACCGACGCGCCGACCTTTGCCAGTACTTCTGACCAGTTTTTCTCCAGCTGTAAGTCCGGACCGAACCAAACTCCGAGGAGCTTGACCGGCCCGTCCGTCCAGCTGAAGGGCCCCGGGAGGGAAACTCCCTTCCAGGCACCTAACCGCAAGCCGGATGACTTGTCGCAGTTAATTCTGGCCCCTGTCACCTTCTCGTACCGTACAAGCGCCTGGTGTACCGCCTCTATGTCCCTGCGGGAGGACACAAAGGTCGTTACGTCATCGGCGTACGCAGAAACCCTGGCTCGAGCTCCGCCAGGGACTTCAATTCCACGCAGGACCGGACTGCCCGTCTCGTCCCTTAGCCGGCGAAGGAGGGGCTCCAACGCCAAGACATAAAGGAGAGAAGACAGTGGACAACCCTGTCGGACCGACCTAGACAGCGCGAAAGCGCCCGACAGCTTCCCGTTCACCTGTACCACAGCCCGGGGGGAGCGATACAGAAGGCTAATCCAGCGGCTGAAGTCGGGTTTGAATCCGGCGGCCTGCAGGACAGCAGCCAGGTAGCCATGGTCAATCCTATCAAATGCCTTGGACTGATCTAAATTGATCAGCGCGGCCTCATCGTCGTCTTCTACACCCTCTATGATCGTGCGAATCAAGTGCAGGTTGCTCTGAATTGTTCTCCCCTTCACAGAACAAGTCTGATCCGGTTCCAACAGAGACTCGGCAACTAGCTGCAAGCGATTCGTCAGGATCTTGGCCAAAATCTTTAACTCTGTGTTTAGCAGAGTTATGGGCCTGTAATCATCTAGTTCCCTCCCAACCTTCTTGCCTTTTCTCAACAGCGTGATCACGCCCCTGGTGATCCGACCGGGGATGGACCCCTGCCGAAACCAGTGGTTGAACACGACAGCCAAGAGCGGGACAAAAAGGTGCGACATCCTCAAGTACAATTCATAGGGCAAACCATCCAAACCTGGCGACTTGCCACTGCCGACCTTCTTCAAAGCCACGTAGATTTCGTCCTCCGTAATCTCCCCTTCGCAGCTAGCCGCTTCAGCCGGCAAAAGCCGGGGAAAGTCAGCCAAATAGCTGCGAAAGTCCTCGTCACGGAGACCAGGCTCCTTGGTAAATCGGTGTTCGAAATGCTGCCGGAACGCCTCGCACATGTCGTCGGTCGACCTAAGGAGATGTCCCTCCGGGTCGCGTACCTCTCGAATGTACCGGTCGCCGGCTCGGCGAATTTCTTCCTTGCGCAGTTCCGCGCCCATTTTCACAGCTTCGGAAGACATCTTGCTTAACTTAGCCCTAATTACCTGGCCCATGTAGCGCCCGCTAGTCGAACGCTCCAGGGCCTCCTGGCTAAGGCTATTTCTAGGGAATCCCCACCAGCCTCCGCCCGGGCGAAATTAGCTCTAAGTGTCTTTGCCTCCGCAGCCTTATCTAGGTTGAGCCGCTGGCTATATTTGGTGGCGAAAGACCTAATGGAGTCCTTAAGACTAACCCACCACTTACTCCCAATGACTCGCCCAATTAACGCCCGCTGAACTAGTTTTGTCAGCTGGTCACGAAAGTCCCGCCTGTCCAGTAAGGACTGGTTGAACTTCCAATAACCAGCCAACCTAGGCCTAAAATCTAACACCACACGGGCACAAACGAGTTTGTGATCCGTGTAGCCTAACCAGTGGAACGTTGGACATTCTAAGAAGTCTATGTCGGCTTCTCTCACTAACACCCTATCCAGGTACGCTGATACCCGGGTAGAGGGCCAACTACGCGTCCACGTCCACATGCTCCCTTCCGGATGATCGACCCGGTATCTATCGACGAGACCAAAATCGCCGACAAGATTGACCAGGCTACGATCACCACTCCACCCGCTAGCGCCCCTCCCTCTATCCCATTTGGGGGTTAGGATGGCATTCCAGTCCCCAACTAAGATTAGCCGTGTTGAATGCACCATGAAGGGCTCCAACAGCCGAAAGAAAGAGACACGCTCACCTTGAACATTGGGCGCATAAACCGCAATCAGCCGGAACGACTTGCTTTTCACTGCAATATCGGCCACGATCAGCCGGCCCTCGGCACCGACATGGACAAGGTCAACCCTCGCGTCCAGGGTACGCTTAACCAGCAAAGAAACACCTCTGGCCCGCCGGCTCCCATATGCTGAATAAACGACAAAGTCGTCATCCAGCACACACGAGTCGACTTCGCAAACAAAGTGAGTCTCTTGGATCGCGGCCACATCCACGCCGTACGACAAGAGGTCACGAAGCAGGCGAGCCGCCTTGCCCCGATCCCTCAGGCCATACGCATTCAAACTGGCTATCTTGATAGACATTTCTTAGGCCTGAAAAGAGAACAAGAAAAACATGCAACAACGGCTCTAATCACATACGGGGAAAAAATCTCTGGTGGATGGGACCCCGACGGACTGTCCTAGGGACCCTGTACCTATATCGGACGTAATCCGTCCGTCTAGGACAATCCCGCCGACGTCCGTTGGATAAATAAGTTTTACCACCCTATATAAGCAGGGGTGGAGTAATACGGGGAACCTCCCCGAACAATTTCTAGCCATCTTTCTTAATTCTGGCGTATTTTCTTTTGCCATGGTCAGCTTGGGGTAGTGCTTCTGCACCTCAGCGATGTGGTCCCAGACCCGCAGGTTCCCCCCGGTATTTCTTACCAGGGTGATGACGCCTGGGGCCTGGGAAAAGTTTCTCGGGTCCTCAGTGGAAAGACCCTTTACCTTGGTTAGGTTTAACAGAGGCTTGAGTAGCCTTCTTCTCTGAGAGGACCACTCCTCTGCAATGTTCTCTTTCACTTCCATCAGGGCATCCCCACGAGGGAGGGCATGTTTTTTCTTAGCCCGAGTGGGAGTGGGAGTAGGAGAAGGGGAGGGAGAAGGTGTTGTGGCTCTAGCTTTCGCCAAGGGGGTCAGTTTAAAAACTGGGGACTGGGTAGCTTTAAGCGGGGACGAGGGGAGACTTCTAGCCTTTTGGGCATAGGAACTCCTTACGGGGGAGACCGGCAGTGAGGAACATTTGTCTACTGCCTTCCTCCTCTCAACACTCCTGCTTTTGCGTCGACTTTTTGGGTTGTCGCATTCTTCCTCTTCGTCCCTCCCTCTCTTCAGGGAGGCCGCTCTCTCCACCTCCATTTGTTGTTCTTCTGTGGGGGAAGGACTTCTCGCCTTCCTCTCTTTGGGAGGAGACTTCTTTTTGGGCGCCTCCTTTGCTGTTACGGGCGCCTCCTTAGCTGTTACGGGCGACATGCCAGGTGGCAGCACTTTTGCCGGAGACGGCGTTTTCGCCTTTTTGCGGCTCACCACCTGCCACTCGCCCTCCTTGCTCACAACCGGCGTCTGTGTAGGTGTTACTGGCTTTGCTCCCTCCTTCTCCACAAGCTGCTGTTTCACTGGTTGAGCTGGTTGGGCCATTGGGGCCGGGTTCTTGGTCGGACACGCCTTAGCGACGTGTTCCGCGGCCCCGCAGACCCAACAACATGGCTTCCTCCCTTCCACAATAATGAAAATCCTCCGTCCCCTGCAGGTGAGGATATTGGGGATTTTCCCGATATTTTCCTTTGACGCCGTCACCTGCAGGGTCATATCGCCAGTTAAAATGCCAGCTTTAGACCGCAGCGAGGAGACAGAGGCCACCTTTCCGAAAGCAGCGAAAAAGGCGCCAACGTGGTCTTCGTCAATTTCCATGGGGACGCCATGCAGTGTGACCTTCACCTTTCGGGCACCCATGTACTCAGTACTAAACTGGAGCGTTTTAGTTTCCAGTACCGCATTGACTAAGCGCTTCGCCTCGTCGACCGTGCCCAGCAGGACGTCCCACATGGAATTGCCCCTCCTCGCCACGGCCCTGGCTTTAATATTTAAAGCTTTCAAAGCATCTTCAAACACGTCCCTCGAGACTCCCACCAACTTGTGCGTTTTGCTATCCTTAGCAAACAAGGTGATGATTCTCGTCTCGATCTCAGCTAGTTTGTCTGGCACAGAAACCAGCTCTGTGCCCTTGATGTACTCTGCATATTTAGCTCGCATTTCTTCATAATATTTTTCATCCTTGCTTGCCATTATGCTGGTCGTCTTAATCCCTGTCCACCCCGAAGTGGAAGGTATGGGGGATCCTGGAGCTGAAGGGGGATTAATCCGAGGCGGTAATGCCCAATCCCCCTCCTTTCCTCCCACCGAGGCCGTGGTGGGAGGACCGACTTCTTCCGGCCTATTACAGGCCATTGCCACCAAAGTGGCCGAACACCGGGTAGTTGCAATCCGGTGTTTCGCGTTGTTTAGACGCTACTTTGCGCTGGCCCGAGCAATAAACTCGGGCTGGAATGCAACAAACCCAAAAACCAAATTGATAGCTAATATCACGGTGGAACAAAAGCTTCGCTCTGGTTTTTTTGCCATAAACCACACAAACTAAAAGTCTGGGAGGGGATGGCTAGTTTTATTTATTCTTTAAATACAAAGAATTATGGCACAAGGCCGAAAAATGGGAGGGGGAACAAAACTTGGGGTGGTCTTCAGTACACTATCTTATACCTAGCTAATCGGATTCACGACCCATACATACGTTACAATTTTCTCAATCACCATAAGAATTTGTCCATCAACACTCATACATATCGTACACCAAAATACCGCAAACTCCATACCAGGGACCTACAAAACGCCCCAAATGTACATAAAAATTTGTAACTATTTACAAATATAATACAAAAATAGATTTAAAAATTTATACATGAAATGACATGATGGGAAGGGGGAATGAAGAAACAAAAATCCCCAAAACAAAAACAATGTCAAATGAAAACATATACATAGTGTTAGTAAGACCCAAACACACCCTCATAATTAAAGAGGCCACTGTATTCTGCCTTAAAAGGCAAAATCAAGTAGCTCTCTTTCTACAGGGGATGGGAGAAGCAGGTTAAAAATAAATTGGACTGGGGAATCTATAAGGCTGACCCAGCCGAGAGTAAAACGGGACAAAATAACGATGGACAAAGGGGATCTCGAACTGGATCATAACAAAAGCATTGGAGCCGGGAACAGGCTAGGACAACCCATACACTCACATTAACTAGGTACACAAAAGAATTTCTACCTTAACCACGGGAAGGGTTCCAAAGGAATCCCCCCCGATGTGATTAGCAGATCTAAAAAAGAAAATCAAGGCTAGCCCCGGTCACACGAACCAGGCTCGCTGCATGTATCCACCTTTCGCAAAAGTCTGTCGGGTGCAGCCGTTTCCGTTCAGTTCTAATCTTCATTTTGAGCTGGTGCTCAAAATATCGGATTAGATCCTGATCCGAAAGACGGCCGCCCCGCAAGACTTCCTCCAGTCGCGTCGTCCATATCACCATTCTAGCCGAGGCCAGCAGCGTCAGAAACACCATCCGCTTCACTCCAGAGTACGGGGGCAACACATTGTCCACAGCGTATGCGCGATCAATGAGCACGAGCTCCCGCGGCGCGATACGAGCAGTCAACTCGCCGACACGCGCCCACAACGGGCGAACGCGCGAACAATGGAAGAAGGCGTGCGCAGACGTCTCCTTAATTCCAAGGTTGCAACGTTCACAATCTGGCAAATCCGCCAGGCCCATTGCGAAACGCTTGTCATTGAGAGACAAACCATTCCGAGCCAATCGCCAGGTCAGAGAAAACTCAGAGTTGCTGAGCCAGTCCGCACCTGGCGCCCAAGACCAATGAGAGCGGTACTCCACTCTCGACATGCCGAGCTTACTCCACAGCTTATCCTTCACGGCGCCCTCCACTAATCCCCGATAGAAGATTTTCCTAGGCTGTGAAAGGTCACTGGACCGTGGAATGGCCTGTAAAGCCGCCAGACATTCGAGCAGGAATTTCGGTCGCACCCAAGGCCTGACGGTCAGCCATAGGGTCGGGGGCGTGATGGTAAGGCAAGGGAACATGTCCCTCACTACCCCCGCAAGCAACCGATCTTCCTCCAACGCGCGCCTGAGGAATGCCAACCTTGAAGCGAGCACGTGGCTCCTCAAGTGCGGCATCCCCAGACCCCCTTGACACGGACGGAGGCAACAGACTCCTTTGTCGACCATGTGTTTGCGTCCTCTCCAAAGACAGGAGAATAGCAAACGCTCGAGCGCCTTCTCATGATCGTCACAAAGGGGAAGTACTGACAGCCGGTAAAGGATCATGGGAAAGAGGTATGTGTTACACACCTCCGCCAAGCCCTTCACGGAGAGACTCCGTCGACGCCAAGTCTTGACCGACGCGCCGACCTTTGCCAGTATTTCTGACCAGTTTTTCTCCAGCTGTAAGTCCGGACCGAACCAAATTCCGAGGATTTTGACCGGCCCGTCCGTCCAGCTGAAGGGCCCCGGGAGGGAAACACCCTTCCAGGCACCTAACCGCAAGCCGGATGACTTGTCGCGGTTAATTCTGGCCCCTGTCACCTTCTCGTACCGTTCAAGCGCCTGTTGTACCGCCTCTATGTCCCTGCGGGAGGACACAAAGGTCGTTACGTCATCGGCGTACGCGGAAACCCTGGCTCGAGCTCCACCAGGGACTTCAATTCCACGCAGGACCGGACTGCCAGTCTCGTCCCTTAGCCGGCGAAGGAGGGGCTCCAACGCCAAGACATAAAGGAGAGAAGACAGTGGACAACCCTGTCGGACCGACCTAGACAGCGCGAAAGCGCCCGACAGCTTCCCGTTCACCTGTACCACAGCCTGGGGGGAGCGATACAGAAGGCTAATCCAGCGGCTGAAGTCGGGTTTGAATCCGGCGGCCTGCAGGACAGCAGCCAGGTAGCCATGGTCAATCCTATCAAATGCCTTGGACTGATCTAAATTGATCAGCGCGGCCTCATCGTCGTCTTCTACACCCTCTATGATCGTGCGAATCAAGTGCAGGTTGCTCTGAATTGTTCTCCCCTTCACAGAACAAGTCTGATCCGGTTCCAACAGAGACTCGGCAACTAGCTGCAAGCGATTCGTCAGGATCTTGGCCAAAATCTTTAACTCTGTGTTTAGCAGAGTTATGGGCCTGTAATCATCTAGTTCCCTCCCAACCTTCTTGCCTTTTCTCAACAGCGTGATCACGCCCCTGGTGATCCGACCGGGGATGGACCCCTGCCGAAACCAGTGGTTGAACACGACTGCCAAGAGCGGGACAAAAAGGTGCGACATCCTCAAGTACAATTCATAGGGCAAACCATCCAAACCTGGCGACTTGCCACTGCCGACCTTCTTCAAAGCCACGTAGATTTCGTCCTCCGTAATCTCCCCTTCGCAGCTAGCCGCTTCAGCCGGCGAAAGCCGGGGAAAGTCAGCCAAATAGCTGCGAAACTCCTCGTCACGGAGACCAGGCTCCTTGGTAAATCGGTGTTCGAAATGCTGCCGGAACGCCCCGCACATGTCGTCAGTGGACCTAAGGAGATGTCCCTCCGGGTCGCGTACCTCTCGAATGTACCGGTCGCCGGCTCGGCGAATTTCTTCCTTGCGCAGTTCCGCGCCCATTTTCACAGCTTCGGAAGACATCTTGCTTAACTTAGCCTAATTACCTGACCCATGTAGCGCCCGCTAGTCGAACGCTCCAGGGCCTCCTAGCTAAGGCTATCTCTAGGGAATCCCCACCAGCCTCCGCCCGGGCGAAATTAGCTCTAAGTGTCTTTGCCTCCGCAGCCTTATCTAGGTTGAGCCGTTGGCTATATTTGGTGGCGAAAGACCTAATGGAGTCCTTAAGACTAACCCACCACTTACTCCCAATGACTCGCCCAATTAACGCCCGCTGAACTAGTTTTGTCAGCTGGTCACGAAAGTCCCGCCTGTCCAGTAAGGACTGGTTGAACTTCCAATAACCAGCCAACCTAGGCCTAAAATCTAACACCACACGGGCACAAACGAGTTTGTGGTCCGTGTAGCCTAACCAGTGGAACGTTGGACATTCTAAGAAGTCTATATCGGCTTCTCTCACTAACATCCTATCCAGGTACGCTGATACCCGGGTAGAAGGCCAACTACGCGTCCACGTCCACATGCTCCCTTCCGGATGATCGACCCGGTATCTATCGACGAGACCAAAATCGCCGACCAGATTAACCAGGCTACGATCACCACTCCACCCGCTAGCGCCCCTCCCTCTATCCCATTTGGGGGTTAGGATGGCATTCCAGTCCCCAACTAAGATTAGCCGTGTTGAATGCACCATGAAGGGCTCCAACAGCCGAAAGAAAGAGACACGCTCACCTTGAACATTGGGCGCATAAACCGCAATCAGCCGGAACGACTTGCTTTTCACTGCAATATCGGCCACGATCAGCCGGCCCTCGGCACCGACATGGACAAGGTCAACCCTCGCGTCCAGGGTACGCTTAACCAGCAAAGAAACACCTCTGGCCCGCCGGCTCCCATATGCTGAATAAACGACAAAGTCGTCATCCAGCACACACGAGTCGACTTCGCAAACAAAGTGAGTCTCTTGGATCGCGGCCACATCCACGCCGTACGACAGGAGGTCACGAAGAAGGCGAGCCGCCTTGCCCCGATCCCTCAGGCCATACGCATTCAAACTGGCTATCTTGATAGACATTTCTTAGGCCTGAAAAAGAGAAACAGAAAAAACATGCAACAACGGCTCTAATCACATACGGGGAAAAAATCTCTGGTGGATGGGACCCCGACGGACTGTCCTAGGGACCCTGTACCTATATCGGACGTAATCCGTCCGTCTAGGACAATCCCGCCGACGTCCGTTGGATAAATAAGTTTTACCACCCTATATAAGCAGGGGTGGAGTAATACGGGGAACCTCCCCGAACAATTTCTAGCCATCTTTCTTAATTCTGGCGTATTTTCTTTTGCCATGGTCAGCTTGGGGTAGTGCTTCTGCACCTCAGCGATGTGGTCCCAGACCCGCAGGTTCCCCCCGGTATTTCTTACCAGGGTGATGACGCCTGGGGCCTGGGAAAAGTTTCTCGGGTCCTCAGTGGAAAGACCCTTTACCTTGGTTAGGTTTAACAGAGGCTTGAGTAGCCTTCTTCTCTGAGAGGACCACTCCTCTGCAATGTTCTCTTTCACTTCCATCAGGGCATCCCCACGAGGGAGGGCATGTTTTTTCTTAGCCCGAGTGGGAGTGGGAGTAGGAGAAGGGGAGGGAGAAGGTGTTGTGGCTCTAGCTTTCGCCAAGGGGGTCAGTTTAAAAACTGGGGACTGGGTAGCTTTAAGCGGGGACGAGGGGAGACTTCTAGCCTTTTGGGCATAGGAACTCCTTACGGGGGAGACCGGCAGTGAGGAACATTTGTCTACTGCCTTCCTCCTCTCAACACTCCTGCTTTTGCGTCGACTTTTTGGGTTGTCGCATTCTTCCTCTTCGTCCCTCCCTCTCTTCAGGGAGGCCGCTCTCTCCACCTCCATTTGTTGTTCTTCTGTGGGGGAAGGACTTCTCGCCTTCCTCTCTTTGGGAGGAGACTTCTTTTTGGGCGCCTCCTTTGCTGTTACGGGCGCCTCCTTAGCTGTTACGGGCGACATGCCAGGTGGCAGCACTTTTGCCGGAGACGGCGTTTTCGCCTTTTTGCGGCTCACCACCTGCCACTCGCCCTCCTTGCTCACAACCGGCGTCTGTGTAGGTGTTACTGGCTTTGCTCCCTCCTTCTCCACAAGCTGCTGTTTCACTGGTTGAGCTGGTTGGGCCATTGGGGCCGGGTTCTTGGTCGGACACGCCTTAGCGACGTGTTCCGCGGCCCCGCAGACCCAACAACATGGCTTCCTCCCTTCCACAATAATGAAAATCCTCCGTCCCCTGCAGGTGAGGATATTGGGGATTTTCCCGATATTTTCCTTTGACGCCGTCACCTGCAGGGTCATATCGCCAGTTAAAATGCCAGCTTTAGACCGCAGCGAGGAGACAGAGGCCACCTTTCCGAAAGCAGCGAAAAAGGCGCCAACGTGGTCTTCGTCAATTTCCATGGGGACGCCATGCAGTGTGACCTTCACCTTTCGGGCACCCATGTACTCAGTACTAAACTGGAGCGTTTTAGTTTCCAGTACCGCATTGACTAAGCGCTTCGCCTCGTCGACCGTGCCCAGCAGGACGTCCCACATGGAATTGCCCCTCCTCGCCACGGCCCTGGCTTTAATATTTAAAGCTTTCAAAGCATCTTCAAACACGTCCCTCGAGACTCCCACCAACTTGTGCGTTTTGCTATCCTTAGCAAACAAGGTGATGATTCTCGTCTCGATCTCAGCTAGTTTGTCTGGCACAGAAACCAGCTCTGTGCCCTTGATGTACTCTGCATATTTAGCTCGCATTTCTTCATAATATTTTTCATCCTTGCTTGCCATTATGCTGGTCGTCTTAATCCCTGTCCACCCCGAAGTGGAAGGTATGGGGGATCCTGGAGCTGAAGGGGGATTGATCCGAGGCGGTAATGCCCAATCCCCCTCCTTTCCTCCCACCGAGGCCGTGGTGGGAGGACCGACTTCTTCCGGCCTATTACAGGCCATTGCCACCAAAGTGGCCGAACACCGGGTAGTTGCAATCCGGTGTTTCGCGTTGTTTAGACGCTACTTTGCGCTGGCCCGAGCAATAAACTCGGGCTGGAATGCAACAAACCCAAAAACCAAATTGATAGCTAATATCACGGTGGAACAAAAGCTTCGCTCTGGTTTTTTGCCATAAACCACACAAACAAAAAGTCTGGGAGGGGATGGCTAGTTTTATTTATTCTTTAATTACAAAGAATTATGGCACAAGGCCGAAAAATGGGTGGGGGTACAAAACTTGGGGTGGTCTTCAGTACTCTATCTTATACCTAGCTAATCGGATTCACGACCCATACATACGTTACAATTTTTCTCAATCACCATAAGAATTTGTCCATCAACACTCATACATATCGTACACCAAAATGCCGCAAAAACCATACCAGGGACCTAAAAAACGCCCCAAAATATACATAAAAATTTAAGACTTATTTACAAATATAATACAAAAATAGATTTAAAAATTTATACATGAAATGACATGATGGGAAGGGGTATGAAGAAACAGAAAATCCCCAACATAAAAACAATTTCAAATGCACATCATATACAGAGTGTTAGTAAGACCCAAACACACCCTCATAATTAAAGAGGCCACTGTATTCTGCCTTAAAAGGCAAAATCAAGTAGCTCTCTTTCTACAGGGGAAAGGAGAAGCAGGTTAAAATAAATTGGACTGGGGAATATATAAGGCTGACCCAGCCGAGAGTAAAACGGGACAAAATAACGATGGACAAAGGGGATCTCGAACTGGATCATAACAAAAGTATTGGAGCCGGGAACAGGCTAGGACAACCCATACACTCACATTAACTAGGTACACAAAAGAATATCTACCTTAACCACGGGAAGGGTTCCAAAGGAATCCCCCCCGATGTGATTAGCAGATCTAAAAAAGAAAATCAAGGCTAGCCCCGGTCACACGAACCAGGCTCGCTGCATGTATCCACCTTTCGCAAAAGTCTGTCGGGTGCAGCCGTTTCCGTTCAGTTCTAATCTTCATTTTGAGCTGGTGCTCAAAATATCGGATTAGATCCTGATCCGAAAGACGACCGCCCCGCAAGACTTCCTCCAGTCGCGTCGTCCATATCACCATTCTAGCCGAAGCCAGCAGCGTCAGAAACACCATCCGCTTCACTCCAGAGTACGGGGGCAACACATTGTCCACAGCGTATGCGCGATCAATGAGCACGAGCTCCCGCGGCGCGATACGAGCAGTCAACTCGCCGACACGCGCCCACAACGGGCGAACGCGCGAACAATGGAAGAAGGCGTGCGCAGACGTCTCCTTAATTCCAAGGTTGCAACGTTCACAATCTGGCAAATCCGCCAGGCCCATTGCGAAACGCTTGTCATTGAGAGACAAACCATTCCGAGCCAATCGCCAGGTCAGAGAAAACTCAGAGTTGCTGAGCCAATCTGCACCTGGCGCCCAAGACCAATGAGAGCGGTACTCCACTCTCGACATGCCGAGCTTACTCCACAGCTTATCCTTCACGGCACCCTCCACTAATCCCCGATAGAAGATTTTCCTAGGCTGTGAAAGGTCACTGGACCGTGGAATGGCCTGTAAAGCCGCCAGACATTCGAGGAGGAATTTCGGTCGCACCCAAGGCCTGACGGTCAGCCATAGGGTCGGGGGCGTGATGGTAAGGCAAGGGAACATGTCCCTCACTACCCCCGCAAGCAACCGATCTTCCTCTAACGCGCGCCTGAGGAATGCCAACCTTGAAGCGAGCACGTGGCTCCTCAAGTGTGGCATCCCCAGACCCCCTTGACACGGACGGAGGCAACAGACTCCTTTGTCGACCATGTGTTTGCGTCCTCTCCAAAGACAGGAGAATAGCAAACGCTCGAGCGCCTTCTCATGATCGTCACAAAGGGGAAGTACTGACAGCCGGTAAAGGATCATGGGAAAGAGGTATGTGTTACACACCTCCGCCAAGCCCTTCACGGAGAGACCCCGTCGACGCCAAATCTTGACCGACGCGCCGACCTTTGCCAGTACTTCTGACCAGTTTTTCTCCAGCTGTAAGTCCGGACCGAACCAAACTCCGAGGAGCTTGACCGGCCCGTCCGTCCAGCTGAAGGGCCCCGGGAGGGAAACTCCCTTCCAGGCACCTAACCGCAAGCCGGATGACTTGTCGCAGTTGATTCTGGCCCCTGTCACCTTCTCGTACCGTACAAGCGCCTGGTGTACCGCCTCTATGTCCCTGCGGGAGGACACAAAGGTCGTTACGTCATCGGCGTACGCAGAAACCCTGGCTCGAGCTCCGCCAGGGACTTCAATTCCACGCAGGACCGGACTGCCAGTCTCGTCCCTCAGCCGGCGAAGGAGGCTCCAACGCCAAGACATAAAGGAGAGAAGACAGTGGACAACCCTGTCGGACCGACCTAGACAGCGCGAAAGCGCCCGACAGCTTCCCGTTCACCTGTACCACAGCCCGGGGGAGCGATACAGAAGGCCAATCCAGCGGCTGAAGTTGGGTTTGAATCCGGCGGCCTGCAGGACAGCAGCCAGGTAGCCATGGTCAATCCTATCAAATGCCTTGGACTGATCTAAATTGATCAGCGCGGCCTCATCGTCGTCTTCTACACCCTCTATGATCGTGCGAATCAAGTGCAGGTTGCTCTGAATTGTTCTCCCCTTCACAGAACAAGTCTGATCCGGTTCCAACAGAGACTCGGCAACTAGCTGCAAGCGATTCGTCAGGATCTTGGCCAAAATCTTTAACTCTGTGTTTAGCAGAGTTATGGGCCTGTAATCATCTAGTTCCCTCCCAACCTTCTTGCCTTTTCTCAACAGCGTGATCACGCCCCTGGTGATCCGACCGGGGATGGACCCCTGCCGAAACCAGTGGTTGAACACGACTGCCAAGAGCGGGACAAAAAGGTGCGACATCCTCAAGTACAATTCATAGGGCAAACCATCCAAACCTGGCGACTTGCCACTGCCGACCTTCTTCAAAGCCACGTAGATTTCGTCCTCCGTAATCTCCCCTTCGCAGCTAGCCGCTTCAGCCGGCAAAAGCCGGGGAAAGTCAGCCAAATAGCTGCGAAAGTCCTCGTCACGGAGACCAGGCTCCTTGGTAAATCGGTGTTCGAAATGCTGCCGGAACGCCTCGCACATGTCGTCGGTCGACCTAAGGAGATGTCCCTCCGGGTCGCGTACCTCTCGAATGTACCGGTCGCCGGCTCGGCGAATTTCTTCCTTGCGCAGTTCCGCGCCCATTTTCACAGCTTCGGAAGACATCTTGCTTAACTTAGCCCTAATTACCTGGCCCATGTAGCGCCCGCTAGTCGAACGCTCCAGGGGCCTCCCTGGCTAAGGCTATTTCTAGGGAATCCCCACCAGCCTCCGCCCGGGCGAAATTAGCTCTAAGTGTCTTTGCCTCCGCAGCCTTATCTAGGTTGAGCCGCTGGCTATATTTGGTGGCGAAAGACCTAATGGAGTCCTTAAGACTAACCCACCACTTACTCCCAATGACTCGCCCAATTAACGCCCGCTGAACTAGTTTTGTCAGCTGGTCACGAAAGTCCCGCCTGTCCAGTAAGGACTGGTTGAACTTCCAATAACCAGCCAACCTAGGCCTAAAATCTAACACCACACGGGCACAAACGAGTTTGTGATCCGTGTAGCCTAACCAGTGGAACGTTGGACATTCTAAGAAGTCTATGTCGGCTTCTCTCACTAACACCCTATCCAGGTACGCTGATACCCGGGTAGAGGGCCAACTACGCGTCCACGTCCACATGCTCCCTTCCGGATGATCGACCCGGTATCTATCGACGAGACCAAAATCGCCGACAAGATTGACCAGGCTACGATCACCACTCCACCCGCTAGCTCCCCTCCCTCTATCCCATTTGGGGGTTAGGATGGCATTCCAGTCCCCAACTAAGATTAGCCGTGTTGAATGCACCATGAAGGGCTCCAACAGCCGAAAGAAAGAGACACGCTCACCTTGAACATTGGGCGCATAAACCGCAATCAGCCGGAACGACTTGCTTTTCACTGCAATATCGGCCACGATCAGCCGGCCCTCGGCACCGACATGGACAAGGTCAACCCTCGCGTCCAGGGTACGCTTAACCAGCAAAGAAACACCTCTGGCCCGCCGGCTCCCATATGCTGAATAAACGACAAAGTCATCATCCAGCACACACGAGTCGACTTCGCAAACAAAGTGAGTCTCTTGGATCGCGGCCACATCCACGCCGTACGACAAGAGGTCACGAAGCAGGCGAGCCGCCTTGCCCCGATCCCTCAGGCCATACGCATTCAAACTGGCTATCTTGATAGACATTTCTTAGGCCTGAAAAAGAGAAACAGAAAAAACATGCAACAACGGCTCTAATCACATACGGGGAAAAAATCTCTGGTGGATGGGACCCCGACGGACTGTCCTAGGGACCCTGTACCTATATCGGACGTAATCCGTCCGTCTAGGACAATCCCGCCGACGTCCGTTGGATAAATAAGTTTTACCACCCTATATAAGCAGGGGTGGAGTAATACGGGGAACCTCCCCGAACAATTTCTAGCCATCTTTCTTAATTCTGGCGTATTTTCTTTTGCCATGGTCAGCTTGGGGTAGTGCTTCTGCACCTCAGCGATGTGGTCCCAGACCCGCAGGTTCCCCCCGGTATTTCTTACCAGGGTGATGACGCCTGGGGCCTGGGAAAAGTTTCTCGGGTCCTCAGTGGAAAGACCCTTTACCTTGGTTAGGTTTAACAGAGGCTTGAGTAGCCTTCTACGCTGAGAGGACCACTCCTCTGCAATGTTCTCTTTAACTTCCATCAGGGCATCCCCACGAGGGAGGGCATGTTTTTTCTTAGCCCGAGTGGGAGTGGGAGTAGGAGAAGGGGAGGGAGAAGGTGTTGTGGCTCTAGCTTTCGCCAAGGGGGTCAGTTTAAAAACTGGGGACTGGGTAGCTTTAAGCGGGGACGAGGGGAGACTTCTAGCCTTTTGGGCATAGGAACTCCTTACGGCAGTGAGGAACATTTGTCTACTGCCTTCCTCCTCTCAACACTCCTGCTTTTTCGTCGACTTTTTGGGTTGTCGCATTCTTCCTCTTCGTCCCTCCCTCTCTTCAGGGAGGCCGCTCTCTCCACCTCCATTTGCTGTTCTTCAGTGGGGGAAGGACTTCTCGCCTTCCTCTGCTTAGGGAGGAGACTTCTTTTTGGGCGCCTCCTTTGCTGTTACGGGCGCCTCCTTTGCCGTTACGGGCGACATGCCAGGTGGCAGCACTTTTGCCGGAGACGGCGTTTTCGCCTTTTGCGGCTCACCACCTGCCACTCGCCCTCCTTGCTCACAACCGGCGTCTGTGTAGGTGTTACTGGCTTTGCTCCCTCCTTCTCCACAAGCTGCTGTTTCACTGGTTGAGCTGGTTGGGCCATTGGGGCCGGGTTCTTGGTCGGACACGCCTTAGCGACGTGTTCCGCGGCCCCGCAGACCCAACAACATGGCTTCCTCCCTTCAACAATAATGAAAATCCTCCGTCCCCTGCAGGTGAGGATATTGGGGATTTTCCCGATATTTTCCTTTGACGCCGTCACCTGCAGGGTCATATCGCCAGTTAAAATACCAGCTTTAGACCGCAGCGAGGAGACAGAGGCCACCTTTCCGAAAGCAGCGAAAAAGGCGCCAACGTGGTCTTCGTCAATTTCCATGGGGACGCCATGCAGTGTGACCTTCACCTTTCGGGCACCCATGTACTCAGTACTAAACTGGAGCGTTTTAGTTTCCAGTACCGCATTGACCAGGCGCTTCGCCTCGTCGACCGTGCCCAGCAGGACGTCCCACATGGAATTGCCCCTCCTCGCCACGGCCCTGGCTTTAATATTTAAAGCTTTCAATGCATCTTCAAACACGTCCCTCGAGACTCCCACCAACTTGTGCGTTTTGCTATCCTTAGCAAACAAGGTGATGATTCTCGTCTCGATCTCAGCTAGTTTGTCTGGCACAGAAACCAGCTCTGTGCCCTTGATGTACTCTGCATATTTAGCTCGCATTTCTTCATAATATTTTTCATCCTTGCTTGCCATTATGCTGGTCGTCTTAATCCCTGTCCACCCCGAAGTGGAAGGTATGGGGGATCCTGGAGCTGAAGGGGGATTGATCCGAGGCGGTAATGCCCAATCCCCCTCCTTTCCTCCCACCGAGGCCGTGGTGGGAGGACCGACTTCTTCCGGCCTATTACAGGCCATTGCCACCAAAGTGGCCGAACACCGGGTAGTTGCAATCCGGTGTTTCGCGTTGTTTAGACGCTACTTTGCGCTGGCCCGAGCAATAAACTCGGGCTGGAATGCAACAAACCCAAAAACCAAATTGATAGCTAATATCACGGTGGAACAAAAGCTTCGCTCTGGTTTTTTTGCCATAAACCACACAAACAAAAAGTCTGGGAGGGGATGGCTAGTTTTATTTATTCTTTAATTACAAAGAATTATGGCACAAGGCCGAAAAATGGGTGGGGGTACAAAACTTGGGGTGGTCTTCAGTACTCTATCTTATACCTAGCTAATCGGATTCACGACCCATACATACGTTACAATTTTCTCAATCACCATAAGAATTTGTCCATCAACACTCATACATATCGTACACCAAAATACCGCAAAAACCATACCAGGGACCTACAAAACGCCCCAAATGTACATAAAAATTTGTGACTATTTACAAATATAATACAAAAATAGATTTAAAAATTTGTGCATGAAATGACATGATGGGAAGGGGGAATGAAGAAACAAAAAACCCCAAACTAAAAACAATTTCAAATGAACATCATATACATGGTGTTAGTAAGACCCAAACACACCCTCATAATTAAAGAGGCCACTGTATTCTGCCTTAAAAGGCAAAATCAAGTAGCTCTCTTTCTACAGGGGAAAGGAGAAGCAGGTTAAAATAAATTGGACTGGGGAATATATAAGGCTGACCCAGCCGAGAGTAAAACGGGACAAAATAACGATGGACAAAGGGGATCTCGAACTGGATCATAACAAAAGTATTGGAGCCGGGAACAGGCTAGGACAACCCATACACTCACATTAACTAGGTACACAAAAGAATTTCTACCTTAACCACGGGAAGGGTTCCAAAGGAATCCCCCCCGATGTGATTAGCAGATCTAAAAAAGAAAATCAAGGCTAGCCCCGGTCACACGAACCAGGCTCGCTGCATGTATCCACCTTTCGCAAAAGTCTGTCGGGTGCAGCCGTTTCCGTTCAGTTCTAATCTTCATTTTGAGCTGGTGCTCAAAATATCGGATTAGATCCTGATCCGAAAGACGACCGCCCCGCAAGACTTCCTCCAGTCGCGTCGTCCATATCACCATTCTAGCCGAAGCCAGCAGCGTCAGAAACACCATCCGCTTCACTCCAGAGTACGGGGGCAACACATTGTCCACAGCGTATGCGCGATCAATGAGCACGAGCTCCCGCGGCGCGATACGAGCAGTCAACTCGCCGACACGCGCCCACAACGGGCGAACGCGCGAACAATGGAAGAAGGCGTGCGCAGACGTCTCCTTGATTCCAAGGTTGCAACGTTCACAATCTGGCAAATCCGCCAGGCCCATTGCGAAACGCTTGTCATTGAGAGACAAACCATTCCGAGCCAATCGCCAGGTCAGAGAAAACTCAGAGTTGCTGAGCCAATCTGCACCTGGCGCCCAAGACCAATGAGAGCGGTACTCCACTCTCGACATGCCGAGCTTACTCCACAGCTTATCCTTCACGGCACCCTCCACTAATCCCCGATAGAAGATTTTCCTAGGCTGTGAAAGGTCACTGGACCGTGGAATGGCCTGTAAAGCCGCCAGACATTCGAGGAGGAATTTCGGTCGCACCCAAGGCCTGACGGTCAGCCATAGGGTCGGGGGCGTGATGGTAAGGCAAGGGAACATGTCCCTCACTACCCCCGCAAGCAACCGATCTTCCTCTAACGCGCGCCTGAGGAATGCCAACCTTGAAGCGAGCACGTGGCTCCTCAAGTGTGGCATCCCCAGACCCCCTTGACACGGACGGAGGCAACAGACTCCTTTGTCGACCATGTGTTTGCGTCCTCTCCAAAGACAGGAGAATAGCAAACGCTCGAGCGCCTTCTCATGATCGTCACAAAGGGGAAGTACTGACAGCCGGTAAAGGATCATGGGAAAGAGGTATGTGTTACACACCTCCGCCAAGCCCTTCACGGAGAGACCCCGTCGACGCCAAATCTTGACCGACGCGCCGACCTTTGCCAGTACTTCTGACCAGTTTTTCTCCAGCTGTAAGTCCGGACCGAACCAAACTCCGAGGAGCTTGACCGGCCCGTCCGTCCAGCTGAAGGGCCCCAGGGAGGGAAACTCCCTTCCAGGCACCTAACCGCAAGCCGGATGACTTGTCGCAGTTAATTCTGGCCCCTGTCACCTTCTCGTACCGTACAAGCGCCTGGTGTACCGCCTCTATGTCCCTGCGGGAGGACACAAAGGTCGTTACGTCATCGGCGTACGCAGAAACCCTGGCTCGAGCTCCGCCAGGGACTTCAATTCCACGCAGGACCGGACTGCCCGTCTCGTCCCTTAGCCGGCGAAGGAGGGGCTCCAACGCCAAGACATAAAGGAGAGAAGACAGTGGACAACCCTGTCGGACCGACCTAGACAGCGCGAAAGCGCCCGACAGCTTCCCGTTCACCTGTACCACAGCCCGGGGGGAGCGATACAGAAGGCTAATCCAGCGGCTGAAGTCGGGTTTGAATCCGGCGGCCTGCAGGACAGCAGCCAGGTAGCCATGGTCAATCCTATCAAATGCCTTGGACTGATCTAAATTGATCAGCGCGGCCTCATCGTCGTCTTCTACACCCTCTATGATCGTGCGAATCAAGTGCAGGTTGCTCTGAATTGTTCTCCCCTTCACAGAACAAGTCTGATCCGGTTCCAACAGAGACTCGGCAACTAGCTGCAAGCGATTCGTCAGGATCTTGGCCAAAATCTTTAACTCTGTGTTTAGCAGAGTTATGGGCCTGTAATCGTCTAGTTCCCTCCCAACCTTCTTGCCTTTTCTCAACAGCGTGATCACGCCCCTGGTGATCCGACCGGGGATGGACCCCTGCCGAAACCAGTGGTTGAACACGACTGCCAAGAGCGGGACAAAAAGGTGCGACATCCTCAAGTACAATTCATAGGGCAAACCATCCAAACCTGGCGACTTGCCACTGCCGACCTTCTTCAAAGCCACGTAGATTTCGTCCTCCGTAATCTCCCCTTCGCAGCTAGCCGCTTCAGCCGGCAAAAGCCGGGGAAAGTCAGCCAAATAGCTGCGAAAGTCCTCGTCACGGAGACCAGGCTCCTTGGTAAATCGGTGTTCGAAATGCTGCCGGAACGCCTCGCACATGTCGTCGGTCGACCTAAGGAGATGTCCCTCCGGGTCGCGTACCTCTCGAATGTACCGGTCGCCGGCTCGGCGAATTTCTTCCTTGCGCAGTTCCGCGCCCATTTTCACAGCTTCGGAAGACATCTTGCTTAACTTAGCCCTAATTACCTGGCCCATGTAGCGCCCGCTAGTCGAACGCTCCAGGGCCTCCCTGGCTAAGGCTATTTCTAGGGAATCCCCACCAGCCTCCGCCCGGGCGAAATTAGCTCTAAGTGTCTTTGCCTCCGCAGCCTTATCTAGGTTGAGCCGCTGGCTATATTTGGTGGCGAAAGACCTAATGGAGTCCTTAAGACTAACCCACCACTTACTCCCAATGACTCGCCCAATTAACGCCCGCTGAACTAGTTTTGTCAGCTGGTCACGAAAGTCCCGCCTGTCCAGTAAGGACTGGTTGAACTTCCAATAACCAGCCAACCTAGGCCTAAAATCTAACACCACACGGGCACAAACGAGTTTGTGATCCGTGTAGCCTAACCAGTGGAACGTTGGACATTCTAAGAAGTCTATGTCGGCTTCTCTCACTAACACCCTATCCAGGTACGCTGATACCCGGGTAGAGGGCCAACTACGCGTCCACGTCCACATGCTCCCTTCCGGATGATCGACCCGGTATCTATCGACGAGACCAAAATCGCCGACAAGATTGACCAGGCTACGATCACCACTCCACCCGCTAGCGCCCCTCCCTCTATCCCATTTGGGGGTTAGGATGGCATTCCAGTCCCCAACTAAGATTAGCCGTGTTGAATGCACCATGAAGGGCTCCAACAGCCGAAAGAAAGAGACACGCTCACCTTGAACATTGGGCGCATAAACCGCAATCAGCCGGAACGACTTGCTTTTCACTGCAATATCGGCCACGATCAGCCGGCCCTCGGCACCGACATGGACAAGGTCAACCCTCGCGTCCAGGGTACGCTTAACCAGCAAAGAAACACCTCTGGCCCGCCGGCTCCCATATGCTGAATAAACGACAAAGTCGTCATCCAGCACACACGAGTCGACTTCGCAAACAAAGTGAGTCTCTTGGATCGCGGCCACATCCACGCCGTACGACAAGAGGTCACGAAGCAGGCGAGCCGCCTTGCCCCGATCCCTCAGGCCATACGCATTCAAACTGGCTATCTTGATAGACATTTCTTAGGCCTGAAAAGAGAACAAGAAAAACATGCAACAACGGCTCTAATCACATACGGGGAAAAAATCTCTGGTGGATGGGACCCCGACGGACTGTCCTAGGGACCCTGTACCTATATCGGACGTAATCCGTCCGTCTAGGACAATCCCGCCGACGTCCGTTGGATAAATAAGTTTTACCACCCTATATAAGCAGGGGTGGAGTAATACGGGGAACCTCCCCGAACAATTTCTAGCCATCTTTCTTAATTCTGGCGTATTTTCTTTTGCCATGGTCAGCTTGGGGTAGTGCTTCTGCACCTCAGCGATGTGGTCCCAGACCCGCAGGTTCCCCCCGGTATTTCTTACCAGGGTGATGACGCCTGGGGCCTGGGAAAAGTTTCTCGGGTCCTCAGTGGAAAGACCCTTTACCTTGGTTAGGTTTAACAGAGGCTTGAGTAGCCTTCTTCTCTGAGAGGACCACTCCTCTGCAATGTTCTCTTTCACTTCCATCAGGGCATCCCCACGAGGGAGGGCATGTTTTTTCTTAGCCCGAGTGGGAGTGGGAGTAGGAGAAGGGGAGGGAGAAGGTGTTGTGGCTCTAGCTTTCGCCAAGGGGGTCAGTTTAAAAACTGGGGACTGGGTAGCTTTAAGCGGGGACGAGGGGAGACTTCTAGCCTTTTGGGCATAGGAACTCCTTACGGGGGAGACCGGCAGTGAGGAACATTTGTCTACTGCCTTCCTCCTCTCAACACTCCTGCTTTTGCGTCGACTTTTTGGGTTGTCGCATTCTTCCTCTTCGTCCCTCCCTCTCTTCAGGGAGGCCGCTCTCTCCACCTCCATTTGTTGTTCTTCTGTGGGGGAAGGACTTCTCGCCTTCCTCTCTTTGGGAGGAGACTTCTTTTTGGGCGCCTCCTTTGCTGTTACGGGCGCCTCCTTAGCTGTTACGGGCGACATGCCAGGTGGCAGCACTTTTGCCGGAGACGGCGTTTTCGCCTTTTTGCGGCTCACCACCTGCCACTCGCCCTCCTTGCTCACAACCGGCGTCTGTGTGGGTGTTACTGGCTTTGCTCCCTCCTTCTCCACAAGCTGCTGTTTCACTGGTTGAGCTGGTTGGGCCATTGGGGCCGGGTTCTTGGTCGGACACGCCTTAGCGACGTGTTCCGCGGCCCCGCAGACCCAACAACATGGCTTCCTCCCTTCCACAATAATGAAAATCCTCCGTCCCCTGCAGGTGAGGATATTGGGGATTTTCCCGATATTTTCCTTTGACGCCGTCACCTGCAGGGTCATATCGCCAGTTAAAATGCCAGCTTTAGACCGCAGCGAGGAGACAGAGGCCACCTTTCCGAAAGCAGCGAAAAAGGCGCCAACGTGGTCTTCGTCAATTTCCATGGGGACGCCATGCAGTGTGACCTTCACCTTTCGGGCACCCATGTACTCAGTACTAAACTGGAGCGTTTTAGTTTCCAGTACCGCATTGACTAAGCGCTTCGCCTCGTCGACCGTGCCCAGCAGGACGTCCCACATGGAATTGCCCCTCCTCGCCACGGCCCTGGCTTTAATATTTAAAGCTTTCAAAGCATCTTCAAACACGTCCCTCGAGACTCCCACCAACTTGTGCGTTTTGCTATCCTTAGCAAACAAGGTGATGATTCTCGTCTCGATTTCCGCTAGTTTGTCCGGCACAGAGACCAGCTCTGTGCCCTTAATATAATCCGCATATTTAGCTCGCATTTCTTCGTAGTATTTCTCATCCTTGCTTGCCATTATGCTGGTCGTCTTAATCCCTGTCCACCCCGAAGTGGAAGGTATGGGGGATCCTGGAGCTGAAGGGGGATTGATCCGAGGCGGTAATGCCCAATCCCCCTCCTTTCCTCCCACCGAGGCCGTGGTGGGAGGACCGACTTCTTCCGGCCTATTACAGGCCATTGCCACCAAAGTGGCCGAACACCAGGTAGTTGCAATCCGGTGTTTCGCGTTGTTTAGACGCTACTTTGCGCTGGCCCGAGCAATAAACTCGGGCTGGAATGCAACAAACCCAAAAACCAAATTGATAGCTAATATCACGGTGGAACAAAAGCTTCGCTCTGGTTTTTTTGCCATAAACCACACAAACAAAAAGTCTGGGAGGGGATGGCTAGTTTTATTTATTCTTTAAATACAAAGAATTATGGCACAAGGCCGAAAAATGGGAGGGGGAACAAAACTTGGGGTGGTCTTCAGTACACTATCTTATACCTAGCTAATCGGATTCACGACCCATACATACGTTACAATTTTCTCAATCACCATAAGAATTTGTCCATCAACACTCATACATATCGTACACCAAAATACCGCAAACTCCATACCAGGGACCTACAAAACGCCCCAAATGTACATAAAAATTTGTAACTATTTACAAATATAATACAAAAATAGATTTAAAAATTTATACATGAAATGACATGATGGGAAGGGGGAATGAAGAAACAAAAAACCCCAAACTAAAAACAATTTCAAATGAACATCATATACATGGTGTTAGTAAGACCCAAACACACCCTCATAATTAAAGAGGCCACTGTATTCTGCCTTAAAAGGCAAAATCAAGTAGCTCTCTTTCTACAGGGAAAGGAGAAGCAGGTTAAAATAAATTGGACTGGGGAATATATAAGGCTGACCCAGCCGAGAGTAAAACAGGGACAAAATAACGATGGACAAAGGGGATCTCGAACTGGATCATAACAAAAGTATTGGAGCCGGGAACAGGCTAGGACAACCCATACACTCACATTAACTAGGTACACAAAAGAATTTCTACCTTAACCACGGGAAGGGTTCCAAAGGAATCCCCCCGATGTGATTAGCAGATCTAAAAAAGAAAATCAAGGCTAGCCCCGGTCACACGAACCAGGCTCGCTGCATGTATCCACCTTTCGCAAAAGTCTGTCGGGTGCAGCCGTTTCCGTTCAGTTCTAATCTTCATTTTGAGCTGGTGCTCAAAATATCGGATTAGATCCTGATCCGAAAGACGACCGCCCCGCAAGACTTCCTCCAGTCGCGTCGTCCATATCACCATTCTAGCCGAAGCCAGCAGCGTCAGAAACACCATCCGCTTCACTCCAGAGTACGGGGGCAACACATTGTCCACAGCGTATGCGCGATCAATGAGCACGAGCTCCCGCGGCGCGATGCAGGCAGTCAACTCGCCGACACGCGCCCACAACGGGCGAACGCGCGAACAATGGAAGAAGGCGTGCGCAGACGTCTCCTTAATTCCAAGGTTGCAACGTTCACAATCTGGCAAATCCGCCAGGCCCATTGCGAAACGCTTGTCATTGAGAGACAAACCATTCCGAGCCAATCGCCAGGTCAGAGAAAACTCAGAGTTGCTGAGCCAGTCCGCACCTGGCGCCCAAGACCAATGAGAGCGGTACTCCACCTCTCGACATGCCGAGCTTACTCCACAGCTTATCCTTCACGGCGCCCTCCACTAATCCCCGATAGAAGATTTTCCTAGGCTGTGAAAGGTCACTGGACCGTGGAATGGCCTGTAAAGCCGCCAGACATTCGAGGAGGAATTTCGGTCGCACCCAAGGCCTGACGGTCAGCCATAGGGTCGGGGGCGTGATGGTAAGGCAAGGGAACATGTCCCTCACTACCCCCGCAAGCAACCGATCTTCCTCTAACGCGCGCCTGAGGAATGCCAACCTTGAAGCGAGCACGTGGCTCCTCAAGTGTGGCATCCCCAGACCCCCTTGACACGGACGGAGGCAACAGACTCCTTTGTCGACCATGTGTTTGCGTCCTCTCCAAAGACAGGAGAATAGCAAACGCTCGAGCGCCTTCTCATGATCGTCACAAAGGGGAAGTACTGACAGCCGGTAAAGGATCATGGGAAAGAGGTATGTGTTACACACCTCCGCCAAGCCCTTCACGGAGAGACCCCGTCGACGCCAAATCTTGACCGACGCGCCGACCTTTGCCAGTACTTCTGACCAGTTTTTCTCCAGCTGTAAGTCCGGACCGAACCAAACTCCGAGGAGCTTGACCGGCCCGTCCGTCCAGCTGAAGGGCCCCAGGGAGGGAAACTCCCTTCCAGGCACCTAACCGCAAGCCGGATGACTTGTCGCAGTTAATTCTGGCCCCTGTCACCTTCTCGTACCGTACAAGCGCCTGGTGTACCGCCTCTATGTCCCTGCGGGAGGACACAAAGGTCGTTACGTCATCGGCGTACGCAGAAACCCTGGCTCGAGCTCCGCCAGGGACTTCAATTCCACGCAGGACCGGACTGCCAGTCTCGTCCCTCAGCCGGCGAAGGAGGGGCTCCAACGCCAAGACATAAAGGAGAGAAGACAGTGGACAACCCTGTCGGACCGACCTAGACAGCGCGAAAGCGCCCGACAGCTTCCCGTTCACCTGTACCACAGCCCGGGGGGAGCGATACAGAAGGCTAATCCAGCGGCTGAAGTCGGGTTTGAATCCGGCGGCCTGCAGGACAGCAGCCAGGTAGCCATGGTCAATCCTATCAAATGCCTTGGACTGATCTAAATTGATCAGCGCGGCCTCATCGTCGTCTTCTACACCCTCTATGATCGTGCGAATCAAGTGCAGGTTGCTCTGAATTGTTCTCCCCTTCACAGAACAAGTCTGATCCGGTTCCAACAGAGACTCGGCAACTAGCTGCAAGCGATTCGTCAGGATCTTGGCCAAAATCTTTAACTCTGTGTTTAGCAGAGTTATGGGCCTGTAATCGTCTAGTTCCCTCCCAACCTTCTTGCCTTTTCTCAACAGCGTGATCACGCCCCTGGTGATCCGACCGGGGATGGACCCCTGCCGAAACCAGTGGTTGAACACGACTGCCAAGAGCGGGACAAAAAGGTGCGACATCCTCAAGTACAATTCATAGGGCAAACCATCCAAACCTGGCGACTTGCCACTGCCGACCTTCTTCAAAGCCACGTAGATTTCGTCCTCCGTAATCTCCCCTTCGCAGCTAGCCTTGCTTCAGCCGGCAAAAGCCGGGGAAAGTCAGCCAAATAGCTGCGAAAGTCCTCGTCACGGAGACCAGGCTCCTTGGTAAATCGGTGTTCGAAATGCTGCCGGAACGCCTCGCACATGTCGTCAGTCGACCTAAGGAGATGTCCCTCCGGGTCGCGTACCTCTCGAATGTACCGGTCGCCGGCTCGGCGAATTTCTTCCTTGCGCAGTTCCGCGCCCATTTTCACAGCTTCGGAAGACATCTTGCTTAACTTAGCCCTAATTACCTGGCCCATGTAGCGCCCGCTGGTCGAACGCTCCAGGGCCTCCTGGCTAAGGCTATTTCTAGGGAATCCCCACCAGCCTCCGCCCGGGCGAAATTAGCTCTAAGTGTCTTTGCCTCCGCAGCCTTATCTAGGTTGAGCCGTTGGCTATATTTGGTGGCGAAAGACCTAATGGAGTCCTTAAGACTAACCCACCACTTACTCCCAATGACTCGCCCAATTAACGCCCGCTGAACTAGTTTTGTCAGCTGGTCACGAAAGTCCCGCCTGTCCAGTAAGGACTGGTTGAACTTCCAATAACCAGCCAACCTAGGCCTAAAATCTAACACCACACGGGCACAAACGAGTTTGTGATCCGTGTAGCCTAACCAGTGGAACGTTGGACATTCTAAGAAGTCTATGTCGGCTTCTCTCACTAACACCCTATCCAGGTACGCTGATACCCGGGTAGAAGGCCAACTACGCGTCCACGTCCACATGCTCCCTTCCGGATGATCGACCCGGTATCTATCGACGAGACCAAAATCGCCGACAAGATTGACCAGGCTACGATCACCACTCCACCCGCTAGCGCCCCTCCCTCTATCCCATTTGGGGGTTAGGATGGCATTCCAGTCCCCAACTAAGATTAGCCGTGTTGAATGCACCATGAAGGGCTCCAACAGCCGAAAGAAAGAGACACGCTCACCTTGAACATTGGGCGCATAAACCGCAATCAGCCGGAACGACTTGCTTTTCACTGCAATATCGGCCACGATCAGCCGGCCCTCGGCACCGACATGGACAAGGTCAACCCTCGCGTCCAGGGTACGCTTAACCAGCAAAGAAACACCTCTGGCCCGCCGGCTCCCATATGCTGAATAAACGACAAAGTCGTCATCCAGCACACACGAGTCGACTTCGCAAACAAAGTGAGTCTCTTGGATCGCGGCCACATCCACGCCGTACGACAAGAGGTCACGAAGCAGGCGAGCCGCCTTGCCCCGATCCCTCAGGCCATACGCATTCAAACTGGCTATCTTAATAGACATTTCTTAGATCTGAAAAAGAAAAAAGAAAAACATGCAACAACGGCACTAATCACATACGGGGAAAAAATCTCTGGTGGCTGGGACCCCGACGGACTGTCCTAGGGACCCTGTACCAACATCGGACGTAATCCGTCCGTCCAGGACAATACCGCCGACGTCCGTAGGGTAAGTGAGTTTTATTACCCTATATAAGCATGGGTGGATCAAAATCGGGAACCTCCCAGCACAATTTCTAGCCATTTTTTTTTAATTCAGGGGTGCCTTCCTGCACCATTCTAATATTTGAGTAATGCTTTTTAACCTGAGCTATGTGGTCCCAGACCCTCAGGTTGCCTCCTGTGTTACGTATCAGGGTAATGACACCTGGGGCCTGGGAAAAGTTCCTAGGGTTGTCCGTGGCTAGTCCTTTCACCGAAGTAAGCTTTAGGAGTGGTTTGAGCAAATTTCTCCTTTGCGATGACCACTCTAACCCAATGTCTTCATTAATTTTCATGAGGGCATCCCCATGAGGAGGGCATTTTTCTTTTTATGCCGAGTAGGGGCCGGAACAGGAGAAGGGGAGGGAGAGGGAGTAGTGGATCTTCTCAAGGGGGTCAGCTCGAAGGTCGGGGACTGGGACACCTTCTGTGGAGAAGAGGGCAGGCTCCTGGCTTTCTGCGCATAGGAGCACCTAACTGGGGAAACCGGAAGAGATGTACATTTATCCCTGTGTCTTCTTCGTTCCACGCTCCTACTCCTCCGTCGACTCTTGGGTTTATCGTGCTGCTCTTCCTCGTCGTCTCTTCCGCGTTTTAAGGACGCCGACCTTTCCACGTCCATTTCCTCCACCTTCTTGGGGGAGGGACTCCTTTTCTGTACATGTTTGGCCGGCGTTTTGGCGGGAGGGGAGACCTCTACCGGGGGCTCCTTTTGTTTTTCCGGCTCCCCGCCCAGAGACGGCGCTTTTGCCGGGCACGCCTTCTGTTTGGCTGGGGACGCTGCTTTTGCCGGAGTCTGTTTTGGAGGCGTCTTGACAGGGGGCGGCACCTTCGCGGGGGAAGGAGTCTTCGCCTTCTTTCTGCCGACCACCTGCCACTCGCCCTCCCTACTGACAGTCTGTGCTGGAGTTGGTGTTGCTGTCTTAGTCGTCTCCTTTCCCCCTGCCTTTTCCTCTTGCTGCGGCTGCTTGGCTGTTTGGGCCTTTGGGGGTGGGTTCTTCGTCGGGCAAGCCTTGGCAACATGTTCCGCCGCCCCGCAGACCCAACAGCACGGCTTTCTTCCCTCCACAATCACAAATATCTTGCGACCCCTACAAGTGAGGATGTTGGGGATCTTATCTATCTTCTCTTTTGTCAAGGTCACTTGGAGGGTCATGTCGCCCGTCAAAAAGCCTGCCTTTGACCGCAGCGAGGAGACTTCGGCCA
>JBBBDQ010030363.1:0-19021 GCA_037127315.1 Ascarosepion bandense
TAGCCTTGGTCGGCAACCAGTCTATCGCAGAAAGCAATGGCAACCTACTGCGGGATACATCTTCTGCCCAGTCAGTGTGTCTCTTTTGAGACATGATCGCTAGCGTGTATCACGTATGGCACTTAACTGACTGAAGGAAAGGAAGGGTACTAATTTGTCTGAGGATACTATCTTAAGGGGTGACAAAGCCACTGGTAATGGAATACAGAAGTTGGCTTTGCTGAGAAACAAACCTCTGATTTTACAAAATGGGATCTGGTTGCAACAAGAAATTGAGTCTGTTTTTTAGGCTAACTTGGTAGCAGCCACACTCCAGACAAACCAAACCAAACCAAAACAAAAATCCAAGATAGATCATGCTCTACTTTAAAAACAAGAAATTCAACTGAAAACAGATTTAAATCTCTGGAAATAATGGATACAGATGACAAAAACTGACACTCAATGAACAAACCCCCACCAAAAAAGGAAAAGACAAAGATTGCTTTAAATCAAGAACAAAAACCCCAACTCAAAACAAATCTAAAAATACACATTTTTGAAGAAAAAATATTACCAACAATACATTTTTGAAGAAAAGTTATTGCCATAAAACATTTTTGAAGGAAAAAAATATTCTCAGCAAAACATTTTTTTGAATACAAAACTAGAAGACTTCAGTTTTATAAAATAAAAAAATTTCAGTAAGAACAGACTAATCAACATTCTCACTATATCTGAACATTAAAAAAAAACACTCAAACCCCACCTTTTTAGCATTAAATAACCCACAGAGGTCGATATGCCATTAAACAAAACTCACTCAAATCCATTTACACAAAATAGACTTTTACAGAAATATATATGTAAAAATACTTTTATAGAAAAAATAGATTTTTGAAGGAAAAATATTACCAACAATGCATTTTGAAAGAAAAAACTAATTACCAGCAATACATTTTTTAATACAAAACTACAAGACATCTTCAGTTTTCTAAAATAAAAAAAACTTTTCATCAAAATCTTACTAAATCCACCTTCTCACTATAACAGAACATTAAAACATACTTTAAAACACCACTTTTTTTGGCATTAAATAACCCACAGAGGTTGATATGCTGTTAAACAAAACTCAATTTTACTTCAAAGATTACAGAAATTTTATGCTTGCTATTGTTATTCAATAATGCTAATTATAAATTAATGAACTTATAATTATTAATATATTTAACTTCTTTTTTTTAATTAAGTGTTGCATTGGTAATTCCTTTTAACCTTTCATACTCTGCATTTGCTTCCATTTTTATTGCATTCTTTTTCAAGGCCTCTCATGTGCAGTATCCTTATTGTTGTTATCTGTTGCCATAGCAAGTTATGATAAACATGAGTATGAAATTCAAACATACTACTGTCCAGGGATCAGTCACCTTCAGTGACAGGAGAAACTTTCTGTAGAGCAAATAATATCGCCACAGATTGTTAAATATTAATAAATGTAGCGATTTATACTAAGCAAATATTCATTGCCCTGAAATTGTCTTAAAATTTGCACACATTGGTTCTGAAACTAATAAATAAAACTTATAAAGGCAAGTAACCTAGGTCAATTTATATTGGACTGAGTTTATATTATATTTATATATTTATGGATATTAACAAAATAAGCTTAAAATCCAACTTAGAAATTCCACAAAATCAATGAACAGAGCATTTTGAGTGATAAATCAATTATAGAAAGCAGTCATTTTGGATCAGGGAGCAGATCAGGATTAGAAAAATCTCAGAGGTGATTAAACAAATAAAACTGAAGGTGGATTGGAGAACTAAAAAAAGAAAAGATAACAGAAAGTTCAAGGTTGCCCAATGTTTAGTTGATGCAGTGAAAAAAGACCAGACACCAGATGAAGAGATGGAATAAAAGAAAGGTTTACTAGCAAAACTGGTGTAATGTCAATAGGCCTTGTAGCAATGAAACTTCCTAGGATTAATTACAAATGGATTCTTAAGAAATTTCTGGGGTTAGTAGTGGTAGAAACCAACAAGTTGTTTAACATATCAAATATGCCGACTGTATGAATAATAGTAAACGCTTATATACATAACTGTTTTGCTACACATGTTATAGAATAGCACAGTGATATTTGTGATAGGATTGGATAAGGGTTTTGTGCTGCAATGAACTTTATATGACTGCAAATCATTTAGAAAAGCACAGTTTACAAGAAAATTTTAAGTTCCAGTATTTTATCTTATACTTTCATATGACTCTTATGAGATTACGCCATCTGGTCGGCAAGGACATTTCAATCAATGCTTGCTAGGTGGCATTGTATAAAAGGAAAGGGCATGAACTTTCCTCTTCATCCACAAGATGTAGTAACAAGATGTATTTTTTATTTTTCTCCTTCAGTGGGTTTCTTAGCCCCCAGATAGATATATCACATACAAGGCACTACAGTATCTCCTGTTCAAAAAAGCCTTATGCACCTATAATAACTCAACAAATGAGACAGTGCTGTTACAAATTGGACTCCAGTAAAAAAAAAATATTAACTGGATATCATAAATTTTGTAAAACAAATATTACAATGTAAAAGAATAAATTTTCATAACTAGAATCAAGAAAAGTAAAAACAATCCTGATTTGAAACAATTTCGCTTATTCAACTTTGTTATATTTGAACATGATGTACATCAATTTTAAATACAAGAAAGTTTGGAATTCTCAGTTTATCATCAAAAATGTTTGCAGTGATATTAATGTAGGTAATTATGACTCTGTTAATATTATATTCCAAACTACCTATTCTATTGAAAATAAAATCAGCTAGTTTTTCTTAAAGTCAATCTTATTAAAAATATAACAATGTTCCTGGCTTGATTTAGGTTACAAGAAAGAATAATTATACACAAACAAAATATGCACATGAGAAAGAAAACAATTGTGCAGTTGTTTATGGAAAATGTACTTTGAAAAAGTTTCTATTGAATGAAAGAATCTCTGAAAAACATTTCAGCACTTAATGGTTGCTTTTAATGTGTACATTGGGAGATATTGAAGTGAAGATAATACTTCACCATTAAACAAGAATTTAGGTCTTTGTTAATTAGAAAATCTATATTTTGAATTTTCAATGATAGAAGCACATTTCTGGTTTATATTACTTTTGTATTTTTTTATTTTTTTTTAATGAATTATCCATGAATGTTACAGGTACTGTGTAACCCAAGAGTCAGTTAAGTGCCATACATTATATATGCTTGGGTGATCATGTCTTAGAGAGAATGTGACTGACTGGGCAGAAGATTATCCACAGTAGATTGCCATTACTTTCTGCAGCAGACTGGTTGCCAGTCAAGCCTATAGAACTCAATCTGTCTTGTTATTTAACCCATAACTGGAAGGAGAGACAGATTAATACCTTTCCCAGCCGAATGCAAATAATTCAACTGAATTTGAACTCAGCTCCCCGATTTCTCGTTCCGAGCTGATATCGACTGCACCACAACACAGAAAGTAATGGCAACCTGTGCAGGATAATCTTCTGCCTAGTCAGTCATGTCTCTTGGGGACGTGATTGCCCAAGCGTGTGGCATGTATGGCACTTAACTGACTGTTACCCAATATCTACTTGCTGCATGATTAGGATATAGGCTTTCCTGGTAAGCAGTGTAACCAGAGAGAAACAGAATTAAGAACATTTGTCAAAAAAGCAGATCAACTTCCTTGTAGGGAGTCAGTGATCGTGTAGGATAATGGAGTAGACTGGATTCTATAGCTATGGATGGAGCCATCATGATGAAAGAGCCTCACTGGGTGGAGCCAATCAAATCAATAGTAATGTGTCCATGACCAAGGTAGACATGCAAATTGAAGGACGTCAGCTCTAGCTTGATTGGATAGTGATAGACTCCAACAAGTTTGCCCAAACTATACAAGAAAGAGGAATACATACCTGGCTCTTAATTCATATATGGGAAGGGAACTGATCAGGTTCTCAGCTGAACAACCACCTTATGACCACACCTGGCCACTTTGGTCGTCGGGTGGAACATTATTATAGATTTCTATGGTACAGTCACCAATTTAAACGGAAAAATATCTTACCTTTCAGCTTAACTGCTTAGAGCTGACACCTCAGAAATAGGAATGAGAACAAAATATATGAACATATTCTCACAAGAAAAATCTCATACTGTAATTGCAGATCAAAATCCTATGAAAAGGAAAAGAAGAGAAAACAGTATTTTTGTTCAATAAACTCTTAAAGATAGACAATATAGGGCTTTTATGATCTTGCTTAAAATAACTTGATTTATGATAAATGGTTTTATAAATAATTTTGATAATTTATTTCTGTTTGAGTAAATTTACATCACTGACTTCCTACAAGGCTTATTCTTCTTTTATTTTATATAGTATGAAGAATATATTGTTTGCAAAAAGGTATGGCAGTTTACAATAGCTTAATTTTGACTCCAGAGAAATTGTCTTCCATTGCACCAAAATATAGCCTTGTGATAACCGAGTAAAAACAAAATGGTGAAATTCAGTTCAAACAATAGACAGAAGAATAAAAAGACAGTTATGATTTCAATGACAGCTGAAATATTTATTTTTAACAAATGATATTCACAAAATCCTGGTCTTTGAAGATGTTGTTAAGTGGATATTTCTTATTGAATAATTAGTCAATTGTTGGAGAAAGGTCTCACAAATCACTGTGCTTGTATGCATAAGTTTTAAAGTGAACAGTTGACAATTTTCACTGGATAACCTTGTCTTTTGTGAGAGCATGTATGTAGGTGTGTATTTGCATGCCCATAGCATGGAGAAAAACTAATCAAACAATTGAACTCTGGCAAACTGGTGGACAGTGTTCCTTACATAAAGGTTGATTCAATTTGATTGGCCCATAAATCGAAGCCATTTCTTTTCAAACTGTATTTAGTCAAAGAAGAGCAAAAAGCTAATTCAGCTTTTCTTATTGGCAGCTAAGATAATTGTTTATTAGTTTGGAATTTGAATTTACTTTCTTATAAAAATCAACTGAATACTGTCAAAGAGAAAATCATTCCTTTAAAATGTTTGATAAGATATTTTGAACTTTGATATGATTTTTATATCTACCTAGTATCTTTTTAAAGTATGTCTCACTCTTTACAAAATCCCTTAAAGAGTAAATATAGCAATTAAGATATCAATTTGCCAATAAAGACAATATCAGTAAGAGATATATGTTAAGTTTCATATCCAATAGCTGTTACACACCATGCTAGAAACATTTCAAACTTCCAGATTTCACAAAGGAATTCTACCACATTGGTTCTTGATAATTAGTACCAATGTCAAAAGTACTTGAATAAAGAATATAAACTTTGAACAATTTAATCACAACTTCAAGCACAATGTGAAACACCTTATTAGAAAATTGGAAAAATATAAAGTAAACAGACCTCACCAGTTCTTTATAATCAAACTTGTTTGAATGAATACTTGCTACTTAAATATACCTTATATATATAATGCAAATATTTCAGTGCTATTTTTGATTATTAGTAATATTCTTTGGGAGTTTTTATTCTCAAATTTTATTTGTTAGATAATTTGTTCATTGTATTCTCAATGTCCATTAGTAAAATCATGTCTTAGTTACTTTAAGATATTTTCCTCCTTCATTTGTTATGAAATACTCATTTTCACTGCTATATGTGAGGGTTGAATTACATCGCAGTCTTTCACTCTTGTTTTTGATTTGATTTGTGAATGCCTTGCTACTTTATTCAGTTTCTGAAAAGTATCTTTCCCTAATTCACAGTCATGCATACACACACATTAAAATATATCTACAATTTAGCAAATACAGTGATATTTCTAAGTTCAGAGAAATATGATTAATATGAAGAAAAATAGGAAACATGAAATTAGAAACTTTGCAATGAACATTTTCACTCAGGCTGACACACATAAACATATGAGCAAAACACAGGTTTCAGTAGAAAAATTTCATGGATCTTTCGGATTGGGATATCATTAAAGATATGTCTAAGTAATTTTTGAGAGTGGAACATTTGTCCTCATCAGCTCATTTAAGGCAACAAGCTATATTAGTGACATTTATTTATTTTTTTTTTTAGCTGTTTGATTCCTTTCATAGATAAGTTTTATAAATACATGTCTTACATTAATACTCTCTATTGTGTTTTCATATATTTTTCTTTTATTACATAAAACACAAAAGAACAGTATGATTTTAAAAAAAAATGTTATGTGGGACTGATATGTTAACCATAGCATTAGAAATATTTGATTATCATTCAACCTGATTGTTTGCATATATCTATGAAATCATTTTCATATTGATTTTGATTCATTTATAGATTTTACTACATGAGACTTTGTCAAGTGGAGAGGCAACCAGTGAGGATTTAACTCTCTACAACATTGGATTATCTTGCTTGTCTGTAAGAAGATACTATCATTTTTCTGTTCGCCTTGATGTTGGTGTTTTGACTTACAAATTATTATCAATACAAACTGGATACAATCATGTAAGTTAAATTGCAGAATTTTGGAAAGTTCCTTTTTTTTTATCTATGCATGTCAACATGTTCCTCTGTTTGTATAGTCAGTTCCTAGGTCGATTTAGAACAGGACTTTCTTTCAGATCATTACAACTAGTTCTTGCCATAACACTTACATATCGTCAAATTATAATCAATCAGTTTGTATTTTTGATAAGGAGTAAGTTCCACTCAATTTCTTCCCAAGAATTGCTACTTTGTGAAACACTCTCAGAGGAAGCTTCCCCAGTCACTATGATCTTAACCTCTTCATGTCTACAGTCAATTTTTGTTCTTCATGTGCCGTGTCTCTTCAGGACGTAGGTGTTATGGGGAACACACCTATTCCTCAGATAATGGACTCACCTTCTTATATTAATAAGAGTTAACAGGAAAACTTCTTGGGGAAGTTCATCATTCTTTAAAGTTCTATTGGAGTTCAGTAAAACTACTAAGCAGTTGATATTAGTCAGCAGTTAGCCGAATACTAAGGAGTCAGCTTTCAGTGGAAGATTACCAAGTTTCTAACATTTTGGGTGCATTGTCAATTAGCAACCGATATAGCATGATTATAACCTTCAGTGCGAAAACTACTCCACAACAGTAGGCGATCATGGATTTCCACTTGGCGCTGTCTCTTGTCGCTCTCAATAATTTTTCTCTTGGTATCTCTTCCAAGCCCCACTCCGTCAACCATTTGCTCAGACCTAACAAGTACATCTCGTGCTGCTTTCCCCTGTCTCTTCTTCCATTTATCTGACCTGTGAGTATCAAGTTCTCCAGGCTTTCTTTCCTCATTATGCGTTTCAGGAACTTCATTTGTCTCTTCCTGATATTTATCAGTTTTCTTCTCATTTGCATCCTAACACCTCATTGTTGCAAATGTACTCTGTCCATGGTATCCTCAGCATCCTTCTGTAAAACCACATTTCTGCTGCTTCAGGCTTCTCCTTCATCTTTGAGATTGTCCAGCATTCACTTCCATACAGAAGTACAGATATCACATAGCAATCCAGCACTCTTTTCTTCATTTCTAATGAGACTTTCCTGTCTTTCAGTACTCGGGCTAGTTTCCGAAATGCGTCTTTGTCCATGCCAATGCATCTTGGATCTCCGTGTCAAATTTTCCATCCTCTGTCAAAACACTTTCCAGGTATTTTGAATTTTTTTACTTGTTTTATTTTAGATTCTCCAACTTGCAGTTGACATATTGGTCTCCTCTTTTTGCTGATGACCAGGCATTCAGTTTTCTTGAGGTTTATGCTTAATTCTTTTTTTTTTCACTTTCTTTGACTATCTTCTGTAGAAGGTCCTGCATTTTCCTTTCTGTGTCTGCTATCAGCACCATGTTGTCAGCGTATCAGATACTGTTGAGATTATGGCTGCCAATGATGAATCCTAGCAAGGCTTTTATTTCTCTCATAATTTCTTCACTGTACAGGTTGAAAAAATCCGGTGAGAAAACACATCCTTGTCTTACACCCCTTTCTATTTTTGCATATCTTTCACCTCCTTTCCGTACACAAGCGGTTTGCTGCCATTATAGATTCTTGATTATCCTAACGTCTTTTCCAAAAATGCTGAGGTTGTTGAGCATCTCTATCAAGTCCCTGTGTCGTAATTTGTCAAATGCTTCTTGCGTAGTCTATAAAGCACAGATAAAGGTACTTCTGCATTTGTATTCCTTGTTCAGATATCATTCTGAGTCCTTAAAATGACCTCATTCATTAACTCTCTACTTTAAATGGCTTTGTGGAACACTATCAAGCAGATACTTTCCTAATTACTTTGTTCTTAACAGTTCAGCCTAGACTTTTAAAGGTTACCCATCAAAACCTACCCTAATAATATGTATTTACTTTCTCTTCTCAGGTTCATGTGACAACCTTATCCAGTAACACGTCTACTTTGAGTGGCTCTTAGGCCTTTTATTCGGAGAAGAATTATGCCGAGTGTATGAACTTGTGTGCAAGCATATTCTAACACACTTGTTTATGAAATAGACCTTCAGTCACTGAGTATTTTTCTACTCTCAGAACTTGGACAGCATCATAGTATTTTTCTACTCTTGGAAAACTGACAACATTATATGAAGATGATGATGATTAAGCTGTTTGAATGGTGTGTGCACACATTCATTGTTCTTTGTAAATTAACTTTTTGTTTTACTGCATTAACAATCAATGATTTATACTAAATACATCATAAAAAATCTTTTTTGTAGCAGTTGCTTTCTCAATATATAAATACAATTCCCAAGACTTGTTTTCTACATAAAATATTATAGCATCAACTGAAGGACATGAAAATTTATCAGCTAAGTTGTTTGAGAGAAATTTCAGATCTTTATTTGAATATACAAACACTTGGACTTCATGGCAGGCTGGCCCACTGGGGAATTTCCCAGTGGGTCCCAAAGAAGTGATAGTCTATCACTTTGGAAAAAAACTAAAAAAAAAAAAAAATAGTGTATAAATTCTGGAAAGATTTAAATAAGGCTTCTTTAATGCTATAATTTCTTTTGGGAGATCAGATATCCTCAGTTCCTTGTTTGAAGTTTTTTTTTTTTTGTTTTTTTTTAATTCAGTTTTGAATAGTTAACACTTTAGTTCTATGCATGTTTTAATTCTAAATATAATTTGAAAAGAATTTTGAATTTTGCTCTGTAAATTACTTGGATCGGTTCTTCTATGGGATTTTAACTTTTATTATAAAATTATTATTTCTAGTATTTGTATCATGCATGCATTAACATACATGGTAGGACAAATTGTCATCTAAATTATGCAGACATGAAAATATCACTGATATCTCACTTTAATAGATATTTCACAAGATATTACAAAAATATCTGGAAATACTAAAGAGTATATTTATACAATAAAAAAAATCACCATGGGCTTCAACTACACTCTCCAGATGACTTTGGAATATCCTGTATCTCTTCTGGATGATCCCCTTGTTTAAGTTGGTTAACACTGCCATAATCCTTGCTCTCAGTTCATCTTTGATGTTACAAGAAATTTTGTTGGTCTCTTGCTCAAGTGTCCATACATAATAACCAATGGGGTTGCAGTCTGAGGAGTTGTGTGTGGTTGCAGAAGTTGTCTCACAGCCATGAATGGTTATCCTGCTTGTGTGACATGATACAGAGTCCTGTTGCCAGACATAGGGTCTTTCAGCAGTCACTCTCTTGACCCAGAGCATGCTACCTTCTCAAGGCACTTGATGTAGGCCTCTCTGTTGAGTCTGAGGCTCTGTGAAAAGATGAATGGAGGTATGACATTGTCATCACTCCAAACACCCTTGTAATTAGCATTAGACTCATCCAACTCTTTCCGGATCTTCTGCACTGTTCTCAGACTGACACCCAAACATTCTCTAATGTTCATACTGGAGCTTTCAGTGTGAATGCTAAGCAGTACAGCATGCCGTTTCTAAATTTCTGGAAGTATGAATTGCGTCAGGGTACCCAACTGCCCCTATGACAAAAGCAATGTGCATGTGTGGAATTAGATATATAAAACAGTGACAATGTACATATTGCACTTTGTAAATAAAACTATTGAATAAATGTCAAATTTTATTTGCCTAAAACTTTAGTTTTATTTGATTTCTTTGATTACATTTTGGAACTTTTTCACTGAGTCCTTAGAAACGATTTCTCATAACTTTTTGACCCAGTCTGTCACTGCTTTAACTCAAAATTTAGTTAGTAAAGTTTACTTTATTCTAAACTTTTGAGTGAATGTGAAGATTAGTATTTTCATTATATTCTTTGATGATTGACAACATTGGCATAAAATGATACTCCTGGACAAATAACAAAATGAGAAACTGAGGAGAGATGAATTTTTTTCTAAGAAGAAATGTCTTCTTACAACTGTTCTATTGACAGAAAGTAAGAGTATGGAGAATAGAACAAAGGTTGGTTACAGTTTATATTGAAACCATAGAGAAACTCTCAGTATTTAAACTTGAACTCTGATGTCTTATGCATTTAAAAGCTAAAACTGCCAAAATCTCATTCAGGTTTTTATCAAAGTTTAATATCTAGATACTTCGGACATAAAATTTTAAAGATAGAAGTGCATTCAAAATTAAGTTTCAATCTAAACCAGAATTTGTTGTCTTTTGTTCATCACTTTTTCTCAAATTCTGATAAATGAAATGGATTCCATCAATAAGACAGTTGTTTAGAGAAGTCCTTTCTCACAATGAAGTATGTTACTAGGAAGTTTTGCATTTTTCTATCATCCTAATATATATTTAAGATGGAATAAATGAAAATCAGTTTGTTTTATTCTGGTAACATTTCATGCAATGAGAATATCAGAAAAAATAAAATTAAGGAAAAATCAATACCATCGTAACCTTGCTGATTAGAAAGGTTGTGGTTAATATGAAGATATTTTGAAAATTTGATAAGAAAATTCTAAATAAATAGTTGTGAAAAAAAGTCAATTAGATTTGTACTTGTGAAAATGTAAAATGATTTGATGCCAGAAAATGAAAAACTTATGGTTAAAAAAATTGCATGTATCTACAAAAAAACCCAAAAAAAACTGGATATTTATACTATATATATATATATATATATCAGTTATTTTTAGAGTCAAATTAGAGCCATAAACGGTTGTATTAAAAAGTGCTCAATACATATTTAAAGAAAAAAATAACAATTTAACATCTAGAGCCTTTAAATGTTCCAATTTGGAATATTATCTGATTATGCTACCTTGGTTTCAACCTTTCAGTATTTTCAGATGTTATATATTAGCTGATTATCCAACATTTTTTTAAAAGCATAGCAGGAAGTTAAAAATAAGGGAGGCATTAGTTAAGACTAGCAAAATAATATTGTAAAAACCTTTCATCAAGGTTTGTACAAGTCCAAAATTATTTTTTTAAGGTGTGTACATCCTGACATTATTTTGAACCTTTCATTTAGCAACCTTTCTCATTTTGGAAATGATACTATAGCCAACTTCAGTTCTTGACACAATCTGCAGATATCACCATTATTGCAAGGTCCGCATTACATAATGGGAGCATGGCGAAGTAATGAATAGCAGCTCAAATTGAGAAATTAAAGATCTAACTTCTCATTCTCTTACATGTTAATACCCTTGGGAAAGGTAGGAATTCATCTGTTCTCCAAGCTTTAAGTAAAATAGCAGGACAAACTGGGTTCTATAGCCATGGGTGGCAACCAGTGTAAGAAAAGAAAAACTCTGAATTCAAACCAGCCTGGGGAGGGTTAGGCCCTGTTAGGCTGTCATACTCAAAGAAACACACTTCTAATGTGGCTACAGTACATGTGGTGCTCTTATGAGTCAGGTTATCTGGATTTGGAAGTTAGATAAGGATCTTTGCTATTTTTTTTTCTTTGAATTTCCACATGCGGTTGGCTAGCTTGGTATAATTTTTAAAGGCTTTCTAGCCTGACTTATGATTGTACCAACATTTTTTAAAAATTGCCTTTGGTACATCCTACGTATATTTTCTCTGTCCATTTCTATAACTTCTGCTTTGTAAATAACTCTTTTGGTTTTACAAACTCCATCAAGTGGACATTTGCTTTTATCTCTGCAGTTAAATTAATCATTAACAATATTTTGCTCCACATTATTTTTTAAATTTTTGACATTTTGTCTTTATGTAAATTTTCTAAATTGCAGATGCAGCTGTAAGTTAATTTGACTATATTTCTATTAAATATCTTATGTAATTGTGAGTTTTTATTGAAGTGTTTATTAATCAGTTTGAAAAACAGTTTTCCTATTCTAGCCTTCTAAATTAAAAGATGTGTTAAACCAAATGTTTCATTTCCTTAAATTATTCTTCATTTACTTTCTTAGTTCAGGTTTTATATTCTAATTTATTTTTATGACCTTTTCATAAACTTTTTTTCTTTCAAAGATTGATTTATGAAAGGAATTTTTAGATAGCCTGTGTTCTGTTCGTTTAGGAATGTGTTTAATTATATCAAGATGGATGGTTACATCCAGTGTTCACATAACTCAAATTTGTGTTGGGTTTCATATATGGGGAGACACTGCCATTCTTCATGTACATATTGACATCCTTCTTATTCATTCTGATCACTATTTTAAAATCGAGGCTTTTAAAGAGTTTAAAAAGTATTTCTCTTATTTTTTTTTAATTTACTCTCTCAGTGCTATCATCAGCCAGTCAGCTCTATATTATCCATGGTCGAGTATGGGCTAGTCCATTCATCTTATTTAATATATACTAGCAGTATAGCCTGGCATTGCTCGGGTGTAATGAGTTTTAAAACTAATCCATGGTCCTAGAGATCAGACTCTTTGGACGTTGGCACAAAAGACTAAAAAGCAATGGTTGTTTACAGTCAAAACAACCTTAGATTGAAAGAAAAATGAATGAATGTAAATGAAATTGTGGTTTCTAGTATCTATATCAAATAAGTATTTCATTGCAAACTGAATTTTGAAGGCTGAGTAAGTCCTCTGAATCAATGGTATCATGGATGAGACTAAGAACTACAATTATACCTACTTAGAGCAAAACTTGAAGCAAAAACCAAAATAAAAGGGCTGAAAACCTGATTTGATCAGACCCGATAGGATATCGGGTTATCGTTTTCCAACATCGAAGTCAAATATGTCATCAAAGGATAAACTAACCTAAATAAGTCCATGAAAACTTATCATACCCATCGGGAGTAAAATTGGAGAAAATGAGCCATATTGATGGCTGAATATCTATTTTTAATCAGCTTCAATAGAATATAGGGGTATTGATTTCCAATATCTAGGAAAAATTAGTCGTGTGAGAAGATCTACTAAAGTTTGAGACTAAAAACTATAATTTTACCAAGTTATAGCAAATTCTGCAGCAAGAACCATGATAAAATAGCTGAAATCCTGATCTTGATCAAACCTGGTGGAATATCGGGTTATCGAATTAAAAACTGACCATTGTAACATGTCAATATTTATAGCCTACTGGTAAGATATTGAAACAGTTCATTATGTAGAAAATAGTGAATATTTATAATTAAAATTATATGATTTAGGTGTTATGTTGAATTAAACAAAATTTATAATGAAATTTTTAGAAGCATTTAACCAGTAACTATTTTGAACAATATCATTAAATACTGTATAAACTAATACATGATACAAGTGTATCCTTGATAGAGAAAATTAAATAATTTAAGTACTTATCTCTATACTAAGGTAAACACCCCAAATTTTAAAGATAAAAATCCTACTGCTATCAAAGAGCAGACTGGGATTTGTTCCATGACTTCCTATGCGACGTCCCTTGGAACAATGTTTTCAGTCTTCCCATCAAAGACTGTGCATCAGAGGTCTCCTCCTGGGTTAAGGCTGGCATCGATGCTTTCATCCCTGCCAGGAAATTTCAGCTTAAATCCAATTCGTCTCCCTGGTTCTCGCCCGCTTGCTCAGCCACCATTGCCCACCGGAATCACTTCTTCTGGCTTTACCATAGCCACGCGTCGGACCAAAACAGATGCCTCTTTGCCTCAGCTCGTAATAAGTGTAAAAAGTTACTTAACGTAGCTAAGATGCTGTTTGCCGCCAGAATGAAGCAGCGCATAGCATCCTCTAAGTTCGGGACCAAAGACTAATGGCGCCTCTGTAAAAGCGTGCTTAACAAGAGTAAGTCCTCAATACCCCCACTAATCAATGAGTTTGAGGTCCTCACCTCCTCAGCGGACAAGGCTGAATGCTTTGCCTGTAGATTCTCGACCAATTCGAATCTGGATTCGTCTAGAATCCATACATCCGATTTCCCATCTAGAACTGAGGCCCAATTGAATGACGTCCACATCACGCCCTCGCTGATTTCTAGCATAATCTCGAAACTGGACCCTCACAAAGCGAGTGGTGGGGATGGAATCCCAATCATAGTCTTGAGGAATTGTGCCCCCTGAACTCTCCTCTATCCTTTCTAAGCTCTACAACCTCTGCCTATCTTCCTCCTGCTTTCCTGCCTGTTGGAAGTCTTCTTCTGTGGTTCCAATATTCAAAAACACTGGTGAACCTTCAGACCCCGCAAATTACCACCCTATCAGCCTTCTTCCGATCTTCGGTAAAGTGTTCGAAGCCATTATCACTGCCAAGGTTGTTCAGCATCTCACAGCCCACAGGCTCCTCTCGGACAAACAGTATAGCTTGCGCTTCACCAAGTCTACTGCTGATATGCTAATGACCATCACCGAGTATATATACCAGGCTCTCGACAAGAATGGTGAAGCCCGAACCGTCGCCTTGGGTATCTCTAAAGCATTTGACAGAGTATGGCATGCCGGCCTTCTACGGAAACTGTGAAGCTATGGCATAACTGGACTTTTGTTGGACTTAATCCAGTCATTCCTCTCTAACCGCACACTGAAGGTGATATTAAACGAACATGCTTACCAGAACTACCCTACAAACGTGGGTGTCCCTCAAGGCTCTATCCTAGGTCCTACGCTCTTTCTAATCTACATCAATAATCTACATCAATAATCTACATCAATGATCTCCCCGATGCCATAAGATCACAAGTAGGCATGTACGCCAATGATACCACAGTTTACGCTCGCCTCGATCAATGGAATAGGCTTGCCTCCCAGAGAGTAAAACACTACGCCTGCTTGGCCTGACACTCTCAGCGGACCTCAAGTGGAATGACTACATCGAATCCATTGCTAAATCTGCTGCTATGAAAGTCGGCTCTCTGTGCAGGGCCCGGAAATTCTTTCCGTCTGAATCTATTCTGCACTTATATAAATCTACCATTCGCCCGTGTATTGAGCACTGCTGCCACATCTGGTCAGGTGCCCCTGCTATTCTCCTCGGGGTTCTTGACAAAATATAGCGAAGAATCTGTAATGTGATTGATACTGACTTGGCTGACCACCTGCAGTATCTCTCTCACTGGCATGACGTGGCTTCCCTGTGCCTCTTCTATAAATATTTTCATGGCTTCTGCTCTGACAAACTTAAATCACTGGTGCCCCCTAGATGTGAATTTGCATGAGTTACTAGATTGGCAACTCAGTCCCACCCTTTTTCAGTGAAACCGATGAAATGTAACCGCAATTTCTATTTCAACAGCTTCTTTCCTTGCACTTCCCGCCTGTGGAATTCCCTACTGCATGCTTGCTTCCTCGACGGCTACAACCTCCAGGAGTTTAAATGTAGGGTCAATAGACACCTCCTAACACACTCACACCCACTCTCTCCCTATGTACATCCTAACTCGTTTATCACCCTCCTTCTGACATTTCCTATACCCAATCGCTCTATGTAACCCTCTGCACTATAGTGGCAGTGGAATGCCTTGCTTGGGGTGACACGATTTAAAAAAAAAAACAAAAAAAAAACATTTACCCGCCAATATAAAGATATTTGTAATAATTGAATCAGCAAAAGATGAAATTATTTCCACATCCATCCATGTGCAAGCAGATAAACATGTTGATAAAAATTCACACACATTATTTCTTTTGCCTCTCAGAATATCACTTTATTCAGGAACAACTGACAAGATATCAACATGATTAGTTTTACTGTCTTATTAACTATCTACAAATTTTCTTGAATCTCTACTTGATTTAGTGCCAGTGTAAGAAAATTCAGAACTTGGAAAATTGTGTTGTTCCACAGAAGTATATCAATGATACTTCATCTTGTGTGGCCATATTATTAAATACCAAAATATTGTTTGCTAGATATTGCCTAAGTCCCAATTAGCAGTCGGCATCAATATTGTCGTCTTGTGAGAATGTTAAATTCATATTCAGTACAACAGGGATCTGTTAAGATACACTCCTGATCAAAAATTTAAGACCACTTAAAAATCTTTAAAAAGAAATTTTTTTTTATGGATAGATTTTAAACTCCTCCCACTTAAGGTTATCAATACTACAATCTAAAAGGTTATGGAAACAAAAAGCTACATTCCAAACATTTTATTTAGAAATTTACATTTTTATAAAATGAGGCGATTTACACATGATGAAAATTATAAGACCAGTGGTATAAATTGTTAGATCTATGGCAATTCCAATGTTTTTAGTTCAGTTAGAGATTAGCAATCACTGCATAAAGGTGTTATTTTTAAAGCAAGCAAACTTACCAAAGTTGAGCGTTCTGGAATTCTAGAATTCCATAAGCAAGGTTTGTCACAGCGGGCGATGGCAGCTAAAGTAAATTGCAGTAAAACTGTGATTTGTCACTTTCTAAAGAACAGTAAGAATTATGGAAAAGCAAAATCCTCAGGTAGGCCCCAAAAAATTTCTCCTGCATTGAGTAAGAGAATAAGACGGGTTGTTATGAAAGATGGGGGACTTTCTTCTAGTCAAATTAAGGCAGTCACAGATGCTGATTGCAGTCCCGTAACCATCAGACAATACTTAAGACAAAAAGGCATGGTAAATAAATAGCGTAAACAAATTCCTCGGCTGCTTCCACATCACAAGTTGGGTCGCTTAAGGTGTAGTCGTGAATACCAAACATGGGACGTTGGGAAGTGGAAGAAAGTCCTGTTTTCTGATGAGAAAAAATTCAATCTAGATGGTCCTGATGGCTTCCAACAATATTGGCATAACAAAGACATGCCTCCTGAAATTTTCTCCACACGTCTTAGTGGTGGAGGGTCCCTAATGGTATGGGGTGCCTTTTCTTAGAGAGGGACGATGGAGCGGCAGGTGATGCAGGGTCGTCAGAGAGCAGATGGTTGTGTTAACATGATATAAAAAGCATTTTTGATGACAGAGGGCCATCGTTTGTGTGGGGATGGATGGTTATTCCGACGGGATAATGCTGCAATCCATGTTGCAAGATGGACCTTGACCTTTCTACACGAAAATGGGTCCATCTCTTGAGACATCCTGCATGCTCACCGGACTTGAACCCAATTGAAAATGTTTGGGGATGGATGACAAGAGATGTTTATCGAAATGGCAAACAATATTCAACAAAAAAATGAACTTTGTGAAGCCATTTTCAGAAGCTGGAGCAACATTCCCCTGCACCTTAATGGAAACGCTTATTTCTAGCATGCCCGACAGAATTTTTGAAGTCATCAAAAGCAGTGGAGGTAGACTTCATTATTAAATTTGGTTGTTGAATATTTTCATACACTTTTTGTACAATTTCGTAGAATTTTTGTCTCTGGTCTTATAATTTTGATCATGTGTAAATCGCCTCATTTTATAAATATGTAAATTTCTAAATAAAATGTTTAGAATGTAGCTTTTTGTTTCATTAACCTTTTAGATTGTAATATTGGTAACCTTAAGTGGAAGGAGTTTAAAATCTATCTGTAAAAAAAAATTTCTTTTTAAAGATTTTTAAATGGTCTTAAATTTTTGATTGGCAGTGTAGCTTGTTAGACACTCTAAGAAAAAGAGTATTCTAATAAAGATATGTCACATAAAATAAACAGATCCAAATCAGAATTTAATTAGGGAAAGATGAATAGTAAGTGAAAAATGGTCTTGCTTATTCCCATTATATAAATATACTTGCAGGTAAACACACAGTTTTCCTTTTAGTTCTTTTGCCTATCAAGAAATGAGTCTTCATCTCTGACAGCAGTTGTCACTTTTGGTGCTCCAGCTCATTTTCTGTCAGCATTTGCATCAGTTCTAACTGCCTTTGTTAGAAATATTGCACCCGATCTGTAGAAATCTTCAGCTTCTAAGCAGTTTGTTTTTGAGAATAACCTTTGAATATAATTTCAATTTGTACCCACACTTCAATGTGAGCTGCTTTGATTTTGCCATTTTGTGCAAATTATTTCAAAAAGAAAAAATAAGTTTAAAAATATATATATATGAAAATACTGCGATGATGCTGCTTTTCTTCAGAGACAGCTATGTGTGTTTTATTTATAACATTAGTCATTACTGTTTTTACACTTAGAACTTGTATTAACATTATCAACATTTTCAGTAAAGTTTAATCTAAAAAAAAAAAAATCTACTAAAGGGCTGATGGGGAAAACTGTTTCTCTTACAAAATATTCATAGTTTAGCAAAATGTTTTGTGGATAGAAACATCAAAATTTGAAATTTTTGGTAGTAAGAGATTGAAAAATAAAAGCAAATACACTATAGTTACTGAAATTTTATCATTTACTTTTTAAAAAAAAAAGTACAAAAATAACTCATTTTAAGTTACTTTTTTTTTTTTTTTTTTTTAAAATAAATGCAGGGTGTCCCCAAACTTTGTCTGCAGCATGTTTGTGGATGTAATGTGTGTGTGTGTGTATGTATGTATTATATATGCGTCAGCTGGAAGTATTAAATTCAAAGGAATGCTGAAAAGTTCTTGGTGAGAACCACTTCCCAAAATTTGAGCAGGCATCAGAATTTCTGAAGGAATTTATTCATGATCAGGTGGAGAATTTTTCAGTGCCACCTCATCGCAAATAACTGTTGAAATCAGTAGAAGGTATTTATTTATCCTCCCAT
>JBBBDQ010030364.1:0-25000 GCA_037127315.1 Ascarosepion bandense
GTAGACCAGTTGCCAGCCAAGGCTATAGAACCCAATCTGTCCTATTATTTTAATCCTAGGTAGAGGGTGAAGAGATGTATTATATTATTAAGTAGTAATTAGTGGGGGATCAGTTTATCATTTCATAACAATATAAAACTGATCCCCACTTTATGCCCAGTAGAAGCCTTAATCATGTTTCTAACTATTATATTCAGCCAGTCAGTTAAGTGCCATACGTGAGACATGCTTGGGCAATCATGTCTTGAAAGAGACATGACTGACTGGGCAGAAGATTATCCCACAGTAGGTTGCCATTGCTTTCTGCAGTAGTCAATCTGTCCTGCTATTTAACCCATAACTGGAAGGAAGAGATGGATTAATACCTTTCCCAAGGGTATTTGTGCATAAGTGAATACAATGGATTCAACTGGAATTCGAACTCGGCTCCCCGGTTTCTTGTTCCGAGCCGATATCCACTGGACCACATCGCACATCCATCTCTTGTATTAGGTGAACAACAAAAATCCTTGTGGGGACTTCTCTCAAAAGTTCACAGTCAAGGGTTGATTGTCATATTTTTTCCTTATCTTTATAATCTTTATTCCCTTCCACCAGCTCTTCTAAAGGAAAAATCAATTTAAACAGGATCATTTATTATCCAACGTAAGTGTATTGACAAGGAGAGATTTAATTCACCTCTAAATATTGTATAGATTTAACTTTATACAATGGAAATGCCATATAAACATTATACAGTGAAAATATAACAATACTATAATAAATATATAAATAATACAATAATAATACCTCTGCTTCAAACTGTGGAATTATTAATATACCTTTATATATACCTAAGAACGGAAACTTATCGAGCATGTTTCATGAAGTCTTTGCACAAAAACAGAAATGGCCAGAACTTGAACTCATTGATTCGACTGTTCATTTTAGTAGCTGTTATCCTTATATATGCACACTCTCACATCTGTGTGTGCGTGTGCGTGCACCCATATATCTTAAATTACAATAAGTCAGTATATTTTCATGATTTGGTCTAATAGAAGGGAGAGATCAGTTTATGGTTCTATTAGATGCCTTCTGCAGAAAGAAATGGTTGTCAACTATGGGAAATCTTCTCCTGGGTCAGTCATGAATTGAAACAGACATGATCACTCAAGCATTTGTCATATATCATGTATGTCAGTTGACTATTTTTCCTTATAGATAAACAAAATTGTAAGGATTTACTGATTTATTATAAAGCAATGTTATTTTGCTTTCGATAATATTCTATATTATGATCCAGTGTGAAATAATGTAAGAAAGAGCACTTCTTTTACAGTATAATCTTTTTTTTTCAACATTTTTAATTCACTGCTATCATACAGATTTAACATTATACAATGAAAATGCCATGTAAACATTATACAATGAAAATATATCTAAAATTCAATCAACCGCTGTATTTCAGGATGTGGAATTTAATAGCAGTAGATAGATTTGATGATTATCCAGTTTACTCTCCAGCATGGTTTTTTTTAAACAGGAGTAGAGGTTTATCCCTTGTTTCCTGTTAAGGATTGAGTCTCTGGTTCCTTCTAAAGTTTTCTCATTCTCTTTCACTCCTAGTAACCTCTTGCATTGTAGTGGCATTATTATCTTGCTTAGGGTAAACTGATTATAAAAAAATTGATGCGCTCTCATATTTACACAAGGACACCTAAAGTCCAATGTGTTATATGAAGCCTTTGCACCAAAAAGATGTTTATATAATGATAAATGTATATTTTGTAGAAATATATACACTTGACAAAACTAAGTGAATGACAAAAAATGCTTCAAACCCATATTTATAAGTATCTTTGATATGCAGAAATACAAAAAAATATCCAACCAAAATGTGTTTTGAGAATACATCACTATTATAGGAAGTTAGAAAAAGTTAGATAAACATCTTACTCCTCTCTCTATATATATATTTCTCGATTGGAATATACACACTATCAACAGTTATATATTGTTCTTGACAATATGTTAACCATATGCCCATTCTTAATGTGGGATATGTAAGTTTTTAAGATGTAATGGAAAATCTTGTATATATATATACACACACACACACACATATATATATATATATATAAATGGGAAGTACATTATACTTATATATTCCAGTTTTCTTAAATAAAACATGTAGATAGCTAAATGTATTCAAGAAGTGTTAAATCTTTAAAGCATACTTGTGATATTGTTGAAAGTACAAATATAGATATAATATATATCTCAAGTAGTAGATATCAATTTTTATTCTGTAAAAATAACTGATAACTTTTCTATAACTTTCTGAGTTTAATACATTTGAATCTCTTTTATGCTGTTGAGTGATATAAGATGTTCCTGTATGCATTAAGAAAAATGTAATAATTTGTGTATGTACTGAAAAGAAATAGAAAAAAAAAGCTAGTGAGGTTAAGATTAGTTTCATGTATATGTATGTGCATGCAATGAATCATTTGCACTTATATACACCAATAATAAATTGTGAGGTTACATAAAAAAAAAATAGAAACAGTTTATGTAAAAATAGCAAAAAAATAAATTTAAAAATAAATAAAAACTTTTTGCAGTCAATCCAGAAAAAAAAAAAAATTGGTTAGAGATTAAATAAAAATCAAAAGAAAGAAATTTTAAGAATTGATAAAAGGCAATGATGATGATGATGATGATGATAATAATAATAATAATAATAACAATAATAATAAACAAGTGCATCTTGAAAGTAAATATTAAGAAGAATATGGATCTTGACAGTTTAAAAAAATATGGTGTTCTCAAGTATTGGAACAGAGAATCCATATAATTCAAGCAAGAAAGAAATTATTTCCCGACCCTAAGTGAAAAAAAAAAAAAAAGAAAATGGCAATAATTCAATATAAGTACCAAAAAAAATAATGAATATTCAAAATATAAGGGAAAGTGAAATTAAACTTCTAAACAAATGTCTGTATATGCATGGATGTAAACCAAACATATCCATAACATTATATATATATATATATATATATATATATATATTTTCTTCACCACCTCAACTTTAGAGTTCGCAGATGAACCTTTTTGCAATTGTTCAGTCTATTCATCAGGAGATTTCAGCAATTGACTGACAATTTTCTTATTTTTCTATTAAGTTAAAAAATGATTTCTGCACTATTTATTGGTGTTAGTTTGATATTTCCTTTTTTGGGTGTGTGTGCGGATGTGATGATGATCATGGTTATTTTCCTTTTATCATCATTTTTTGTCTCCTTATACTCTCTCCTGATTCCTTTTTCAGGCTCTGATATATATTTCTTTCACACTAGCAAACACACACACATTATATATATATAATTTTATTTTAAATTATTTGTTTAAATATACAAAACAGAATATTTAAAAAATAATCAGGAAAGATGTGTTTAAAAGCACTATTTGGGCTTTGTCTGATTGGAAGGTTGAGCAGTTTAGACATATCAGATCTAATGACAGTAAATGCAGATTTGAATCCTGCCAAGAAACTCATTTTTTTTCTAAGATTTTTTGATTATTCAGGTCAGTAGATGTAAATAAATATACTGTTTAATAAATAGGAAAAAAATTGGGCATTTATGCAGAGATGGATATCCATTAAAAAAAAAAAAAAAATTAAAAATATGTCAAATTTAATCCATTTAATAAAGGATTTTATATATATATATATATATACAAAATGAATAGGTAAAGATTATACTATACTTATGCTTCATAAGTCTGTTGATTAATTGATTTGTTTTGTAAGACTTATCAGTCTTTTGCAAGTTATTTAAATCCCAAAAATATTTTTAGATTGTAATAATTCTTTTAGAGATAATGATTTTCTGTTACAAGTCCTATTATTTAATCTATAGCTGGAGGGAACAGGGATGGATTCATACCTTTTCCAAGGATAATTGTGTGTAAGTGAATATAATGAATTCACTGGAATTGGAACTCAGCAACCCAATTTAAAATTCTGAGCTGTTTTCCATTACATAGCCTACACATATAAGCTTACAATACCTGGTATTCCCAAGTGATCATAAGCCTGTGTGTAGGCCTATATATATCCTAGTTTACTCACTCTATCAAAAGAGATGACTTATTTTGTTAAGTCATGACAAATATAAGAAAGTTTTTCACATTAATCTTTAAATCAATTTTTTTTTATATATCTTTCTTCTTGTACTTTGCTCTTTCAAAGATTTGGTCTTTTCACCTCCTCGCTTTTAAAACATCTTGGAAAGAGTCTGCCTACGTCATAAAAAGTGCTTTCACCAGTGCATGATAAATTTATGTCCCAGGTCTTACAACTTTTCACCTTCCTTGACAGAGCATCTATTATCACAATGTGGGAAACTGAAGAACAATAATGATAAAAATATAAACAAAAAACAAAAGAAACTAACTAAAATTGGCTGAACTACATACACATAAATACAGTATAAAATTTCAGTATCTTCTCTTTCACGGGCATCTATAAATAATTAAAACCAATACTTCTTTTTTTACATTCCCCTTCACTACATACACATATAAGTCAGTCAGCTAAATCTCATAGGTGATACATGCTTGGACAATCATGTTTCAAAAGAGACATGACTGACTAGGCAGAAGATTTTCCCACAGTAGGTTGCCATTGTTTTCTGCAGTAGACTGGTTGCCAACCAAGGCTATAGAACGTAATCTGTTTAACTATTTAACCCATAAGTCAAGGGAGAAGTAATGGATTAATACCTTTCTAAAGGTTAATTAAGTGTAATTGAATACAACAAACACAGCCATATATAAATGCAACAACGTAACATCACTTTAGGCCAATAAAGTCTTAAAAGACAAAATGGGTCACACAGAATTTTTTACGCTTTGTTATAAAGTTATATATATATATATATATATATATATACACAGAAAATCTAAGCACGAGCCAATAACCAAAGAACCATAGGGTAAAACCTAGGTAGGTTTATTGGCTGAGGCTTAGATTTTCTGTCTTTGTTGCTTTACTTTTGTATTGAGTGCTTTAGTGTTAGGATTTTCGTCTTGGGTGTTTTTTGTTTCTTACTTTTGTTCATGTACTTTCTTTGTTTCCTCTTTTTACTTCCCCTTCTTTTCCCTCTGATTTCAACCTTGGTGGGTTGTTCAAGATGATTTAAATTATAGCTTGTTTAATTCTAGTTTCGGCAGAGTTAGTTCTGTTACTATTAGTATTGTAATTACTATAGTTAATAATGTTATATATATATATATATATATATATATAGATAGATATAGATATGTGTGTGTATTTAGGCAGCAAATTATGTCAAATTTAATAAATTTCAAACATTGTTTTTGCTTATTTTTAATAAAATCCTTTCATACTCATGGATAATCTTTTGCATATTATAATTGAAAGAAGTAAGAAATGAGCTGTAACTTTGACAGATGATTTTATTAATTTCTTGATGTCCCCAAGTACTTTCGATCTCCTTCACAGATCCTCTTTAATGGTGTGAGTAGTGGTAACAAAAACTAACCACAAAACAAAAATTTTTTCATGCTTTAACACATTAATAACCATGACATTACAACATAAAAACATTTGAAGCAAGAAGAAAGATGATCTCAGGAGATTGAAAGAACTTGGGAACATCGGGAAATGAATTAAATCATCTGTCAAAGTTACAGCTCAATTCTTACCTCTTTCAATTGTAATACACAAAAGATTATTCATGAATAAACATATTTTATTAAAAATAAGCAGACACAATGTTTTCAATTTATTTAATCTATCTTATTATATATATATATATATATATATATATATATATAGGGTCTGCCATATGTAATGATATAATTTTATTTTAAATACTTATGGCGAACTCTGTATACATTCATATAATAAGCTTATGCCTATAGTTAACTGACAGATATAATATTTGAAGGACTGAAGTAAGATTTGGTTCACAAATTTCTGTATGAAAATGAAAATGCCTTTTCTCATGTTTGCTATGGTAAATTTAAATATGGCATTCATTTCTTTTGGAAAAGTTTAATTCTTAAGAAAACTTAAATTTAAAGTGCAATTAAATGGAATGTTTATAAAGTAGGCATTTCATTTACAATATGAGAATAATGCCAAAGTGGATGCAGACTTTATGCACAGATTTATGACCACTCATGTTCAATTAAACATTGTAATTCAATGTAAAACTAGACACTGATTTAGTGCCCATTTCAGCAAACAGAGGCAAACACATGCACATAAACTTATGCTTGAAGATCTGAAAATGGAAGCATTTAATGCAAGTACTAAAATGTGAGCATAAGCAAAGAACAGTCTGAACAAAGGAAAATGTCCATTTCTGAGGGATGATCAAAAAGGACTCGTGCTATAAAAAAATTTTTAGTACATATACATTCGGCATTTAATCTTCTTTGAAGTAGTCTCCTTCTGAAGTTACACACTTTATCCAGTGTTGTTTCCTTTGATGGAAGCATTTCTGGAACTACTTTTTTGGAGATAACAAACAACTGTTTTTTCATGTTCTCTTGGATTACGTTTACATCTTGAAACCTTGTTCTTTTCAAATGTGACTTGATTACTAAAGATCAAACTAAAGATCAAACAATTGATTACTAAAGATCAAACTAAAGATCAAACAATTGCAAACAGTGAGATTTGGGCAATATGAGGGAAGGGGTTGTTGGTTCCTTTTGGAATGTTGTAGTTGACCAAAAACTTTTTTGTAAGCTGTGGTCACTAATGAGACAACAAACCACACTCTACACACTATCCTTGCAAGCACTGTTATAAAGAAAGGAAGTGAGCATCAATGTTAACTGTTTGCATGCATGACAGATTTCAAAGTCAAGCAGCTTTGCTTTGCATGCTTTAGATCATTTATTATAAAAATAGTCTCGATACTTTTTGATCAGACCTTGTAGGCAGGAGTCTCAGTTCAAGGAACATCGTTGTCAGATTCTGATCTGTATTTGATCTCAACCCATAACATTAGATTAAAGACACTTTTTTTTCTACCTGTTCTTTACTTATATAATTTGCTTCTTCCTCTTTCTTTCACTGATCTTTCAACCACCTGATGAACAATAATGAATATTCTCAAATTGTAAAGCCTTCATAAGCCAATAACATATTTGCCTTTGTATATAAACATGTATAGTAAAATAAATCCTTCATTGCCGTGACAAAGTTTCCAGAAAATGAAACAAATCAGCAAAGAATAGTTTTTTTTCTTACTAATTTTGTTTCCTCTACAGATAAAATGTGTCTGAGAATATTATTTTTGTCTCTTCTAGAGATATAATTAAAGAAAGAAACAAGTGGAAAATGTGGAAATGGGCAGATATTAAGAACTACTTGTATTTTCTGTTAAAGTGTGTGGGTTTGTTTTTGTTTTCTATATTGAATTTGAGTTTTGTTTAATGGCATATCAATCTCTGTGGGTTATTTAAAGCCAAAAAGGTAGGGTTTTAAGGAGTTTTCTAATGATTGGTTAAAGTGAAAAAATTGATTTAGTCAGATTTTAATAAAAATTGTTTTTATTTCTTTTTTATTTAAAAAAAATGAAAATATCTTTTAGTTTTGTATTCAAAAATGTTTCGCTGAGAAAAATTGTTTTTCTTCAAAAATATGTTATAGTAAAAATTTTCTTCAAAAATGTATTGTTGGTAATATTTTTCCATAAAAATGCATATTTTTCTGTAAAAGTCTATTTTTATGTACATATTTCTATGAAATTGTATTTTTATACTTTTATAGTGTTTTGACCCCAGTTTAGAAGTTAACTATTTGTCCATAGCTGGGACCCTAACAGGTGCTACCACTCCAAGTCAGGGTGGACCTGGAAACAACAGCAATTAAGAGGTGGTTCCATGCTCCTTGCAACCTCCCAATCAGAGACCTTGCTGCCAGTTTACCGTCATACCCAGGAAATGTGTACATAATTTTCATATAAAGTGCATATGGAGAGAAACAAAATGAATAAAAAGAAACAAGGAAAAACTCTTCTTACCTGATGCATTTTGTCTTCCAAAAGATTTTATCGGGACAATGTGGGAATGATTGGATGTTAATAACTGTTTGTATTTTCTGACTAAAGGTGTGTGTATTTTTGTTTTCTCTCTATTAATTTATACATTAATAAAAAAGTGACAGAAAAAAAAAGAAACTATTCTTAGACGATATATTTCATCCTCTATTGGACTTTATCAAGCCAAATGCAGGGTTTATTTTGCTGTATGTGTTTATGTACAAAGGTGAAGATGTCATTGGTTCATGAAGGCTTTTAAGTGTTAGAGCATTCATAAATGTTTATCAGGTGGTTGAAAGGTCAGTTGAAATGTGAAGGACACAATATCTAGAGTTGGAATTAAATACAAATCAGATATGAACTGGAATTTGAATGAATATATATATATATATTGTCATCCGCAGACAGATCTGTTTCACTGTATCTCAGCTCATCAGTACGGTTAGACTCCGATTGCTACATAACCCAGGTTTGAAACCCCCACTGAATTGGCCTCAGTTGGCGACTATATATATATATATGAGTGTGTGTGGGGGGCTGCTATCTTGGTATCCAGTATGATCATTGCAAGAAATCACTGTAAGACAATTGTACCTTGAATTCTTCCACTTATACTTACATGCATATACTAATTTCACGATTGAGTTCCTTGACTCCCCAGAGTTATAGGGGCACAACATTAATGCAGCTACAGCATTTCCAAGCTGATTTTGAATTCAGAGCCTTCCTTCTCCTAGAGTGGTTGCCATCCATGGCTATAAAACCAAGTGTATCCTACTATTTACCAATATCTGGAGAAAGAAGAGATGGATAAGACCCTCCCAAGACTAAGTAAGCAAATCCAACAAATTCTACAGGAATTGGAACTTGGCTCTGACTCCTCAGTCCAAGCCACCATCCATCACTCCTTAACTACAATCTACTTCTTTCACCCTTAACCCCAGAAGGAGTCAATGGGGCAGTGATGTTTTAAATTGGCTACCATTCTCCTCCATCTGTCATGGTTGTGTGTGAGAGACTAATTAGGGTTTCCCCAATATCAAATACTTCATGGGTATAAGAGCAAAGCATATTCTAATCATGTGTTTAAATCTTAAACACCTGTTGTAAAATAAAAACTGAATAACTTGACAAACATATTTACATACAACAGATACTTATATCTCCCAAGACCAGCATAAATATGTAATTATATAAAATAGACAATTTACACATTTTTATTTTTTGTGGTGTTATTTGCTGTCAGTTTGGCAGAAATGCATGCAGCCCAGCTCAGAGACGTGTGCATGTTGATTAGCTTTCATTGACTTCATAAACTATTCAAAAGAACATAAAACCAGAAGCTGTATTCTTAACATGAAACCCCTTTTTTGAAAATGATAAAAGAGAAAGAATATATGTCAGAAGCAGGAAGGTCAAATGCAGTAAACGAAGAAAGAAACAAGTACAGAGAGGGAGGGAGGAAGAAGAGGGCATGGAGATAAAAGGAGAGAGGAAAAGGCAGGTACAGAAAGAGGGAGAAAGGGGTCAAGTACAGAGTGGAAGAGAGGAAGAAGTGGGAAGAGAGGTGGAGGAAGAGAGGCAGAGACTTGTAGAGAGTGGTAGGAAGGAAGAATAAGAGCTGAGAAAGAGAGGGAGGAAGAGAGAGATGTGCTGAAAAGAAAAATAAAAGTGGTGATTTTCTAAGCACAGCTTAGATGTGGCACAAGGCCAAAAAATCTGGGGCACCCAATGAGGAATTATTTCCTATACCTAACTCAGATGTGGCACAAGGTCAAAAGTCTGGAGCACCCAGTGAAAATTAAACTCACTATTTAGTTGTAGTTGATGTAACAAAACTAGCTTGCTAAGTAGAAAACAAGAGAGAAATTCAAGAAAAAAGAATGAAAGAAAACACAGCATAAAACCTTATTCAGTCAAAAGGATTAGTAAATAAAAACAAAAGAAAAAAGCATTTGGAAAGAAGAGTGAAGGACAAATAGGGAAAGGGAAACAAAACAAAATTGAAAAAAACTTGAGAAAAAGAGAATTCAATAAATTAAAAACCCAAGAATAAAGAAATAGAAAGAAAAAGAGAAAAATAGGAGTGATGGAAAAAACTGGCAAGAGAGAATTAGTGAATATAAAAGACAAAAAAAAAGAAAAAGAAGAACTCCATTTTCAATGAAAACGACCACTTACTGACTGCAATAAAGAAATAAATAATTTTAATTGAGAAACGTATTTCAGTGAATGCCACCATCAATTTTATTTTCTTCATTTCTCTCCTGGCATCATCCTAAAAGAGGCATTCACTTGCTGAGCAAGGGATGTAAAGAAAAAGACAAAAGTAAGTGCCCTTCTTTCCCTATACACATTCATATCAAGATACACACACACACATGCTGGAAGGAAAACTAAATAAGCTGACAATAATATCACTCATTCAATGTTGATGGCAGATGGGAACTGTTGCCAATTGTCACACATGAGACATAATTAATTTTACATGAGTTCTACTTTTTTTTGACAAAGTGAAAGAAAGAAAAAATAAAAATACCAAGAATTTGAAAGTAAGAAGCAGATTTCAAGAAAATGGATTTAAAAAAAAAAGAAGATAAACTAGTCCTAGCAGGTTGCAGATGGGTTAACAATAATAAAGAAACTGGAATTAGCAAGCCAAGTTCAAATTCTACCGGAGTTTGTTCACTTTATATTCACTTCTCCCACATAAGGGTTAAACAATTCATAAATTTTTATGGTTTTGTGGGTTAATTAAAGCCAAAAAACATTTTTAAATTCTAAGCATCTCACCTGCTCACCCAAACCCAGGTAGGTATTGTGACCTGTCAGTCTAGAAACATCACCACATATCTAGATCTTCTGGTAGTCACTTAAGTGCCAGACGTGAAACACGCTTGGGCGATCATGTCTCTTTCAAGACATGACTGACTGGGCAGATGATTATTCTGCAGTAGGTTGCTATTGCTTTCTGTGGTAGATTGGGTTCTATAACCTTGGCTGGCAACCAATCTGTCCTGCTATTTAACCCATAACTGGAGGGAAGAGACTGATTAATACCTTTCCCAAGGATATTTGTGCATAAGTGAATGCAATGGAGTCAACTGGAATTTGAACTCGGCTCCCTGATTTCTCATTCTGAGCCAATATCCATTGCACCACAATACACATCCTGGTAGTATAAGTAGTAAAATTGTATTAATTGCCGACTTTCTAGGGCTAACACATAACTTACAACTGATATTCCCTAGTGATTACCCATCCAAGTACTGACCAGGCTCAGTATTGCTTAATTTTGTGATTAGACAAGGACCATTGCTTCAATGTGATATGGCTGTAATTTTTTTCTCTCCCAGATACAAGTCCTGTTATTTAATTCAGAGCTGTGAGGGATGAGATGGATTTCTACTTTCTGAAGCATATTTGTAAATCTAACAAACTTGACTGAAACTTAAATTAATGATTTCTTATTCCAAGCTGTTATCGATTAAACCACTTGTACATCCAGGTTAAATAACGAAGTAAATTAGATCCAGTGATGGATGTGTGTTGTGGTGCAATGGATATCGACTCGGAACAACAAATTGGGGAGCCAATTTCGAATTCCAGTTGATTCTTTGCATTCACTTATGCACAAATACCCTTGGAAAAGGTATTAATCCATCTCTTCCCTCCGGTTGTGGATCAAATAATAAGACAGATTGGGTTCTATAGCCTTGGTCTACAACCAGTCTACCACAAAAAGCAACAGCAACCTACTGCTGAATAATCGTCTGCCCAGTCAGTCATGTCTCTTTCGAGACATGATCACCCAAAGCATGTATCAAGTATGGCACTCAACTGACTGAGATTAGATATGCTCTTGTCTTAATGGAAATCACACCATTATCTTCACTAAGAAAAATAAAAGAAAGTTGTAGGGAGACATGATCACCTTTGAAAAGGAATGGCACATGAAAAGTGAGAATCTAATGTTAATTTTCCTAGAAACACACACACACACATATATATATATATATATATATATATATTTATTTACTATGGCAGCTAGCTCAGATGCCTGCTCAGGTACATTTGCATTTATTCAACACCCACAGAGCCCACCTGTGGTTTATATTGCAACTATGCTGAGCAGACCTTAGTTATAGTCTCTGGGAGAGAGCATATGATCAACAGTTTGAATAAGGTTAACATGTTCAAACTCTCGGTCACTATGACTTGTGACTTCATGCTAGCACAACCATTAATGGCTCCCCAATTTCATTCACAAGGCTTGGGTCAACCTGTGGTATGGTTTTCAGGCACTTTTTTTTTTTTAAAGGTGTTGCACACTGAGATCACGTCCTCCAGACCAATAACCTCAAGAATTCATCTTCCAGACAAACTGACCATGATGAGATTTGTTCACACACACACACACACACATTAAATACTTTCATAAAGTGCACAGATACTACACTTTTATCTCAAGCAAAGGGCTGAAGGACAACACTTGGATCAAAAGCAGAGTACATGTATTGTCTGATCCAAGGTACAAATGTCAATCTATTCATAAATATTCTTGTCAGTTTTCTTATGGGTAGAGTATTTCCTCAAATTATCAGAACAATTTGGGATAATGGATGAAAAAATGTCAAGATAATTCAAAATACCAGATAACTAAATATGTAAATTATTGAAAAAGAATGACAAAAAAAAAAAAAAAGAAGGCATTTTCTAAAAGAAATTAACATTTGAGTATTTGTCTATACTTCTGAGATGAGCTTGTATTTATAAAATTTACACTGCTCAGACTGTTGTCCTCATCTTTATTGTCACATTCGTGATGTTTTGGCTGTTGTACACTCGAACCTTCTTCAAGTGCTAGGAATTTTAAACTGAACCCTATATTTCGATTGCTGGGGTATACCATTCTCATTCCAAGGACCCATTCCTCAAGGACACATGGCCCAGTGGATACAGATGTTAGTGCCAGTGACTTGGACAAAAAGTTTTTAGTTCAATACCTAGCTACAGCAGTAGCAAAAAAACAACTTAGAGAGTTGAATTACAGGGAGATAACTACATTGTCTCTGAAAGTGGCATTGCCCATAGAATGAGAATGATATAGTCCAGTGATTGAAATAAAGGGTTTGGTTCAAAATTCCTAGCACCTGAGGAAGGCCAGAGTGTACAATGATTGAAACATCATTAATATGACAAACATAAGGACAGCAGTCTAAACAGTGTAAATAATATAAATTTAACATTTATATAATCAAAGAACATTTTCAAATGCTTTGTTCAAGGTTCTGTCCAGTTTATTGATAATGAACAGAAGGTTACAGTTTTTGTCTGTTTCCAAATGGCTTTACATTTTTCTACCACTAACTCCCCAATGTGGATTAAAGTAGCTTTATCTATAACGGTAACTTCATGCTAAAAACACAACTGACTGAAAAATTTGTTAAGCATAATCATTGCTTATATTGGTTAATTTTATTAAGCTGCTTTTCAACCTCTATCGGTTATTTAATGCTGGAATCTAAATATTTCAAACACAATTTAATATTTAATCCACTACAGAAAAAATGTACTGTTGGTCATTATATATAATGATATGGTTATATACCAAATACCATAATATTATATTAAGCTCTATAATACTCATTATATTGAGCACTGTTTATAATAAAATAAATGCCAGAGCACTCAAAATAAAAAAAACCTTGAGTCCTCTTCACTTGGAATTTTATATATATATATATATATATATATATATATAAATGTATTACTGGTCAGTCAGTCAGTTAAGCACCATATGTGATACACGCTTAGGCAATCATGTCTTGAAAGAGACATGACTGACTGGGCAGGAGATTATCCCACAGTAGGTTGCCATTACTTTCTACAGTAGACTGGTTGTCAACCAAGGCTATAGAACCCAAGCTATCCTATTATTTAACCCATAACTGGAGGGTTTTTGCATGTAAGTGAACACAAGGAATTCAACTGGAATTTGAACTCGGCACCCCGATTTCTCATTCCGAGCTGTTATCCACTGCACCACAAAGCACATGCATATTACTTTCATAGGGTTTCATCTAGGGGTTAGCTTTTTGCCCATAGGACCCTGCTAGGTGTTACTACCCTTGGTGTTTAAAATTGGGTATTGGGGCTAATGAAGTTCAACATCAGCAATACTATTATCCTCTTCAACATATTCTGACATGGTTATAATTTCAACTCTGCTACATGCTGTGCAAAGAAGAAGATATTCTATTTCTTATTAAAACATGGTTTCTGTGCCTCATGAGCATCTAAGAATTATGTAAGCCATAATCTCTGGCACAACCAAGCTGTGATGATTCAGATCTATGTTCTTTGTCTGAAAACAATAAGGAAATTGATAAGATTTAAGTGAACTGATTTTATCAGTATTTTTTTATCAAAAATTTAGTAGTTTTCTAAATTTTCAAAATGCATGTCTGAGATGGAATATGAAAATTGGTTGAGTTTGAATAATGGAAAAATGTTTGGATGATTTCATTTTTTTCTATTCATTTCATGTCCTCATAATTGATTTCCATAAAATCAAAGTACTGATAATTGAGAAAGTACTGTACCATGTTAATAGTAAGAGGGAGTGTTGAAAAGTTCTTAGCAAAATCCACTTTGCAAAATCTGATCAATTGGCCAAACATCAAACTTTTCTTGGGCAACAGAGAAATTTTCAGTGCCCACTTCAGTCAGGTAGAAATTACAGCTGTCTTGCCTGCCAACAGTTAGAATAAGTTTCAAATGAATTTAATGAAGACAGTATATCCACTGCTTATGGGGAGATTGGTGCTACATTATCTTCCATTTACTTGCTTCCCCGACAGCTACAATCTCCAAGAATTGAAATATATAGTCAATAGTCATCTCCTATGTCACTAACCTGAATCTTCTCTCTCATGCTCCTTTCTCCATCTACTCCACTCTCATCAGTATTCTCATCCTTCTCTTTCCCACTTCCTGACACCCCTTATAACCTGTCACTCTTCCTCATAACTTTCCTTCTATGTAACCCCCTGCAAAATAGTGGCAGTACAATGCCTTGCTTAGGGCAATATGATTATAAAAAAAAAAACCCAAAAAACTACTCTTTCTTTCTAGCTAAATTTCTGGGTGACAAGTTATTTATCTTAAAACATGTTCTTTATTGTTATTATCACATTTCAGCCATTGTATTCACTGGTCTTGTCTGGGTGTCTTAATGATCTGGATAATGGATGGCAAGGCAGGGTTTGGGAGTGGTATTAAGAGGTAAGTTATTAACAGTGACAAGGGTAAGTGGATGTCCATGATTGCCTACATCCTGAAACGACATGGCACATGAAGAAGAACATATAGGGAATTTTGAAGTGAACCCCTCATTTAATCTACAGGATTAGATTATTATCATTCCAAGGTCAACGTTTAAGGATATCTGATTTTGTATTTAGTACAACTTGGAGGAAACAGAGCAAGCAATAACTAAATCTAAGTCTGTACAAGCCAGCCCCAGGATTTAAAACACAATTACTATGTTACCATATTCATGAACCAATGTTTTAATACACTAGGCCACTGTCTCATGGGACAATCTTGAGGATAGAATCTTCCCTGAAATGGGTATAACATGAAAAGCACATTAATAGATCATTATAACATGATGGCATGATTGCTCATGTTTCTTAAGAATCAGTGGCCAATGTTCATGTCAAGATAAAAGCCACAGTTTCAAATGTTGGTTATCCAGGTATGCAGATCTTTAGCTATTGGGAAACAGGAATCATATAATCTTCTTTCCAAAATAGGATATATCAAATGAAGTTATTCTTAGGAAATATGGCAAATTCTGTTCCTACATGTTTTGTGTGATCAATGTATTAATATTTCTGTCTATGTAGTAACCCATTTATCCTATCTCTTTTTCATTCATGGATCTCTCACTCTCATACATACACACACACACTACCAACCATAATTATTAAGCCACCCCAGTTTTTTAAAGAAAGGATGTATGTCATACAATTTTTACTATTTATTGCCAAATGAAAATAGAATGGTTCTTTTGTTATTACTTTGCAAAATTTTACAAGGCAAGGAAGCAAAGATGAACTCATCTGAATGACCCTAAATTTTCTTCATTCTTTCATTAATAAAACTGCAAGGTAGGTAATTATTAAATATTTATAAATTCATTTGATGCACATGTTATTGTTTAGTATTAACAAAAGAACCATTCTATTTTCATTTACAATTATTCACTTGGCAATAAGTACTAAAAAATAGAAATGAAATACATCATTTTTTTAAAACACTGGGGTGGCTTAATAATTATGGCCGGTAGTGTATATCCTCCACTGAGCATCCATAACTTAGAGGTAGAATAGCCAAAATATTAAATCGGTCAAGTTTCAATCCAGGTTGGAAACAATCGAATATCTAACTATACTGATGAACTGTGATACAGCAAAACAGGACTGTCTGCAGATAACTATTTATGCTCTCACCCATTGATTGAGCACTCTGGCAAAATGGCAGACTTTCAAAACAGTAGCTATTCACCACTAATTAAACCTTGTTCATTCAGTAATGAATTTGAACACCCTCGGTTTTTAGTCTGTATTTACATTGTATATATTTTTTTTTTTTTTTTTAATCATTTCACCCCGAGTAAGGGGTGAAATGATTAAAAACACCACTGATGTGCAGGGGGTTACATAAATGTAAAAAGATTAATTAGAAAAGAGTGAGGAGTACAAGCTAGTTAGAAAGGAACAATAGAAAGCTGAGAAAGCAGGTGCAATGACAGATACATGGGCGGAGAGAAAGGGAAGGTTATACAGGGGAGGGGAGAGAGCTAGAGGCCAGTGGTTAGTAGGTGAGTATTAACTTTGCTTTTAAATTTCTGGAGGTCGTAGCCGTCAAGAAAGCAAGAATACGGGAGTGAGTTCCACAGGCGGGAAGTGCGAGAGAGGAAGCTGCAGGAGTAGAATTGTCGTCTGCATTTGGCTAACCTGACTGTGAATGGGTGGGACCCAGTTGCCAGTCTGGTTGAACGGGTAAACACCTGTTGAGGAGGCATCAGTGACTTAAGCTCATCCGAGCAGAAGCCATGAAAGTATTTATAGAAGAGACAGAGGGAACGTGCTAATATCTGTCTTCCTCCACCGAGCAACCATATCTTAGAGGTAGAATTGCTGACTGATATCAAATTCGTAGGGTTTCAATCTTGGCTAGAAGTAATCACATATCTAACCGTACAATTGAACTAACTCATAAGTAATACTGTATCCTCTGTTCAAGGATCAACTGTCCAATAGTAGTCACAAGCACAAATAAGAGAAATCTACACATGAGCAAAACAATTTGCTTTAACCATTTCTTTTAAACAAAAAATAGTTTGGTTTCATTTTAATTGTGGGGAAAAGACATAGGCATATCCAAAAATTTAACTTCAGTTAGACTGTGGAACCCTTCGTGGTTGAGAAGTCTAAGACACACCAGATCAATTGGTGGCTTCCATTATGTTGTTTGGAGTCTTAGGTGTGAATCTTGCCAAATGATACACATTTTCCTAACAAAATTTATCTAAACTTATTTATAAATGGAACTTTGTCTGTGTGTGTGTGTCCGTTACCTATAGACTATGAAACAGCTGAACCGATTTTCTTGAAAATTTACACAGTTGTACTATAAGCGTCTGCAAGTGTTCTTAGCTAGGTTTTGTGTCGAGGTACCCCCGATAAATATAAAAAATCAATAATCGAAAAAATCAGGTTATAGAAGGAGTGATCTAATTTTAATCAAATTTGATACACTCATAGACAAAGACATAAGAAACGATATTCAGAAGTTTCAATGTTGCAGTTCTTACAATAGTGCAGAAAATTTTATATCGATACCAGGAAATCAAAATTTGATTTACATCCATTCATTTTTTTTTTTCAGTCTACAGTTTAACTGGAAACAACTATTGCTTTTTAGTCTTTCGTGCTAACGTCCAAAGAGTCTGATCTCCAGGACCATGAATTAGTTTTAAAGCTTTCATTACACCCGAGCAACGCCGGGCTATACTGCTAGTCACAAATAATCAAACTGGTAGAAATAAGTATACTGTTTGCTAAAAAACAGAATAATCAAATACAAATATTGAGTATGCAATTTGTTATATATATTGTATTATTTATATATTATATATGCACAGTACTTACTTGAAAGTGCTCAATATCAGTGATAGAGCTAACATATTCAGTTGGATTGGTGTGAGTTTGTGACCCTGGATTTTACGCTTTTACAAAAGCATGAAATTCAGGGTCACAAACTCATACCTATCCAGCTGAATATATTTATACATATATATATATATATATATAGGTCCCAACTGTAAATCACACATATACCATAAACACACACATACATACATGCTCTAACACACTTACACACACAAACACACAGTAAAATTAATGGCAGCAGCAGCAGCCAGGAATAGCCATTCCTTGAAAGGCATGGACTCACTCAGACAGACACAGGCTCCTCTGCCATTCTGAAGATGAGATTTTGATCTCAAAATATTAATGTATAATAAATAGGTAATACTTAAAAACTTCTTTACATTCCTTTATTTTACTAAACGCATTTTGACAGCCTTCAAGACCTAACCATATATATATATATATATATATATAGATAAATATTTTTCATGTGTAAATGAGTTTTTTTTTTTTTTTATAATCGTGTCACCCCAAGCAAGGCATTTTACTGCCACTATTGTGCAAGGGGTTACATAGGAGGAATGTTATTATGGAACCTATGTTTCTACCATGTGGTGCCTTCAGATGATTTGCAATAACTGATTTTATCGTTATTTTTTAAGAATGCTCGTGTAACACGCACATTATATATATATATATATATATATATATATATAATTTGTGTGTATATATAAGAGAAATAAATATGCACACATCAAAAAGCTGATGATCACATATGTAGAAACTCAATGACTACAACAGTATATAAGATCATATATAACACTGTAGTTGTTGGTTAGTTTCTATACATTTGTGATCATCTGCTTTTTAACGAGTGCCTATTTATCCATTAATTATAGCATGCTAGTGTGAAAATATTTTCAAAAATTTATTTGGTTATTGGAGAGGAAAAAGAAAGAATTTATCCCCTTAAGAAATTTAATTGAAAGGGAACAATGAAGAGCCTCAGCTAAAATTTGAACTTAACTTGCATTTCTGTCATTTTTTTGTCAACTATTATTCCACCACCCCACTTTCCTTTATATATTTACAATACCCTGTCTCTCTCTCATCACTCACCCCAATTCTTTTCCTTGACATTAATATATTGATTCTTAAAAGCCCTTCCTTGTATATTAAATCTCCTCCCTTGTCAAGATTTTCACACTCGATATATTAATACTTCAGTCTTTCTATCCTGCATTTTCATCATTTAGCCCTACTGTATCTTGTTGAGCTTCCCTCATCTTCCGATTCAACACTGCACTAATTGAATAAATGCACGTCTGCGGTCGTAACACAAAGAGCATAGTAATACATAATTATACTATGTAGATTTACAAGTAAGAAAATATAATGACAACTTAGGAAGAGAGACTGTGCTGAATGTCAAATCGTGCTGAGAATTCCAAGTGTTTCAGTTGAATTTTTAGCACTAACTGATACCAAAATACATGAGTTCATAACTCTTGCCTCAACAATGTACAGCCTAGAAGATAAAGAGAATATATAAAAGTACATGTTAAAATCCTTCCTGGAAACCAAAAAAATGATCTAAACTACATGAAAAAACAAAATAACAAAATCTGAAAAAAAGCTTACGTTGGCTTTCAACCAAACCTACAAAAATTAAAAATTGATATCGTAATGAGGTATATGTACATCATATATAAATAGAGAGAGAGAGAGAGAGAGAGAGAGAGAGAGACATATGGCTGATTGGTTACAGGTCATCCTGACAGAGGGTTTGAGTGTCCTGGCATTATTCAAATTGCGCACTCTCCAAGAAACAATAATCAAAGTCTGCTCAGCATAGTTGCAGTATAAACCACTGGTCAACTCTGTGAGTGTTATACACAAATGTGCCTGAGAAGGTGCCTGCAATAGGGATGACTGTTCTCAGAAAATAAGAGTAGGTAGATATTATACATTTGATGTATTTGGGCATGCAGCAATTATTATTTTATTCATTTCATATATTTTATATGACAAAGTGGAAAAAGTTTACTTGTGATGCACATCATCCTTCTAAAATTTTAGTCTAATGAAGTCCTGAAGGATGAAACACTTCACAAGTAAACTTTCTACAATTTACCCAATAATATATATGATGATGGACTCCCCCAACAATTTTGATGCATGAGGATATACGACCTCATTCAGTTTTTGCGAGAGTGACAAGAAAGGACTACAAATAAACTGCACGTAAACTGAATGCATGGTCATCAGTAAAAAGGGCAGCCCAATATGCCAAATACAGGTTGGGGATATTAGAATCAAGCAGATACAAAAATTTAAATACCTGGAAAGTGTTATAACAGAAGATGGAAAGTGTGACACAGAGATCCGAAGAGGAATTGGCATGGCAAAGGAAGCATTCAATAAGTTGAGTTAAGTATTAAGAAACAGGACAATTTCACTAGAAACGAAGAAGAGTGTATTGGATTGCTATGTGTTATCAGTTCTTCAATATGGCAGTGAATGCTGAACAATATCATCAAAGATGAAGGAAAAACTTGAAGTTACTGAAATGTGGTCCTACAGAAGGATGCTGTGAATATCATGGGCCGAGCATGTGAGCAATGACGAGGTTTTGGAAATGATGGAAACTAAAAGAAAATTGATACTGAGCATCAGGAAGAGACAGCATAAGTTCCTGGGACATGCAATGAGGAAAGAGGGCTTGAAGAACCTGACACTAACAGGCCAGATAGAGGGAAAAAGAGACAGGAAAAACAGTGGATAACATATTTGAAGGACTTAATCAGGTGGATGATGGAACAAGGGTTGCATGGTGTAACAGGAGAAGGTGTGCTAAGAGCCACTAGGGATAGGGAGACATGGAAAGCCATGATCGTCTACGTCCTGAAAGAACAGGGCACATAGAAGAAGTGATTTACCTACAAGCCCATATATTGGGCAACAAAGGGGATCTCATGATATAGCAACAGGGAAATTTTCAGACTCTTTTCAGTGTTGTCTTTCATCTCTTAAATTGTCAATATGACTGATTTCAACATTTCTGATATAACTCTGGTAAAAATATCGCCAGTTACATACACACACACATATATATATATATATATACTACTTTAAAAATAAGGAATTTATTAACAGTCTCTAGAGCTCTTTTGTCCAACATTTCATCAGGAGAAAATCGTTGGAAGCACAAATTAAACAAAAAAAAAAAAAAAACAGCAATGAAAATGAAGAGCAAAAAAGGGGAATGCTAAAACAAACATACATATAAATATATATTTGTAACAATGAAAGGAGAAATTGCATGTAAATAATTTTTAAGGGATAGTTAAAATAAAATATCCCCCATCTAATAAAGAGACTTAACAAAATCCTTCTGCTGGCAAAGAGAAGGCTTCCGTAAAGATATGCAGACTGAATCCAAAATCTTTAATTGATTATTGGAACGATCTACATGTAAAATTTTGAACCTCTCTTTCTTATATGACTTAGCACAGGCTATATTCTCTACTATACTTATATACACATACACACACTCAATGTATAATTATATATATATAGGGAAGAAAACTCAACACATAATTAAATAGTTTCTTCACAATATATTTGCTCTGGATAATATCCATTGAGCTCTCTATTTCTATCTAATTTATAATTTATATTAACTAGATAAAATATTTTGAATTATCCTCTCTGTCTTCACAAGTTGCCATTCTTGCCCACCCTATATATATATATATATATATATATATATATTAGTTATTTCCTTATAAGAAAATATTAAGTATTGACTGACTCAGCAGCATGTGATGCTGTTGGTTGAAATTCATAAAATCTTTCAAAACAATTTTTGCAGGAAAATACATTCAACAACTTATTTTTTGCAGATTTAATGAGAATTTCCTTCATAAGCCTTTGTTTGAAATAGAGTGTAACTTCAACATCTTTATAATAATACGAGTGAGCCTGTGCCATAAAAATTGACAGCAAAATATTTATGTACCTACTATTGAGTATTTTACATTAATACAAAAATAAATAATTCAAACCTCTGAGTACGACAGGAGAGAAAAAAAGATTTTACTACCAGAAGACATAATTATTGCAAACGTGTGGCAAAAGTTTTAATAACTGGTAGTAAAGAAAATGAACCGAGCTAATGCTGCTTTGCTATTGTCTCTCTGTCCATGAGCGTAATGGGAGGAAAATGTGTGTCTGTGTGTGTGTGTGTATATATATATATATATATATATATATGCATCCATACTTACATACACACAAAACAGGCTTTATTGTAATAGAGAATTTTTTTCTCTTTTGGTTACATGTACTATCCATTTTAACTGCTGTTCTATGTCTTCAAGTCATGAAGTTTCCCTTATCTGTAAAAGTTCTTTGTGATTCTGTAGCTCCAGTCTAAACTTTTCAAAAAAGGTTGGTCTTTGTCAAGATCCACAGGCTTCAATCACTCAATGCCATTTTTAACCACTGATCTTAACAGCTTACATATATATTAGGTACAAAAAATATACATGATATCCAATGTTAAATTATTACAAACAATATTTCTCCAACATGATATACCCTTGTGTATAAGACACTCTTATTATTAGGCCAGGGATATTAAAAAAATACTAATTATATTCAACTGATGATTTATTTTTATCATATGCCTTGCTGTTTCAACATTCATGCACATATTGGTTGGATAGCAATGTAGATCATAATTATAGTTACATATCTGTCTATATTTATGAAATGAGGTATTATTTACACTATTTACATTGTTTGGACTGTTGTTCTCATCATTATTGCCACATTCATGATACTTCAACTGTTGTACAGTTTGAAGTGTACAACGATTGAAATGTTGTGAATATGGCAATAAAGATGAGGAAAACAGTCTGAACGATATAAACAGTATGATTTACATATATATATATATGTGTGTGAGTGTGTATGTCTTTACTATCTAAGATTTTTATTCATTTTTTATTTCTATGAAGATTAAGAGTGTGTATAAATTGTTCCTTAGGATTATAGTCCCAAGTACTTTTGCTAATTCAGTAAAACCTGTATAAAAAAAAAGATGCTGTTCAAATGCACAAAGCATTATGTGCATTGTCAATGCACAAGCATGTTAAACAGGCAGGTTTAAGTATTATTACAGTATTCAAAATTAGTCATCCAAATGTAACTCACTAGGTATTTTCAGCAGGGGGGGCCTTAATGGGACAAGAAATGATGTAGATAACTAAGTGCTCTTTAATTATATCAAAATCAAAATGAAAACAACAAAAAAAACAAGAAACAAAAAAGTCAAAAACCACAGATATATTATACAGTAGTTTCTCATACATCAGGCGATACAGGTTCAAACCCTGCTGAAAGACAAGGTGCATTTCTTTATAAATTTGTTTCCAAAACCCAAATTAGTAAATTTTAATTCAGTCAGTCAGTTAAGTGCCATACGTGATACACATTTGGGTGATCAGATCTTGAATGAGACATGACTGATTGGGCAGAAGATTATCCCACAGTAGGTTGCCATTACTTTCTGCAGCAGACTGGTTGCCAGCCAAGGCTACAGAATCCAATCTGTCCTGTTATTTAACTGATAACTGGAGGGTAGAGACAGATTAATACCTTTCTTAAAAGTGTTTGCGCATAAGTGAATGCTAGGAATTCAACTGGAATTTGAACTCATCTCCTCCATTTCTCATTCCGAGTTGATATCCACTGTGCCACGATCTGTTTAGATATAAATAGTTATTAAAACTCATGCATCCACCAAATCTAATCTAATCTAATCTAAACTTATTTATAAATGGAACTTTGTGTGTGTGTGTATCCATTACCTATAGACTCTGAAACGGCTGAACTGATTTTCTTGAAAATTTACACAGTTGTACTATAAGCGTTTGTGAGTGTTCTTGGTTAGGTTTTGCGTTGAGGTACCCCCGATAAATATTGAAAATCGATAATCGAAAAAATCAGATTATAGAAGGAGTGGTCCGATTTTAATCAAATTTGATACACTCATAGACAAAGACATAAGAAACAATATTCAGAAGTTTCAATGTTGCAGTTCTTACAGTAGTGCAGAAAATTGATTATATATATATATAAAAGGCAAGATGTTTGTGTGTGTGTGTGTGTGTTTATCTGCCTGTATATCTGTATGTTTTTCAGCCCTTTTACTTTAGTTTTTGCTTAGGGTTTGGCTCTAAGTCGGTATAATTGTAGTTCTTAGTCTCAGCCATGATACCATTTACTCAGAAGACTTATTTAGCCTTCAAAATTCAGTTTCCGACGAAAAAAAACTTACTTGATATCGATATCAGAAAATCAAAATTTGACTTACAGCCATTCATTTTTCTTTCAGTCTACGGTTTCGCTTTAACTGGAAACAACTATTGCTTTTTAGTCTTTTGTGCTAACGCTGAAGTCTGAGCTCCAGAACCATGGATTAGTTTTAAAGCTTTCATTACCATTGAGCAATGCCGGGCTATACTGCTAGTGTTTACAATAATTATAAAATACATATTGCACACACTAATATTTAGCTAGACACTAAAAACTCTTTTTGCTGGATGAGAGTGTCATGTATTTCCTGTGATCACAGATTGAAACCAAGATTTTGGATACTGCATTTAAAGGCAATAAGATCAACTTATTTTCAAGGATATT
>JBBBDQ010030364.1:30000-100000 GCA_037127315.1 Ascarosepion bandense
ACTTGTATTTATGTAAAACATTTAGGATGTCACCTGATTATTAAATACCTGTTGAGTATTGATTTCTGATACAGAATTTTATTTTTTCATAATTACAATGATAAAATCAATCAATTTTTCTTTAAATCACATTTATGGATTTGATTTAAGATACACATGCTTTGAATAAGGATTAATAAAAACAAACAGAATAAGATTTAAAAGTAAAACCTTTTTAATTTATGATGCAATTTAAAAAATTAAAAAGGAAAGTTACTTACTTTTCCTCGGAGTTAATAATAAACTTTTGAAATCTTTTAAAACATTTTCATATTTTTTTAACTTTGAAATTGTCATGATTTTGCCGATTTAACATCACAGGTAACTCCTGGCAGCGAGTATCTCAAAAATAGTAGTTTCTCTTACACACACAACGTGTTGTATACATACGTAGTTATCTTACACTGTCTGCTAATGAGCATGTGGAAATATAGCGGTTGTACATGTACCGGCTTTGGCAAGAACAACATTTTGTGTAGTAAAAATGTACACTATAAAATGGATCATTAAAAACTCACTTCGGCCCTATAAAAAAAAGGGTTACACCAAACAACCATGAAGTAACCGAAAACAGCTATTTGGTGAAAAAAAGAAACTGTGACAGTGGTCATCGCAGTCATAAGCATACGTCTTTCCCTGTCGGATGCAGTTTCTCGTTTGTTCCTGGGTTGTAAATGTCTCTACTGAAGGCGGTCCATGCAAATATCGTACGAAGCTACTCCGACTAGATTGTAGTAGTAATATTCATTTTCACAACAACACTGTCTTGTGTTGCATGTGTAAGAGAAGCCATATGTATCGACGTTTACTTTTTTCGCTAGTGCGTCATTGATGGATGTGCGAGTTGTTCCACCTTGAAGTACTAAGTGTATGTGTGTGTATATATGTTTTTACCTGATATGTAGAACTATTTCGTATAGGTGGGTGCAAATATTCCTGGTTCTTTTTTTCTTTTAAAAAACACAGAAGAAAACCATTTTCTTTCTTTTTTAATTAAGAAAAACAAAAACAAAAAAACAACAACAACAAAAAACAAACTAAATAAACGGAAAACATTTTTACAAAAAACTTCCTTGCTAATTATTTATTTTAAATTAAATTTTTATAGTTGGGCTTCTAGTGTGATCCTTATTTTTCACATCTCAACCTAACAACCTGCTTCCATGCTACGATTTGTTTGCGTGTGTAGTGTACACTGTACCGAAAATATAGGTAAAAAAAATAAAATCGTATTCCCACACTTAAAATCATGCATACATTTTTTCTTGAAGTAGTTAAGTTCTTTTTTCTTATGTTTGTCAAACTGGCTACCCTTCCAATATAAAACCGTGTAATTAATACATTTACTTGCATTTAAAGTGCATCTGCTCGCTAATTTACTGTCATCAGGTGTGTACGAACCATTTTTCGTATTTGTCAGTGTCATAATTTAATATCAATTCTTTGTTCGGCACTAATGCGTCTCTCAGCGTGCGTCGATCCAATATCCATTTATAATTTTTATTTCTTGTCTTCAAGATAATTGGCTATGTAAAAAAAAAATGTTCTTTATCATAGTTCACTGACTTGTCAAAAATACACCCCCAGACGAAGCTTAGTTGAGGTTGGAAAAAGAAATCAACATTACCGAATACGTTGAGAAAGCTACAAAAACCTGTCAAACTCACCAGATTTTTATAACTAAAAAAAAAAAAATGCCCAGTACCGGACTTTAACCTGAGTTATATCAAATTCGAGATTTTCTCTAAAAAATAATTTTTAAAAATAATATACCGTATACTCATAAATCAACTTCATAGTGCGACCCTTGAATATTTTTCCCGTTTCCGTGATTTTTTTTTAACCACTCCAGGAATATTTACCTGTGTAGTCAGTGCAACCGGTTACCGGTGAAAATGCTTGATTTTTTAACTCAAAAATAAATAAATAAATAATCTGTGGAGTGCGAACTACTAGTTTTGCGTAAAAAAACGGAACACCATTCTCGAGGATAATTTTTTTTTACTGTTAAAGAATTAAAACTAATGATAAAATCAAATATATTTTAAAAGCATAATGTCCCCGAGGGTGTGTGACCCGAAGCTAGGTAAGTCTAGCACGGAGGCACAACATACTTTTTTTTTTGGTACCAAATACAAGTGCTATCAGAAATAGTCATACCGTTGATAATTTTTCAACTGATGAGTGGGGTTTTTTTTTATTCCAATAACAAAATTATTGTGCTGCACTGAAAATTATTTGTAAAGAAAGATAATAAGCGTACCATACCAAAGGCCTGGGGCCGGTGGTGGTAGGGGGCGGAATAGAAGGAATTAATTTAATTCCAGAATTGTATTTGGTTCTCAAAAGTACCCATCTCTATTTATTTTGAATCCATTGATAATTTTATATAAAGGGTAATTGAAAACTAACTTCTTCTGTATGATGGACTCTCCTGTCTTATAATTTTTACAAGACGGGAGAGTCAATCATAGGGAGCTACATTTTCACAATCACCATTTACCTATCTCTTTATAGCCGTTCACTATGCTACATTGGTGCGCTGTTTGGTACATTTTTTTTTACCTGTTACCAATATTTTCCCACCTGTCACTGCATTTTTTTTTATTAGCATTTTCGTTAAATTTCGTTCCTAAAAGTTTAATTGTGTGTGTGTGTGTGTGTTACCTTTTACAATGTTAATTAACCCGTGTTTTAAAAGTAAAAATTAACCTACTCAGGTAAGAACTAAATAAGAAACGTGAAAATTAAATTTGTTTTGTGTGACACATAGCACACACAAACACACACACACACATATATATATATATATATATATATATATATATATATATATATATAATATTTATTAATTATTACTTTAGAACATGTACAAACTACGACAAAATTGAACATTGTTTTGACATTGGAAGAACAATGTCTCATCAGGTAGTTAATAATGATGGTAATAAACGTTTTATTGAAAACATTTATTGAACACCGTTTTAAATTAATGTTTGGACGTTGCAATTATTTTCTTTGTTTCATATTCATATATATATATATATATATATATATATATGTGTGTGTGTGTTAGAAAAAAAGAAGATAGATAACAAAACCACTTGGATTTGATTTTCATACCTTATAATAAACGAAGCAGAGAGAAGACATAGCGTCAGCTAAATAAAAAAGCTGCAGTTCAAAATCCAGTTACATCCATTATTAGTAGCGTCGCCTATTTTCCGTATAGCGTGTGTATTAAGGATGCATTTTTAGTCTCAGATTTGATTATGAATATTAAAATTTTGTGTTAACTCATTTGAGACACAGAACTAAGTTACGCACTCGTTTTAACTGTGTGTGTGTGTGTGTGATAGCAAAATAGAGCTAATAAAAAATCATCTTTAATATGGTAACTTTTTTTAGCTGTATTTTTTCAGGACGTGAGCGGGCGTCACTCTCCACAACTTCTTGTCCTTTGTAATTCTTTGCAATTTTTATCTTTTTACCCCTTCTAATCCTTGATCTGCAAACCACAAGCAAAAATACTGAACCAAATAACAGAAACCATTTCACTTGAGGACGACCAACATGAGCAAAAACGATAATAATGGATAGCAGATTTCACTCAAAGAGTAAATCGACATAATTAGGATGTTAACATTGCACACTATTTCAGATAGAAGGTTAGGAAAGAACAATAACAGCTACTGGACTTAAGAAACCCATTTCCTTCAAAAAGGAATAAAAAGAGAAAGATTTTATAAAATTCAACCAAAACAATACTAGCTGCTCGGTCAATAACTACCAAATGTTTCATCACAGGTAAACGGTTAACATTACCATTAAGATTGTTAGACAGATCATTAACTGCTTTCCCCTGTTCCTCTTGCCTGTGATAAAATATGTCAGTGTCAAATTTTCTAAACCTTCTTTCCATATGTGCACAAGAAATGTCAACCGTCTTTTTCTGATTCTATGTACAACTGTCCTATTTGTTTCTATTTTCCATAAAACTTCATCCTCGTTCCTATGTTCAATCCATGGTATTCTCAGCATTCTCGTGCAGAATCACATTTGTGTTACTCCAAGTCTCTTCTTTATCTGTGAACAGATTGTCCAGTATTCATATAGAATGGCCAATATGTCACAATTTCACTTAATGTGTGATTAATTATTGTATTGAAGTAAAAATGACCATATTGAAGCCGATTTACATGGAGCGAGAGTGAGAGATATTTTCTCTTAAAGCTAAGAAACTTAACCCAGTATTATTTTCATGTTTTTATTTTTAAAAAGATTGAAATGATGAAAATTAAGAACGAAGTTAACAACATGAAAAAATACTTGGCAAAAATGAAAATGAACTCTGGCAAGTTTACCGATTATATAAACAACTAAATCAAAAATTATAAAAACGCTAAAAAATTGGACAAACAGAACTTGTCAATATTAAACAAAATCCCTGAAAATTGAACCTTCACAAAACTTCAAAGCCGACATAACTCTGCTCAGTTAAGTGACAAACTTCTCCACATTAATTCTATCTCTATCTCAATATTGAGCGCTTTATGACAAAAATGCTGATTGTTAAAAATGCCTTTCTACCAGTAAACCACACAAATAAAAATAAAAAAAATTAAATTTAAAAAACCAGCCATCTTGGCACTAAACATCATCACAACCCGAACCGTTGCCTTGGATATCTCTAAAGCGTTCGACAGGGTTTGGTATGCTGGCCTTCTATGCAAACTGCGGAGCTATGGTATAACTGGACATTTGTTTGACCTAATCCAGTCTTTCCTGTCTAACCGCACATTGAAGGTGGTATTAAACGGACATGCCTCCCAGAACTACCATACGAACGCGGGTGTCCCTCAAAGCTCTATCCTAGGTCCTACGCTCCTTCTGATATACATTAATGATCTCCCTGATAAAATAAGATCCCAAGTAGGTATGAACGCCGATGACACCACAGTTTACTCTCGCCTTGATCAAAAATCTGGTGTGGGCGACAAAGCTAACCTTGCAGCCGAGCTTGAAAAGGACCTCCAATCCGTAGTGGACTGGGGTAAGAAATGGCTGGTAAATTTTAATGATTCTAAAACGAAGTACTATCAATTAACCATCATAGACAATCGCACCTGCCTCCCAGAGAGTAAAACACTACGCCTCCTTGGTCTTACACTTTCAACGGACCTCAAGTGGAATGACTATATCGAATCCATTGCAAAATCCGCTGCTATGTAAGTCGGTTCTCTGTGCAGGGCCCGGAAGTTTTTTTCTTCTGAATCTATCCCGCACATATATAAAACTACCATTCGCCCGTGCATTGAATACTGCTGCCACATCTGGTCGGGTGACCCTGCTATTCTCCTCGGACTTCTTGACAAAATACAACAGTGAGTCTGTAATGTGATCGATACCGACTTGGCAGACCGGCTGCAGTCTCTCTCTCTCACTGGCGCGACGTGGCTTCCCCGTGTCTCTTCTATAAATACTTTCCGATAAACTTAGATCACTGCTGCCCCCTAGGTACGAATTTGCACAAGATACTAGATTAGCAACTAGGTCTCACCCTTTTCCAGTGAAACCAATAAAATGTAACCGCAATTTCTACTCCAACAGTTTCTTTTCTCGCACTTCCCGACTGTGGAATTCCCTTCCACATGATTGCTTCCCCGACGGCTACAATCTCCAGGTGTTTAAATGTAAGGTCAATAGACACCTCATAACGCACTAACTCGCATCCATTCTTTCAAACACTCTTCCCGTCTACCCAACCCTCAGCCTCGGTATCTTTACCCATCTATCACCCTTCTTCTGACATTTTCTATATCTAACCACTCTTTCTCTTCACCTTCCTCTATATAACCATATAGCGCAATAGTGGCAGTGGAATGCCTTGCTTGGGGTACAATGATTTAAAAAAAACTATCTATATATAAACTTATTTATAAATGGAACTTTGTGTGTGTGTGCGTGTGTGTGTGCCCGTTAGCTAAAGACTCCGAAACTGCTGAACCAATTTTCTTGAAAATTTACACAGTTGTACTATAAGCGTCTGCGAGTGTTCTTAGCTAGGTCTTGTGTCGAGGTACCCCCGATAAATATCGAAAATCGATAATCGAAAAAATCCGGTTATAGAAGGAGTGGTCCGATTTTAATCAAATTTGATACACTCATAGACAAAGACATAAGAAACGATATTCAGAAGTTTCAAGGTTGCAGTTCTTACAGTAGTGCAGAAAATCGATACTCTCTCTCTCTCTCTCTCTATATATATATATATATATATATATATATATAAAAGGCAAGATGTTTGTGTGTGTGTCTATTTATCTGCCTATATGTCTGTATTTTTTTCAGCCCCTTTATTTTAGTTTTTGCTTCGGGTTTGGTTCTAAGTAGATATAATTGTAGTTCTTAGTCTCGGACATGATACCATTTACTCAGAGGAATTATTCAGCCTTCAAAATTCAGTATACGAAGAAAAAAAACTTATTTGCTATCGATACCAGGAAATCAAAATTTGACTTACATCCATTCATTTTTCTTTCAGTCTACGGTTTTACTTTAACTGGAAACAACTATTGCTTTTTAATCTTTCACGCCAATGTCCAAAGAGTCTGAGCTCCAGAACATGGATTAGTTTTAAAGCTTTCATTGCACCCGAGCAACACCGGGCTATACTGCTAATATATATATATATATATATATATATATATATAAACCTTTGTGTGTTTTGAATTCATTTATTTTAAATATAATTCTCTTTGGATTCATAAAGTCAAGGATTTTAGTTTGAAATTGAACACAACAGACTCGGCTGGAATTTGAAATCAATTATCTGCACATCCAGAATATACATTTTACACGATATTGAAGAGTTATTATTAAAAATCACTTTCTTTTTAATTAGAAACTAGCAGTATAGCCCGGCGTTGCTTGGGTGTAATGAAAGCTTTAAAACTAATCCATGGTCCTGGATCTCAGACTCTTTAGACATTGGCACGAAAGATTAAAAAGCAATCGTTGTTTTCAGTCAAAGCAAAACCGTAGACTGAAAGAAAAATGAATGGATGTAAGTCAAATTTTGATTTCCTGGTATCGATATCAAATTTTCTGCACTATTGTAAGAACTGCAACCTTGAAACTTCTGAATATCGCTTCTTATGTCTTTGTCTATGAGTATCAAATTTGATTAAAATCAGACCACTCCTATAAGCCAATTTTTTCAATTATTGATTTTCGATATTTATTGGTGGTACCTTGACACAAAACCTAGCTAAGAACACTCACAAACGCTTATAGTACAACTGTGTCAATTTTCGAGAAAATTGGCTCAGCCGTTTTGGAGTCTATAGGTAATGGACACACACACAAAGTTCCATTTATAAATATGTTTAGATTTTGAACAATATGCTTTTTCAGTCAATCAGTCAGTTAAGTGCTATATGTGATACACGCTTGGGCAAACATGTCTCAGAAGAGACATGCCTGACTGGGCAGAAGATTATCCCTCAGTAGGTTGCCATTGCTTTCTGTGGTAGACTGGTTGCCAGCCAAGGCTATAGAACCGAATCTGTGCTGCTATTTAACCCATAACTGGTAGGAAGAGACAGATTAATACCTTTCCCAAGGGTACTTCTGTGTAAGTGAATGCAAGGAATTCAACTAGAATTTGAACTCAGCTTCCTGATTTCTCGTTCCGAGCTGATATCCACTGCATCACAACGCACATCCACAGATGCATTTTTTTTTTAGGTTAAAATAATCTTCCTCCCCCTTGACAACCAAATACCATGGACCTTCAGTATTTTTTTCAGACTTTCACGCGATAAACCTCAAGGCAAATATCTACCATTTTATTTTATTACCTCTTGTTTTATGTCAGTTATAATAATGATTAAAATATTTTTCACATTTCTATTCTCTTTATCATTCCTGGCTGTGCTTATGGTTGGTGATCTTGGGGATCGAACCTAAGAGTTTGAATGCTATTATTAACTCACCACTTGAATGATTAGCACAATGTGATCTTTCTTTACATGCTTGTAAAATCCACAATGTGTTTACAGCATTGCACAAATTTAAAGACAAGCTAACTGAGCCATCTTACCTTGGTGTGTAACAGTAGGTGTAAAACAAAACTGAAGCATCAACATATGCTCAAATTTGTTGCGTTGTTATTGTGCTTTTCTCTGCTCTGCGGTATCCTCACCCGCCTATCACCCACCCTCTGTTATTTCCTGTATTTAATCAGCCTTTCTCCACTCTACGTAGCCCCCTTCACAGTAGTGGCAGCGACATGCCGACATGCCTTGCTCGGGGTGAAACGCTTATGAAAAAAAAAAAATCTTCACTTTCTCTCCGCCCATGTATCTGTCATTGCACCTGCTTTCTCAGCTTTCTATTGTTCCTTTCTAACTAGCTTGTACTCCTCACTCTTTTCTAATTAACCTTTCTACATTTATGTAACCCCCTGCACATCAGTGGCGTTTCTGCCTTTCTCGGGGTGAAATGATTAAAAAAAAAAAAAAAAATTAATTTCAGATTCATTGCAAGGAATAAGATAAATGCATGTCCAAATAACACGAACGAAAGTGTAACACCAAAATCTGAAGGGCAAATTTTTTAGCCAAAGATGCATTCCAAAAGCTAAACAGAGTATTAAAAAACACAAAAAATTTGTTAGAAACAGATAATATGAGTACTAAACTGTTATATGATATCTGTCCTCCCATATGGCATTATTTACCCAGCCTCCCCCATCGAGGCAAGATATGACACAAGGTCATTTTTTTTTTAATGTGAGGATCAGAGCACAAATGCTCGAACCACTGGTCAAGGATTACTAAGCTTGTCTTTGCTGGTCATAGCTTGTCAAAGCTGGTTGTTCCTCTTCCAAACCTACACACTCACCATCAGGTGTCGAGTGCTGCAGGCAGCCAGAGAGCAAAAAGTAAGTATCTGAGCACAGATACTACACTCTGATCCTGCCTTCTGGGCCAAGAAAAGGGTCCTCCTAACTGGCAGCAAATACTGGAGAATCTTTACAAAGATGAAGAGATGTAAAGCAACAGAAATGTGGCTCTACAGAAGTATGCTGAGGATACTATTGACTGAATATGTGAGCAACAAAAAGTTTTGTGAAAAATGAGAAGAAAAGGTAGGTTTTACTTATCAGGAAAAGAAAGTTGAAATTTCTAAGGCACATCTGAGTCCATCCTGCACATATATAAATCTACCATCTGCCCGTGTATTGAATACTGCTGCCACATCTGGTCAGGTGCACCTGCTATTCCCTTTGGGGTTCTTGACAGAATCCAACAAAGAATCTGCAATGTGATCGATACCGACTTGGCAGCATGACTGCAGTTGCTATCTCACCGGCAAGATGTTGCTTCCCTGCACCTCTGATATAAATACTGAACTTAGATCACTGGTGCCTTCTAGGTATGAATTTACATGAGCTACTAGATTAGGAACTAGGTCCCACCCTTTTACAGTGAAACTGATAAAATGTAACCGCAATTTTTATTCTAACAGCTTCTTTTAACGCACATCCCACCTGTAGAATTCCCTTCCATATACTTGCTTCCCCAACAGTTACAATGTCCAGGAATTTAAGATCAACAGACATCTCACTAACTCACATCCATTCTCTCATGCTCTTTTTTCATCTACTCCACCCCCATCTGCGATATTCTCATCTGTCTATTACCCTCCTCCTGATATTTCCCATAACTCACCCCTTCTTTCTCATCACTTTCCCCTATGTAACCCCCTGTGTAACAGTGGCAGTAGAATGCCTTGCTTGGGGTGAGATGGTTTAAATAAAGAAAAAAAAAAACAAATAATAACAGAGGACAAACTGAAAGCAAGAAGGAAAGAAGAAAACAATGCTTAATATAATTAATGGGTTTGGATAGCAGAAGAGGGTTTAGAAGAAATAACGAAAAGACAAAATTTATTAAGTGCTTGTGGAAAGCCATGATTGCCTACATCCTGAGTGGACAATAATTTATATAAAAATGGATCTCCATAAAGTTTCTTCTTTATACAGAAAAAGAAACTTTATGGACATCCATTTTTAAATAAATTATTCTGGCACTTTGATATTAAATCCCTACAAAGAAGTTTACTGCATTTATATCTTTTTATCTGTATTTATCATATTTAAATAAAGATGGAAAAAAGATGCCGTTAAACACTGCAAAAACAGAAACAGTAAATGAGATTCTGTGTCATTTAATTCCTAGCAGAGTCCAACTGAGAATTAAAGAGTGAAATAACTGTTCTATGATTTAGTTCAATTACAAAGAAGGTTCTATTCTTGCAATATGAAATTAACTAGCAGTTTAGCCTGGTTTCACTCAGGTAGTTTAAGGAATAATAAAAATAAATAAAAAAAAGCATACGATGAATGTACATAGCAAATACTTACACAACATCTACCCTCATCACTTTTTTAGATATAGACTAGCAGTTTAGCACAATAAAAAAAATCTAAGAATAAATCCAAGAAACCAAAAGAGAATGTAACAAACCAAATAAATGAAATATTGAGAAACATCTGCTTAAAAATCTTTATTCAATGCCATCATGGTGAAGAAATGTGACACAAGATTTGAGTCTAATATGAAGCCTCCACTGCTCCGGTCTGTGTACAAGAAAAAATTGTGTAGCTCCTTAGACACTTTTTGGCACGCCAGAGGAACCAGGAAATGCCCTGACCTGACCCGATTTTACTCCTCTTATAGAGTGGTGTAACCTGGAGGCAGGGTTTCCTTGGAACTGCACAAGGAAATCCTGAACTCGAAGTGAGGCAAAATCAAAAAAAATAAATGAAGTAGAAACAAGTTTAAGAAATAGTGAAAAAAAAAAAAATGTAAAAATTCTCAAATGGAAAACAGAATAAAAAAGGTCAGTTGGTTGATGAACAAAAAAAAGGACATTGAGTGAAAAATAATTTAGTAGGAGAGAAAAATTATATTAATGAAGTGCCTAATGAGGTGAAAAACTGACACCCAAAAAGAATAAAAAGATAAAAATGTGTCTTCTTTTTCCTTTGCATTCACATTTTCAAAAAAGACTATTGTAGTAAAACGTGTTGCACCGCCCAAATTCAAGATGTTTTCGTCAATGTAAAAAAAAATAATATTAAGATAAAATGCCACATGATGCCAGAGATTGGATCAATACACATGCCCAGAGTCACAGAAATTATTTCCACATGCAGACGTATGTGTAAATATCACATGTGACTGGATAGATGAATTATATAGAGCAACAAAATTACCCAAAATTTATTTGGAGTTATCATGAAATGATAAAATGACTAACTCAGCAACCAAAATCCAGTAATTTTCAGTAACTGATCTCACCTTGGGAGGGTTGGTTCATTGTTTGGTGACGACAACAAAAAAAAAAAAAAAAAAAATTGCATTACTCAACTTCTGCCAATATGCTCACCTGCATGGAATTAGTTTTCATCATGATTAATCACTATGGTTTATTGTCTTTGAAGTTTATCATTCAAAATTTTAAAAGAAAGAAAATTATTTTAACCTTCCCTCACTATTAGTATTTGTTGCTGATTTGGTTTAAACAGTAAACTGTTGTCTGTGAGATCTATTTGAAACTCTTGGCCGTGAATGAGATTTCTTTCTAGAGATCAGTCTGTTGTTTTAGTTGCTTGCTTTCTAGATCCATTATTAACATATTTTCTTCAATTAAATTTTGTCTTATTGGAAAAGGTTGTCATATTTGTAATTGTTAATGCTTGATTTGGATTCCTTCTATATTAATTTCAATTCTTTTTTTATTGCTTCATTGCTGATTGTATTTTTTTTGCTTTTCATCTGGCAATATGGATCAGAAATAATTGGTAACCTTGCTGCAAGACTTGAACATGATCTGTTTTTCTTTAGGAAAACAATCTAAGCACCACAACTGCATTATACAAACTGTCTCAACTGGAATTTGACTTCAATTTGTAAATTTTTGTTACATGTTTTTAATCATTAGATGCTGTGATACCCCAGTTGAATCACTGCTGAGATTGATTCACTACATCTCTGCTGGAGACGAACGCTAAGAAAGCAAAACGCAAAATAAAAAAAGGTATTCTCTGTGCAGGGGGTCCCAAACATCACATCTGGCCCACAAAACAAATCACATCTGGCCCACAAAACAAATCACATCTGGCCCACAAAACAAATCCCCTCAAATCTAAAATACATTATAAAGGAAGTCAATCACGAACATTGCTACCAAAGAAAATAAGATGAGCTCTATAACAACCAGATTTGCTTTTTAAGAAAATCGCTCATAAATGACTGAAAATGAAGTAAAGAGAATCGGTCATCTGTTGATGCTTGACAAGCTCTCAATGTTACTAAAATGACCCAACACACATATCCATTCATGGTCAACCCTCCTTCAAAATCTGTATTATGGTCACATAAACATTATTTTGATTTCCCCAGCATTTAATATTGTTTTCTTTGTTTGAGACTGACTAGGGGCTATGTGAATGCATTTGAGTTGTTAGGCTTTTTATATTTAAAAAAAAAAAACAAAAAAAAACAAAGTGGGAAAAGTTTAAGAAACTCAGTGTAGGCCATCTTAACCACTTTTCTAAATATAAATATAAATAGTTCTTGACCAGGAGAGGTAATGTCTTAACTTATTTTCCTTTTTAATCTCATTTCTACAGCATTTATCTCGACATGCCCCAGAATTCATTAATTTTGGTTAACCTCATGAAATAAAAACCTGCTAGTTTTCAAATGCACAAATGCATTCACTTCCAAATGTAATGTATTAATTTGTGTATATTTTAAAAATAATTCTAAATATTTTTATTTTGTCAGCATTTAATATTGTTTTCTTTGCTCATGAAAAGACTAAACACAAACTACAAGGAAAGTGAATGCATTATCAGTAGCAAAAAGCAAAGCACAAAATGTCAGTTACAGGTTGAGAATATTAAAATCAAGCAGGTAAAGAAATTTAAATACCTTGGGAATCTTCTAACAGAGGAAGGAAAGTGTGACACTAAGATCTGAAGGCCTATTGGGATGGCCAGTGATGCATTTCAAAAGCTAAGCAAATTATTGAAAGTCAGGAAACTAGGAAAAGAGTGCTGAGCATCTGTCCTAAATGGTAGCAAATGCTGGACAATCTCCTCAAAGATGAAAAAGAGACTCAAAGCATAAAAATGTGTTCCTGTAAAAGAATGCTGAAGGCATCATGGATCAAATGTGGGCAATGGTGAGGTTTTAGAGAGAATGGAAACAAAAAAGAAATTTATACTTAGCATCAGGAACTGACAGTTGAACTTTCTGGGACACATAATAAAGAAGGGGGGATTAGAGATTCTGATACTTACAAGGTGGATAAAGGGAAAGTGAGACAAGAGAAAACAACATGTGACATACTTGATGGGCTTAAGCAAATGGATAAAAGAGCAGGGTTTTGGGGATATAACAAGGCAAAGTATATTAAGAACTACAAGGTACAGGAAGTTGTTGAGGGTTATGATTGTCTTTGTCCTGAAGAGACATGGCACATAAACAAACATTCTGCTCACATCCACTGTATCAGCAAAGTCATATTCATTGCTTCATTAATCCACTCCAGGCCTCTTGCAATATCAACACTATGGCCTTGGTCTACTGACATAACAAATATCACTCCTGACCTTACTCACTCTACTCTTCCCTCAAAGCTGCCATCCTTGCTCACATTTACAGACATTCTGCTTGCATTGGCAATACAAAAGAATTGTATATTTACTTCTGCTTTCTTTTCATTTTGATTCACTCGTGGTACAGTTGTTTTGTTGTTCTTCTGTGCTACCATATGTGTATTTATAATTATGCTGATTAGACATGCAAAAATTTTCAAAGATTTATTAGAATGTATAAAAAATATTGTTTTAGACAGAACTTTACTCCAAAGCTTATCATTTAAAAGGCTATAACACTATATTATTGATATTAACATCATTAAAATGATTCATGACTGACTGTGCAGAAGATTATCCCGCAGTAGGTTGCCATTGCTATCTGCGGTAGACTGGTTGTCGACCAAGGCTATAGAACCAAGTCTATCCTATTTTTAACCCATAACTGGAGGGTAGAGACAAATTAATACCTTTCTCAAGGATATTTGTGCATAAGTGAATGCAAGTATTTCAAATGAAATTTGAACTTGGCTCTCCGATTTGTCATTCTGAGTTGATATCCACTGCACAACAACGCACAACATATAGCTCAGATGCACATATTTAAAAAAAATAAAAATCTTCAAAATGTTTTTTTTATTCAGTTGATATGTGAGTAAATGTGTTTAGCTTGTTTCATTGTTGACCTGTGCACATTTAGTTTTTGTTTTATCTTAGAGAAACTCCTATGTTTACACATACTCTCATTAAACACAAGTATATTGCTAATGTTATTTCAATATTTACCCATTACTGTCCATTAGCATAGAACAGGCTAGCCTCCCTGAGAGTAAAACACTACACCTCCTTGGTCTCACACTCTCAGTGAACTTCAAGTGGAATGACTATATCAAATCCATAGCTAAATCTGCTGCTAAGAAGGTCAGTTCACTGTGCAGGGCCAGGAAGTTTTTCCCGTCTGAGTCTATCCTACACAAATATAAATCTACCATCTGCTCGTGTATTGAATACTGCTGCCACATCTGGTCAGGTGCCCCAGCTATTCACCTCGGGGTTCTTGACAAAATCCAACGGAGAATCTGCAATGTGATCGATACCAACTTAGCAGCTCGACTGCAGTTGCTCTCTCACCGGTGGGACGTGGCTTCCCTGTGCCTCTTCTATAATTATTTTCATGGTTTCTGCTCCGATGAACTTAGATCACTGGTGCCCGCTAGGTATGAAATTACACGAGCTACTAGATTAGCAACTAGGTCCCACCCTTTTACAGTGAAACCGATAAAGTGTAATCACAATTTCTACTCTAAAAGCTTCTTTTCATGCACTTCCCATCTGTGGAATTCCCTTCCATATACTTGCTTCCCTGACAGCTACAATATCCAGGAATTTAAATATAAGGTCAATAGACATCTCATATCACACTAACTTTCTCACAAGGTCTTTTCCCATCTACTCCACCCACATCGTCAGTATCCTCATCCATCTATTACCCTCCTCCTGATAATTCCTATAACTAACCCCTCTTTCTCATCACTTTCTCCTATGTAACCCCCTGCAGAATAGTGGCAGTAGAATGCCTTGCTTGGGGTGAGTTGATTAAAAAAAAAATGTTTTTGAAACGGAGTTGATGAAAAATAACAGTTTATTGATAGAAAACTATAATATTAGATTTTATGTAACTATAATCCCATTTGTTTTTGGATAAATCTAAAATTAATACATTACATTATGAGTGTAGAATAAAGGAGAGTAATTTAAGATTGAGGATTAAGAAAATGCCACACAAGTTGTTGGATTATAAATCGTAATTCTGAAGTAGGGTATATTTGACAGGGTCAGCTCATGCACAACTCCCTCAAGAAAAAAGAAAGTGGGATGTGGTAAGGTCTTTTCATTAATCTATAAATTGACTAAAGAAAGAGATTTTCTGATAAAAAAATGAGTACTAAAGATAAATGGTAGAGTATGCTACCCTCTACATTGCTGACAAGTGGTCAGCAACATTTTCCTGCTGAAGACAATCTTTGACTGAAAATCTTCATGCAACCCACTGTGAAATGACAAAAGTTCAGTAAACAAGTTTGAGCTACTGATGATTTAGTGACAACTAGCAGTATAGCCCAGCATTGCTTGGGTGTAATTAAAGCTTTAAAACTAATCCATGGTCTTGGAGCTCAGACTCAGCCTAAAGAATATTTGTGTAAAGTTTGGTGAGAATTGGATAAAAATTATGGATTTGTATAAAGGACATACAGACAGATAAACAGACACACACAAACACCTTGCCTTTTATATATATATATATATATATATATATATATATATATTATCGATTTTCTGCACTATTGTAAGAACTGCAACCTTGAAACTTCTGAATATCGTTTCTTATGTCTTTATCTATGAGTATATCAAATTTGATTAAAATCGGACCACTTCTTCTATAACCCGATTTTTTCGATTCTCGATTTACGATATTTATCAGGAGTACCTCAACACAAAACCTAGCTAAGAACACTTGCAGACGCTTATAGTACAACTGTGTAAATTTTCAAGAAGATCGGTTCAGCCGTTACGGAGTCTATAGGTAATGGATACACACACAGACGAAGTTTCATTTATAAATAAGATGTGACAAGTACAATATTTTTTGTTGGAAATCTTTAATTAATACCAGACTTTTAATTTTTAAAAATAAATATTGAATTTTACAGTGGGCATCAAGTTCATGAAGAAGTTTATTTTTCTGTTTACTATAAAGGTCTTTTTCCTTGAGCTGGAATATTTGTGCTACATGTATGTATATACACAACTATATATATGTGTTAAAATTTACTATATTGATTAAGGAGAAATGCTTAGTATCATAGAGAATGATTTTGACTATAGATAGCTAGCAGTAAAGATCAGAAATAAATAGTAATTTTGCTTCAAGATGGCTTTGCATCTGTTTTTCTTCGCAACACTAAGATTGGTTTCCCAAACTGTCTCAATTAGAATTTGAGCTCAATTTGGCAATTCTGTTTACAAGCTTTTAACCATTATATTTGGATTAGATATACACAAAAATTTAAATATATTTATTAGATTTTATCAAACTTCTTGTTTTAGATACACCTTTACTTCAAAGTTAATTTCATGTACATGTTTAAAGGCTATCTCTAAAATCAGTATGATATTGTTATCTTCTCTACCTTATCTATTATAATAAAATTGAGGAAGTGAAATATCTATTTTCATTAAGTATGTTTTTGTCAAATTTTATGTAGAACAAAATTTTTGTAATTTTATTACTGACAAAAATTTAATCTGCCTATTCCAAGATTCCTCTGCAGTATTTTGTAAATTAAAATTTAGTCTTTACAATTAAATATTTATACTTTTTCATGTAAATAGAGCCTAAAAAGACTTCCAATGAAGACAGAAAAATCTCTTGATAGACAGAACTTGGCTAGATCCACACTACAGCTTGAATGCCTTCAGACATTACGGACTAACCGACAGAAGTAACTGTCATAATTTGAAACAAAATGGCAGCTGTAACCATGATGAAAAAAAAGCATTTATTTTATACAAAATACATTTTTCAACATAATCTCCTTTCACAATTCAGTATGTGCAGGTGGTGTAATAGAGTGTAGCTCAGAATGAAAAATTGATTTCAAATTCCAATAATGCTTGTTGCATTCATTTATATGGAAACACCTTTGGGAAAGGTATCAATCCATCACTTCCTTACATAATATGAGTTAAATTGCAAGACTTGTATCTGGAAAAAAAAAAAAAAATCACTATTATCTTGGGTTGATAAGTCATAAAAAGTAAATCAATATTCCACAATGACCCTAATTCAGTGAATATTGGTCTTATTAAATATTTAGTAAAATATTCCGATTAGAATTAAGTTAAATTGTTAGGCTGCAGACTTATTGATGCACACTCAATAGAATCTGTATGATAACAATTAATTAAGAAATAATTAAATTCTGAGTTTTTTATGTGTCCTTAATTCAAAATTAAGCTGTTGTGCAATTTTCATTTTTGCTTGTAATGTAAAAGACATCAGTCATGAAAATCAGTAACATAGCTTGTGTGCCTTTTCAATAAATATTTGGTCACCTCAATGTGGTTTAATGGTTAGCAAGTTTGTCTCCCTAGAATCATTACAATTGAGCAGTGAGCTCATCCTCACTGGGTGTCCAGACTCTTGGCCTTGTGTCTCATCTAAGCTGTGCTTAGAAAATCATTTTCTATAAATATTTTCATGGTAATTTTTCTGATAAGCTTTCCTGAAATTAAACACTGTACTAGATAGGCATCTTCTTCTATGTGCCTTGTCCTTTCAGGACATAGGTGGTCATGGCCTTCCACATCTCCCTATCCCTGGTGGCTCTTAGCATGCTTTCTCCTGTAACATCCCGCAGCCCTTGTTCTGTCATCCACCTTCTCAGGCCCTTCAAATATGTTATCTGCTGCTTTCTCCTGTCTCCTTTCCCTTCTATCTGGCCTGTTAGTATTAGGTTCTCCAAGCCCTCCTTCCTCATTGCTTATCCCAGGAACTTCAGTTGTCTCTTCCTAATGCTCAATATTAATTTACTTTTTGTTTCAATTCTGTCCAACACCTCATCATTGCTCACATGCTGGGTCCATGATATCTGCAGCATCCTTCTGTAGAACCACATTTCAGCTGCTTCAAGTTTTCCCAATGGCATCTAGGTAACTTAATTTCGTTGTTGAAATTATGACTTGTAACCATAATTTCTATGCTGTTAGTTTATTCTCTCACACTTGTTGCTTGTGGAATTTTCTTCCTGCTTTCCTGTCAGTTATAATCTTCAAAAATTAAACTGATATGTCAATTGTTCTCGTCAGTTTCCCTGAACCCTGTTCTTTTATTGTTCTCTCTGTTTCTTTCACGCTCAGCAGCTTCTTATCTTAGTAGCCTTATAATCGTACCTGGGGTAAAATAATGTCAAAGAAATATTGATGTAAGGTTTATAAAAAGACATTAAGTAAACTTTTGTAATCAATAAATTAGTTTTCAGTTAACATGAATATAGCAAGATTAAAAATTATATTGTCCAAATAAAGGACATATGGAATGTAAAAGTTGCATGTTGTATGTATATTAGGTGGGTGTGTGTTCATATATAAACAATTAAAGAAGACTTGATTGGTGGAAGTTTTTGAAGACATATGCAAATGCCATGTGTTCAAAAGTGAAAAGTGTTCAGATGTCAAGGCACTGTTAAATAAACATACCGCAGTAGAGACAATTTCCACATCATTCCGTGGTGGATTTGGCTAAGAAATGGCTTGTGAATTTTAATGCTTTTAAAATGAAGCTGCTATCTATTAACCATCACAGACAATCGCTTTTACCCACCATTAGCATGGATCAGACTAGTCTCCCTGAAAGTAAAACACTGTGCCTCCTTGGGTTAATTCTCACAACAAACTTCAAGTAGAATGTCTACATAGAATCCATAGCTAAATCCGCTGCTAAGAAGGTCAGTTCTCTGGGCAGGCTCAGGAAGTTTTTCTTGTCTGAAACAATCCTGCATATATACAAATGTACCATCCACTTGTACACTGAATACTGCTGCCATATCTGGTCGGGTGCTCCTGCTATCCACCTTGGGGTCCTTGACAAAATTCAGTAAAGAATCTGCAATGTGATCAATCCTGATTTGGCAGCTCGGATACAGTCACTTTCTCACCGGCGCAGCATGGCTTCCCTGTGTCTCATCTACAAGTACTTTCACGGCTTCTGCTCCGATGAACTTAACTCACTGGTGTCCCCTATATACAAATTTACTCGAGCCACAAGATTAACAACTAAGTTCCACCCTTTTACTTTGAAACCAATAAGATATAAATGCAAATTCTACTCTAGCAGTTTCTTTTATCGCACTTCCCGCCTGGGGAATTTCCTTTCATTTAATTGCTTCCCCGACAGCTACAATCTTCAATAATTTAAATATAAAGTCAATAGTCATCTCCTATCTCACTAACTTGCATCCTCTCTCTCATGCTCTCATCTCATTTCTGCAGTATTCTCATCTCTCTCTTACCTGCTTCCTGACACCCCCTTTATTCTGTCACTCTTTCTCATAACTTTCCTTCTAAGTAACCTCCTGCACAACAGTGGTCTTGCTTTTGGAAATATGATTAAAAAAAAAAAATGCTACATCTTGGAGCAAGAGGAGAAGAGAATGAAGCAGGAAAATGTTTGTCGTTTTATAGACTTAACCAGCACCACCATTTGATGAAGCCAAGTAGCATAATTATACTTCTGGTTCCTTTACTAAGAATCTATTTTTTTTCATTATTATTCATTAATAATATATTGATTTTAGTTTATTTTCCCCTCACAGAAAATATAATTCCTAATCTTGCTATATTTGTTAAAGGATGACTAATTAAAATATTGGCTTTAATAGGCTTATTTTGTTTTGTTTGTCCCCAAATTGGAAAGAGTGATGAGATTTAATTTTTAAATCATGCATCAAAAGATTAATGAAAAATAACATCTGTTATGCATGAGAGCACAAAATGAATGCTTTTGTGCTTCAAACTTCTTTTTCATTCAGGCAAATCAGGAATTATTCATTTGCCAATAAATTCTAAGATTCTATAGATTTCTCTTTTCTCTGTATACTTATGTCTCATTCCATATTTACTTTATTTAAATTCAATCACGGTTTGTACTACTTGACCCAGGAATTCAACTCCTAATTACTATGTCATCAAGTTTATGAACCAACACCAGGCTTTTGTCATGGGCTGACTTAAACTCAATGTAAACAGGCGAAACAATAACTGAGCTGTACTTAATAATCAGTCAGTTAAGTGCCATACGTGAAACCTGCTTGGGCGATCATGTCTTGAAAGAGACATGACTGACTGGGCAGAAGATTATCCTGGAGTAGGTTGCCATTGCTTACTGCTGTAGATTGGTTGCCAGTCAAGGCTATAGAACCCAATCTGTCCTGTTATTTAACCCATAACTGGAAGGAAGAGACGGATTAATACCTTTCCCAAGGGTATTTAGATGAACATCCCAGATCATTTGAGTTGAAGATATAATCAGTTACTAAAATTAGTCAAATATTGCTTTCAATTTTTAACAGTCAGTCAAGTGCCATATGTGAAACACGCTTGGGTGATCATGTCTTGAAAGAGACATGACTGACTGGGCAGAAGATTATCCTGCAGTAAGTTGCCATTGCTTTCTGTGGTAGACTGGTTGCCAGCCAAGGCTATAGAACTCAATCTGTCCTGTTATTTAATCCATAACTGGAAGGAAGAAATGGATTAATACCTTTCCCAAGGGTATTTGCACATAAGTGAATGCAATGAATTCAACTGGAATTCGAACTTGGCTCCTCGATTTCTCATTCCAAGCCGATATCCACTGAACCACAATGCACATCCAATAATCCACTTAATATTAACTTGACAAAAATTTCCTTAGACATGGACTGCAGAACAAGAACACACTACTACCATAGATTAAATTAAGGGTTCTGTTCAAAATGTCATGATAGTTATTGTTATGTATATACTTACAGACAGTAATGGGTAGATCCCAATCCTTATATAACACATTGGACTCTATTGAGAGAGAAGCATGTTCTTACTGACTCTACTAACAGTGGTTATTTACTTCACACAGCTTGTATTTGATGGTGTTATAAATATTACTATTTATTTCCAACCTCTATTTGGGTTATTACTCATGCAGTAACCTTTTAGTTTACAACAGTTATCTAAACTGACAAGCACCTGAAGAAGCCCATATGGTACAATGACTGAAACATTATAATAATAACAAACACAAGAACAGTCTGAATTCAAATAATTGTAAATCCTCATCCCAGAAATATTGATAGAACTCCATCTTATTCACTATTTATTTGAATGGCTTCTTGATCTGCAAACAGATTTTCAGAAAAATAGTTTATATAGAATTTTGAAATTTTGGTTGTGTCAGGGCTTGTTTCATGATTGAAAGTATGAAACTGAGAATCAAAATCAAGTTCTTTGAGAAAATTTGGTCAATGTTCAACAAGTTCACAAAGGTTATATTTTCAGCATGTTTTATAATCTTTATGGTTTGCAGCAAAATAAGTGAAAAGAGTGTATTGATTATTACATAGGCATGAAGAGTAATTATGAAAGTCTATACAAATTTAAACTTGATCAAACACATTATGCTCTAAAATTATGACACTCGACATTAAAACATCTTATTTGTTGATCAACTTAAACCAAAATAAAACTTGTTTTTTATCAAATGTGAATTTTTACATCATGCTGCTACAGATGTTGCGAATATCATGGATCAAGCATGTGAGCAATGATGAAATTTTGGAAAGGATTGAAACAAAAAGGAAATTAACATTGAGCATCAGGAAGAAACAGCTAAAGTTCCTGGGACATGCAATGAGGAAAGAGGGTTTGGAGAACCCGATACTAACAGGCCAGTTAGAGAGAAAAAGAGACAGGAAAAAGCAGTGGATAACATATTTGAAGGTGGATGACGGAATGAGGGTTGTGTGGTGTAACAGAAGAAAGTGTGCTAAGAGCCATCAAGGATAGGAAGATGTGGGGAGCCATGATCGCCTACGTCCTGAAAGGAAGATGCATGTTGAAATCCTCACAGTATTTTGTATTGTTGAAGTAATGACTAACATTTTTTGAGAATTACAAACTATGTTTTATTTAATTTTGCAAACCAATCAATGAAATTTGAATGAGCTAATTAGGTTGAAAAAATACTTTCCGAAAAATCCTACTTTGTGAGTTAATAATTTTTTTGTAATTTAAAAAATGAATGGAAATTTATCATACTAAGCTACACACCCTAGTTAAGCCAACTGTACATTCTACCTTTTACCTGTTTGCACTTAATTTTATAGGGCTTCATGGTAAACAATATCTTTTTTTAATTTCTGTTTTTCCTTTTTAACAGTGAAGAATAAATTCTTAGAATTTCTTAATCTTGAACATCTGATATACCCTTGGTCATGCATAAATATTTCTTTTTGGATCCAAATTCCAACTTTTTAAAGTGTTTGGCCTTCTGATTTCATTATAGTTCTCTCAAATGTAGAGTGAACTTGAAAGGGAATTCTTATATATAAAAACTTAAAGGAAATACATGCAAAAAAAAAAAAAAAAAAGTATTGCATTTTTATTAAATAAATACTTGTTTTTTTTTAATCATCAAGTTGTTTTTAAAATAGTGGAAATATTTTGTGTGTCAAATAATAAATCTTAATATTTCAAAAGAAATTAATAAAAATTTATTGTATTATGTTATGTACTCTAGCAAAACCAACTGTAATTTGTAGCTCCCTTACTAGTTCACACTTCTCAAAATTTAGTTTTGATTGGTCAATGTATGGTTATTTTAGAAAGTGTAACAGACAAACTAACAGAATTTTATTAAAAGAGTCATGACACAATATTTCAACCGAGATGAAAAACCTAAAAGTAGAATTGAGTCAGCTTATAATTTGCATAAAAAGATAAAATTTTCAGATTCAAGATTTATATCAAATCACCATATTTCACAATTTCATTTTTCTAATATCTACAATAATTAAATTATGACATTTTAATAGCTTTCATGTAACACTTCAAAATTAGAATTATTTTTATGCACCAGTTTACAACTAAATCTACATAAAAGATCCATGTAAAAAGAAAGGCAAAAGAAAAATAAGAGATTAATTTCATGTGTTTTAAGGTCTTCACTACTGCCTATCCATACAAATCAACACTTTGGATTTATACTTATGAATAAGATAACTTATTTCCTGCTCAATAATATTTTCTTACTTTGCCACAAAAAAAAAAAAAACTATTTAAACCCCTCTTTTTTTAAAAAAAGGAAGAGGCCCTCATTCTCGGTATCCTTACCCATCTATCACCCACCTTCTGACATTTCCTATATCTGACCACTTTTTCTCATCACTTTCTTCTATGTAACCCCTGTGCAATAGTGGCAGTGGAATGACTTGCTTGGGGTGAAATGATTAAAAAAAGAGAAAGAAAAATAGAGGGATCTAAACAATGACATCCACAAATATTTATAAAAACTTACTATGAACAAAATTTATAACTTTGTTGTAAAAATCTGAACTTATTTATAAATGGAACTTTGTGCGTGTGTGTGTGTGTCTGCATTACCAAAACGGCTGAACCAATTTTCTTGAAAATTTACACAGTTGTACTATAAGCGTCTGCGAGTGTTCTTAGCTAGGTTTTGTGTCAAGGTACCTCCGACAAATATTGAAAATCGATAATTGAAAAATATTGGGTTATAGAAGGAGTGGTTCAATTTTAATCAAATTTGATACACTCATAGAAAAAAGACATAAGAAACGATATTCAGAAGTTTCAAGGTTGCGTTCTTACAATAGTGCAGAAAATCGATAATATATATATATATATATATATATATATATATATATATATATATATGTATGTATGTATATATAAGGTAAGATAATTGTGTGTGTCAGTTTATCTGCCTGTATATCTATTTTTTTACAGCCCTTTTATTTTAGTTTTTGCTTCGGGTTTGGCTTTAAGTAGGTATAATTGTAGTTCTTAGCCTCAGCCATTTACTCAGAGGACTTATTTAGACTTTAAAATTCAGTTTACAACGAAAAAACTTATTTGATATCGATGCCAGGAAATCAAAATTTGACTTACATCCATTTATTTTTCTTTCAGTCTATGGTTTCGCTTTGACTGGAAACAACTTTTGCTTTTTAGTCTTTCATGCTAACCTTCAAAGAGTCTGTGCTCCAGGACCATGGATTAGTTTTAAAGCTTCCATTACACCCAAGCAACACCGGGCTATACTGCTAGGTCTATGTATAAAATAAAAATTATCTAACCTTATTTATAAATGGAACTTTGTCTCTGTGTGTGTGTCCATTACCTATAGACTCCGAAACTGCCAAACTGATTTTCTTGAAAATTTACAGTTGTACTATAAGCATCTGCGAGTGTTCTTAGCTAGTACACTGATAACTGAAACTACACAACAACTTCTATACATTGATACACTTCTACTTCCTTTTGGCTGTAAACTCAATGACAATATTTAGTAATTGTATGAACTTCCACTATGTTAGAATAGTCCATTTCCACAGGTTTCCATAGGTTTGTTTACTATGAAAAGATACACCCACGCATAGAAAAAGTATATACACACACACACACACCCTTATATGCAAAACATTTGTAAAAATCTAAATAAATAACAATTTTAAATTTTGCCACAATTATAGGAAGTTTATTCAATTTATTATAACTGTTGTTGCTACAGATTTTAAAGGTTTGTGTGAATGTGTGATGAATAAGAAATAAAGAAGGAACAAAGGATTCAATGTCTCAAGGAAATGAGTGACAGGTTATTTTATCAGTGGACTGAGTTTTATTTGTGTGACTTCTTTATGTGCTGAATGAATCATGAACAGTAATAAAAGGGAGCAATGATAGCACCTTTTTTAAAAGAGATAAAAGTCGTGTCTCCTTGTAAAGGAGAACTGATCTGCACACAAAATGCTCAAGAGTCTGGCAGAGTGAAACAATAATGGAGAGAAAAAAAAAGACATGAGTTATGAAGAGTAAAAATAAAAAAAAAATAAAAAAAAAAATAAAAAAAAAATTAAAAAAAATAAAATAAAAAAAAATAAAAAAAAGGAGAAAAGACATAATGGGAAAAGGGAAATGAATAGTAAGAAAAGGGAAGAAAGAGAAATGAATTGGAGAAAAAAAGAAATGAATAAAAAGTAAAAGAAAAAGAAATGAATTGGGGGGAAAAAGAAATGAATTGGGGGAAAAAAGAAATGAATTGGGGGGAAAAAGAAATGAATTGGGGGAAAAAAGAAATGAATTGGGGGGAAAAAGAAATGAATTGGGGGGAAAAAGAAATGAATTGGGGGGAAAAAGAAATGAATTGGGGGGGGGAAGAAATGAATTGGGGGAAAGAAATGAATTGGGGGGAGAAATGACTTGGAGGGAAAAAAAGAAATGAATTGGAGGGAAAAAAGAAATGAATTGGAGGGAAAAAAGAAATGAATTGGAGGGAAAAAAGAAATGAATTGGAGGGAAAAAAGAAATAAATAGTAAAAAAATAAAAGAGAAATGAATAGCAAAAAAAAGAGAGAGAAATGAATAGTAAAAAAAAGAGAAAGGAAAATGAACAATAAGTAAAAAAAGCACAACAAGAAATGAATAGAATAAAAAATAGAGAAAATTTGAATGAATAGTTAAGAAAAAAGGGAAAATGAATAATAAAAAAGGAATAAATTTAATCAATGAGATTTTGCCTTTTTCTTTTTCTTTACCTTCCATTCCTCTTTTCCCAAATCTTTTACCTTTTTTTTACCTTCCATTCCTCTTTTCCCAAATCTTTTACCTTTGTCACATCCTCCCTTTACTTTGTTCTTTTTCTTCAATCCTTTTCATTCTGTTCTTACTTTTCTTCTTCCGAGAAGAAACAACCCAATCAGAAGAAGGAAGAAAGATGAAAACATCTGATGCAGACCTTTATGTCTCTGCATTTCTAAGTGTTCAAAGCCGTTACAAAATTACCATATCCATGCAGAATAACAAATATGAACAACTAGCATTCACCTCATTTCCTGGAATCCTTAGATAATTCAAAGCGCACTAATATTTAATATACTAACTCAAATCTATGCCCATCCTCTAGCCCAATATCAAAGATGCCTCTGACCAATGAGACATTTATCTTCTCGTATCTTTTCAAGAATATAAATGATAAGAAAGCTACATTATACAACATACCATCATGCATATGGCTTAAGAGCAATAAATATATATTTAGATATATCCTCAAGCACATGCTTAAATGCATGTATGTTCATATAACTAAATATATATGTTCATATATCGAAGTAACTATCTTTTATATATCAAAAACATTAGAAAGATGCCATTTAAAGTCTATCCATACTGAACAAGTGAAACTTGGAATAAATGTTCCTACTGGTATTCAAAACACAATATCTTATAGGGTTAAGCATGAAGAGAAACAACACCCCAAAACAAATACCCTTGAAAATGGTTAAATTAGTGTTTCAAAGTGCTTGGGAACAATATAAACAATTTTGTACCCCCTTACTTCCACAAAATGAAAGAAAATGTAAAATCCTGGAAAACCTAAATGATTTGCTTGTCATTTTTTTTTTTTTTTTTTTTTTTATAAGCGTTTCACCCCGAGCAAAGCATGTCACTGCCACTACTGTGCAGGGGGCTACGTAGAGTGGAGAAAGGCTGGTTAAATATAGGAAATAACAGAGGGTGGGTGATAGGCGGGTGAGGATACCGAGAATGAGGGTTGGGTAGATGAGAGTGTTGTGAGAATAGTTGGGAGTTAGTGTGATAGGAGGTGTCTATTGACCCTACATTTAAACACCTGGAGATTGTAACTGTCGGGAAAGCAGACTTGTGGAAGGGAGTTCCACAGGCGGGAAGCGCGAGAAAAGAAGCTGTTGGAGTAGAATTTACGGTTACATCTTATTTGTTTAACTGTAAAAGGGTGGGACCTAGTTGCTAATCTAGTATCTCGTGTAAATTCGTGCTTAGGCGGCACCAGTGATCTAAGCTCATCGGAGCAGAAGCCATGAAAGTACTTGTAGAAGAGGCACAGGGAAGCTACATCACGCCGGTGTGAGAGCGGCTGCAGTCGGTCTGCCAAGTCAGTATCAACCACGTTACCGATCCTCCTTTGTATTTTGTCAAGAAGCCCAAGGAGAGCAGCAGGGGTACCCGACCAGATATGGCAGCAATATTCAATACACGGGCGGATGGTAGATTTGTATATGTGCAGAATAGTTTCAGGTGGGAAAAATTTCCGGGCCCTGCACAGAGAGCCGACTTTCATAGCAGCAGATTTGGCAATGGATTCAATATAGTCATTCCATTTGAGGTCCGCCGAGAGTGTAAGGCCAAGGAGGCGTAGTATTTTACTCTCTGAAACATGTTTAAAAGAAAGGTTGCAGGCCAGATTGCTTCAAATCAGTAGCTGTTATCACTCTTTCCAGTATTCAATTAGTGTGAAATATCGGCATCTTAATTATGTCATTATTTTCTGACTTACATGAAATATCCATTTTAGCAGTTGCTACTGTTGAAAATCCTCAATTGATGTTGTCTATTTTTTGTTATTCTGTAGTACCAATTCACAATGATCAAAAAAGAATGGTCTTCACCAATATCCACTGACCTCACTCATTCAAAGCCATTTTGGTTGTAAGCAGCTAACAGTTTCAATATTTCTGAACAGTTTTGGCACCATACATGACATCTACATAAAAGTCTTGATCTGACAAAGCTATATAAGAACACTGTTGAATTGAATTTCTAAATAGTTCATTCACTCAAATGTTTTGAGAAAATTTTTTGAAAAAAGCTCCCCAGCTTTTAGATATAAGATAATGTTATTACAAGCTTTCAAGCTTAAAATCATCTCCATATGAACTTAAAAACAATTGATGAATATTCAGTTCATGGTGCTTATCACAAATTTGGATTATACTGCACAGATATCATTTTACCCCATACTTTTTGTGTTATGCTATATCAAAGCTATGCTTAGAAAATTGACTTGTCTTGCTAGATCAATAATGACTGAATAGCAATTTGATTAGGTGTACCATATTTTCAGCCTTGTGCCATATCATCTAAGCTATGCTTAAAAAAAGTCACCATACACATAATTTCTCTGTTTAAATAAATATTTTATACATTTCTTGAAAACACTTCCCTAAGAAAATGAGACCCTTCATTTTCATAATTTTTTTTTTAATATTTGAGGAAACTCATTTTGTTTTTTTTAGTTTAAAATTTTTTAGTGAAATACCTTGTAAATATGTTTGTTTATATATACTAGGATGAGCTGGAAGGTGTTTACTCCTCCCCACCACCTCTACTTTCCAAAATCAGGCTAAATTCTTTTCTTTTTGTTCACCCAACATAAGGCCCAAGAGCCTTTTGAAGTTACTGAATGAAGGTGTTGTAAAATAACTGAACACAAATATTGATTTCAGAAAATGATTTCAGCTGATGAATTTTCAGTACCCTCTGATATGTGCAGATATATGTACATACATACATAAATATATCCACACACACATACATAATCCTATACTTAACATAGACAAATGTACATTTGATTATATATAAAAGTGAGATATGCTTTTTATATTGTTGCATGTATATGATATGAATAAGCAAAACCCAGAATACAAGTTACTACCAGGTGTTGTTAGTCAACCATCAAGAAACCAATATTGCTGATGTGCATTGAAAACAAGTAGAATTGCATGATGGGAAACAAGTAAAAATTAGTTACAAAAATCATGCATAAAAGAAACAGCTTTTGTGAAATTCTTGACAAAGAACCAAAATGGCATTTAAAAAAATAAAGATAATAAATGTGTTTGTACAAAAATTGACAATGTATCAAATAGAATTTCTGTATATATTTTCTTCTACAGGATAAAATGACACTGAATATCTTCCAAGTGGGAGTTTTAATGGAATGAGAGTTTCTTTTATAGGTAAACAAAATCATAATAAAAGTGTAATGTATTTTCTTACACCCAGATCAATAGATCAATAAATAGATAAATTAGTCAATAGGAAGACAGATACACTTGATAATGTGTACAATGGTAAGATAGCCCTAGAATAGACCTACAGCTGTGATGGTTAACATCTGATTATCACTAGAATAAGTTAAAGACATTTTGATGAACTTGTGCTTTAAGGGATTTCGTAGCAGAGCCATTTCAGTATTGGTTGATGAGTGTTTTTATGTTTATTAAAATTGTTTGGTAAAGAGCCAAATGAATAATTATTTACAGTTTGATTTGTTTGTTTAATGGCATATCAACACCTTATAGATAAACTTTACAATTTGAAAAGGTTATAAAATGACATTTTGTAAGTAAAAGTCTTTACATTCCTATTGGTTATCTACTTGGTAGAATCTGGCGACTTCTCACAAGGAGGGTACTGAAAAGTTCTCAGTCTAAGCAAGGCGGTCTTCCAAAAAACAAATATATTTGGTCATTTGGATAGAGTTTAGGAATGGAGTTAAGTAGAGAACTTCGTTGCAGAGGCAGAATGGATAACCTGGAAAACAGAACGTTATTGTTGTTGTGACTGTGGTTGGGGTTAATTCATTCTCTGCCTTGGCAAACATAAGCATAAAAAAGAGGATATTGAGTAGAGGCAAATAAATGTTTAATTTATTTAGATATTTAAAAAGACTGGTAACTTCTTTCTGATACTGTTTCTAAAGCAACAGGGAGAGAGAGATTGGTTAAAATAGAACTGAAATGGATATTAGTGGTGGCCATCATTTTCATCATTCATGGCATGTCTCATTTCTCAGCATGCCTGTGTTGACATCCAACACAGATCTGTGTTAAATGTTTTTATCAGCATGTCAGTGTTGACATCCAACACAGATCTGTGTTGAACGTTTTTATCAGCATGTCAGTGTTGACATCCAACACAGATCTGTGTTGAACGTTTTTATCAGCATGTCAGTGTTGACATCTGACAGATCTGCGTTGAATGTTTTTATCAGCATGTCAGTGTTGACATCCAACACAGATCTGTGTTGAATGTTTTTATCAGCATCTAACTATTGACATCCGACACAGATCTGTGTTGAATGTCTCTCTCAGCATGTCTGTGTCAGGTCTGTCATTAACATATCAGCAGCAGACCTGGTGAAGTGGAAACCATACTGTTTAGCAAAGAAGAAAATGTGGGCTGTTGATGATAGCCTTAAACACTTTGTCAAAAATTGATAGGAAGATGATAGGGCAATAATAAGAGGGGTCCGAGGGTTATCCAGAATTCTTAACTATAGGAACCACAAAGGAGAACTTCCAGCAGGCAAGAAAGCAAGAGGCAGTAGCTGTAGAGTTTGGAAAGAACAGAGAAGAGTTCCGTCACCCATTTCTTCAGGACAACAATTTGGATTCCTTCACCTTTGCTCACCTTATGGGAGTCAAGCTTTGAAATTATATTAGAGACCAGTGAGGGGGATAATGTGAACATCACTCAGTTGAACCTCAGTTCTAGTTGGGAAGTTTGGTATGGATACCCCAGACGAAACAAATATTGTTGGTGAAGAATCTGCAAGCAAAGCACTTGACCTTGTCTGCTGAAGATGTGAGGACATCAAATGTATTGATGAAAGAGGGTATTGAGGGCTTACTGTTATTTAATACACTTTTAAAGAGTCACCAGTAGTCTTTAGAGCTAAACTTACAGGATGTTATATGCTGTTTTATTCTGTCAGCAAGCAGTAGCTTAGCATCATTTCCTCTTGCACTCATTACAAGCAGATGCAAAAAGGTGTCTATTATGGTCAGATGTGTAGCTATGAAAACGCCAGAAGAAATGACACCTGTTGGGGATAGCGGTTGAGCAAGCAGGGAGAGAAACAGAGGGACAAATGGGGTTTTATTGCAACTTTCTGCCTGGGATGAAAGCATTGATGCCAGCCTTAACCCAAGAGGAAACCTCAGATGCACAGTCTTCAACAGGAAGACTAAAAACCTTTTTCCAAGGGACATTACACAGGAAATCATGGAAAGAGTCTCAGTCTGCTCTTTGGTAGCAGTAAGATATTCTTCTGGTCTGAGGTTCCTGAGTGGAAGGAGATATTAATGGAAACCACTGCATGGTCAGAGTTTCCAAGAGGGCAAAGCTGCTTGACATTGCAAGAGTCAGGGATAGAAGTGAAACAGGTCCATTAGGGTTGTTAGAGAAATGCATGGGGAAAGCCACCTCTAGGATAAGGGATTGAGTGATGTCTATATTACTAAATGAAACCTGATTGAATGAAGATATGCTGCTTATATATATATCTTGTAAGCATTTACCTTAAAATTATACTAAATATAGGTTCTATCTTTACAAAAGTAAAATTTATATAAGATATTTAAAGTCATGACACAGCTAGTATTTAGTACCTGTCCATAAAAGGAATAAATTAATACCACTAGAGTATATAAATTTTTTGGTGGTTTTGTAAAAGAATGCAATAATCATTTTTTCTGCAGTGTATATAAATACAACAAATACTTTCACTGCTTCTGCTCCGATGAACTTAGCTCACTGGTGCCTCCTATATATAAATTTACTCAAGCCACAAGATTAGCAACTAGGTCCCACTTTTTTACTGTGATTTAAATATAAATGCAAATTCTACTCTATCAGCTTCTTTTCTTGCACTTCCCACCTGTGGAATTCCCTTCCATTTACTTGTTTTGCCGACAGCTACAATCTCCAAGAATTTAAATGTAAATTCAATAATCATCTATCTCACTAACCTGCATCCTCTCTCTCAGGCTCCCTTGTCCGCTCCACTCTCATCAGTATTCTCATCCTTCTCTTACCCACTTCCTGGCACCCCCTGTAACCTGTCACTCTTTCTCATAACTTTCCTTCTAGGTAACCCCCAGCACAAGAGTGGCAGTAAAATGCCTTGCTTGGGGCAATATGATTATTAAAAATATATTAAATACTACTTTTTTTTCACTAAGTATTAGGTAAGACTGGAAAGTTCCAAGACTAGAATTTCCTGACAGACTCCATAATTCAAATCATTTGAGAAGGCTGATATACTGTTCGATGACAGTTCTCATAAATTATTTAGCATATTTTTTCTTCATATTCCTTATGGTTTTGCTGATGATTGGTTATTCTGAATACTTATCTTGAATTGTCAGTCAACCAGCTGTGAAATGTACGTCATTTAAAATCCCTTTTTTTAACCAAAAGTCTGAAGAAACACTTAAACGGTCTTGACATTAGATTCATTGGAAAATCTAATGCAGATTTATTGCTCAGATTTGTCAGCTTTTGTAAAAAATAGCCATTAAAACACAGTGTTGCAAAATTTAATGCAAGTAAACAGTATGACGCCTATAGATAGACTAACCTCAGTAGGCTGGGTGCCACTGAGTGTTAGGGGCAAACATTTTGGATGAGTGAAAAAAAAAATCAAAAGATTTCTAGTACCAATTCACATTTTCTAGAAATAAAATTAAAAAAACAGTTCCTATTCCCTTACTTAAACAATTGTTTTTACTATTGTTAACTTGATACAAGGCCTAAGATCCACTCAAGTTAGATGGTTACTAAATAAGGTTGCTGTAACAATGTACAAGGAGAAAGGAAGATGTGTATCTTATGAATATATGTAAGATAATGGATAATCTGAAGCTTGAAGATATTAAGATTGTAGTGTTTGAAGAAGCATCCTTTCACAAAAGATATTAAGATTGTAGTGTTTGAAGAAGCATCCTTTCACAAAAGATATTAAGATTGTAGTGTTTGAAGAAGCATCCTTTCACAAAAGATATTAAGATTGTAGTGTTTGAAGAAGCATCCTTTCACAAAAGATATTAAGATTGTAGTGTTTGAAGAAGCATCCTTTCACAAAAGATATTAAGATTGTAGTGTTTGAAGAAGCATCCTTTCACAAAAGATATTAAGATTGTAGTGTTTGAAGAAGCATCCTTTCACAAAAGATATTAAGATTGTAGTGTTTGAAGAAGCATCCTTTCACAAAAGATATTAAGATTGTAGTGTTTGAAGAAGCATCCTTTCACAAAAGATATTAAGATTGTAGTGTTTGAAGAAGCATCCTTTCACAAAAGATATTAAGATTGTAGTGTTTGAAGAAGCATCTTTTCACAAAAGATATTAAGATTGTAGTGTTTGAAGAAGCATCCTTTCACAAAAGTAACAGTTTTAGGAAAAAAAAAACAAGTCAAACTTTGTCCTTACCAGTGAAATATGAAAGAAATGAAGATGAGTTGACTCAGAATTTGAGGTCAACAAATCTAGATTTATCAGCCATTGTAAAGATTGCAAAGCCATTACAAGTCACTGTTATAAAACATCTTGTGAGAACTGAATATTGGTAAACAGATTCAAGTCTATGGCCAGGTTAACTCCAGTAAGTAGGTATCATTAAATGTTAAAGACACACCTTTTTTGAATGTTACAATCACATTGTGTGCAATCCAGGAACTTTCTTATGCTGACTCACATTTATCTAGAAATAGAATTAAAGAAAAGAAAATCATGCTTTCTATTCATTTATCCATTGACAAATCTAATAAGTTTCAGAAGATGGATTCTCTGTTTTCCCCTCCATCAATTCCAAAGTTAAATGAATTCTTGCAGTCTTTCTATTTATTACAGACTAAATTTTAATTTCATATCTTCATTTTAAAATTGTTTTTCTCAAATTCACTTATTAAAAAATAAAAAAGACAAAGAGCAACACTTTTTGAAGGTTAGCCAACTAACATTATTGCCCATTATTAAAATCAATCATTTTATACAAGAAATTTCTTTTATAGGGCTATCAGAAATAATTACATTGTTTTTTTTTCATGAACCATTTGTGGAAAGGTATGAAATGGTTTCACTGTTATTGGTACAGAAAATAAATAACAAACCAAATTTAAATTACAGATAGGTTATTTGTCTTCATTTTGTAGAAATAATGACCTTGGAAAAGACATGAATCCAGTACTTGTATTATGGTGATCAATAAATCTGTCTATTTTCTACTGGTCAGTCTGATTTCAGGTCAAGACTAAAATCATGAATGCTTAAAACACAGGCATATCTTTTTAAGTTTCTATCCACTTCGACTGGCTTTTGTGTACCAGACTTACTAAATATAATTTCTTTAGAAATTTATTTCTTTGTTTTCTTTGCGAAATTTTAAAAAAGTTTTTTGTAGATTAGCACTCATTCAACCTTTCACTACTTATAATATTTCTAAGAATCAAAAAAAATATTGATTTTTAAAAAAATTATTTTGAAAGTTGGGGTCCTGTTCATAAGATCAATACAATGTCAAATCAATCTCTGACTCCTTAAGAATTACCTGTTCTTTACTTTTCTTAACAAATACAAGGTTTGAACAGAACTTACATATTTGATCTTGTATATTATTATGAATTGGGTTGAAAAGAACATCATCAAGCAGTACACAGTTATTAATGATGTAAGCAGTTGACATTTGTAAATAAAAACAAAATGCACATAACTCCTTATGATAGATTGATTTGACGTTGTATTGATATTATGAACAGGATCCATCTTCGAAAGTAATAATAAAAACAATCAATATCTTTCAATTCCGATAAATGATGTGGGTAGAAGATGATCTAATGAATGTTAATCTAAAAAATATTCCTTCCTTTTTATCTATATTAAATTTTTCATGTTTAACCTTCTAGTCTAATGCAATCTATAGTAAAATTATTTGCAATGCTTTTCTATTGTAAACGCTATTGCTATTACATCATTATAAAAATCACTCGGTGAATAAAGGCCGTTGTTTTTTGATTAAACAGTTGGGATTGTTGTCAGATTGGTGAGCAAAAGGACGTTTGTCTTGCTTTAAAAGAGAAAACTGGATTTCTGTCCCTGTTTTTGCTACTACGTTACTGGGTGGACTGTTCACAAGATTTGCAACCAAGTTTCTAACTTGCACACAAATTTACTAGATTCTGTTAGTAATACTCTTGCTATAAGACCTGGACACTAATAAAACTTTTTCTGACTGAATCTCTATATTGAACAGTAACAGAGTCAAAATTCAGTCAAAGGAATCTTAGATGATAACAACTAAACGGGTTTACCCAGCAGGCTTTTGTGGTGAGGAGGGTAGTCAAACACCCAGCAAGGTGGGGGAAGTGTAGTCGAACACCCAGCAAGGTGGGGGAAGTGTAGTCGAACACCCAGCAAGGTGGGGGAAGTGTAGTCGAACACCCAGCAAGGTGGGGGAAGTGTAGTCGAACACCCAGCAAGGTGGGGGAAGTGTAGTCGAACACCCAGCAAGGTGGGGGAAGTGTAGTCGAACACCCAGCAAGGTGGGGGAAGTGTAGTCGAACACCCAGCAAGGTGGGGGAAGTGTAGTCGAACACCCAGCAAGGTGGGGGAAGTGTAGTCGAACACCCAGCAAGGTGGGGGAAGTGTAGTCGAACACCCAGCAAGGTGGGGGAAGTGTAGTCGAACACCCAGCAAGGTGGGGGAAGTGTAGTCGAACACCCAGCAAGGTGGGGGAAGTGTAGTCGAACACCCAGCAAGGTGGGGGAAGTGTAGTCGAACACCCAGCAAGGTGGGGGAAGTGTAGTCGAACACCCAGCAAGGTGGGGGAAGTGTAGTCGAACACCCAGCAAGGTGGGGGAAGTGTAGTCGAACACCCAGCAAGGTGGGGGAAGTGTAGTCGAACACCCAGCAAGGTGGGGGAAGTGTAGTCGAACACCCAGCAAGGTGGGGGAAGTGTAGTCGAACACCCAGCAAGGTGGGGGAAGTGTAGTCGAACACCCAGCAAGGTGGGGGAAGTGTAGTCGAACACCCAGCAAGGTGGGGGAAGTGTAGTCAAACACCCAGCAAGGTGGGGGAAGTGTAGTCAAACACCCAGCAAGGTGGGGGAAGTGTAGTCAAACACCCAGCAGGGGGAGGAGTCTAGTTAAACACCTAGAAGGAATAGAAGAATGACATGTTAAAGGATCGATGAATATTCATGTGGGGTCAATGGCCATCTAGCATGATAGTGTAGGCTCAGTTCTATAGCCAATTATGCAGCCAATGCAGTGATAACACAGTATCACTGGGTGGAGGGCTTCAAATGACTGCTGCCAACAACAGGGATGGAGGGTTCTCCCAATGAACCAGAGGAGCCATCAAGTTAGAAGTCATGGACTATGGTTTAGCCAAGAGAGAAATGAGTTCTGTAAGGTCCACCTGTTAAAGACATACAATGCATGAATGGAGACTTTTATCCAATATATGAGGAGGAAACTGGTCATGTGTTCAACTCCATAGTGATGTTATGACCAAACCCTAACATGAAAAGATGGGAGGTTAGTGCGAAGATGTTTCTAGCACCAATTTTCTCTATAATTGTGAAATACATTTATCATTGAATCGAAGGTTGTCCATATTCATATTGTGTGACTATTTGAGTATCAATCACTACAATATATGTTAAATATAACAAGATAAAATAACTACATTTGGTAGTAAAATTCTATCATTGAAGAGAAGATGATTATATGCATGTAACACAAATGAACAAACTATTTTTACTTCTGTATCTCTTTCTGGCTTTTCAAGTAAATATGATCTCTTAGCCATCTATAGACACCACAGTATGTTCTCTTAACAACATCTCAGCAGGTTTGTAATGTATCTGGGAAATATTCTTGGTTTTTTTCTATTCGAGTCCTTGCAGCAAAAGGATTCCTATCACACTTGCATGATGTAAATCCTAAGAAATGGAAACAGTTCCAAAATTTGAAATCCTGTTATTGTCTGATATTTTTAGAGACAAGATGCTCTTATTACATATCGTTCTTTTAGACTAAAATCTTTCCTTAGTAGTTTTTTATGAAAATTTTTCAGTCACTTTTCATCATTTTTTAGGTGTCTTTCATGAAATTTCAAGATGAAAAACATTACTTTGTCAAAGGAAACACAATATTTACCTTTCTTGTTTTGTCATATTTGGTGGTTTTGTATGGTTTTATGAAGTTGTAGTAGTGGAAAATACATTCCAAATACTAAACAAACTACTAAAAACAAAGATAAGAGTGCTCAAGTCTTACATAACATTAATGCTTGGTCATGGCCAGAGAATGCTGGATAATTTCCCAACAGATTAAGAGAAATATTGAGGCAACAGAAAGTGATTATACAGAAGGATGTTGAGTATACCAAGAACAGAAGATGTGAGAAATGAGGAAGTTTTAACTGGAACCAAAATGGATACAGACAATGAGAATCAGAAAGACAAAGTTTTAAATTTCTCAGACAAAATGATCATCGTGGACTTGAAGGATTTGATAGACACAAGCAAAAGAGGCAAAAAGAAAGAGTGAGTAGCCTATCTAATGAGTTTCTATAAATAAATGGATGGCAAAAGATGTCGTGTGAAAAATAGTAAAAATATAAATGATATGTTTTTTATGGCTTATCAACCATTTTCAGGTTATTTAAAGCTATAAAATATTTTTAGATTGTAACACTGTTTTTAGATAATAATCAACAAACATTAAGTGCTAAAATGGTCATTGTCTCCATATCTTGAATAGATATGGCACATAGAAGATACTTCGTTTTAACACTGACCTTGTGCATTTTAGTAATTTTCAGTCTATAGACTGAATCAATGATGGTATTCAAGGGATTTGCAATGGTTTGCATGAAACATTCACTAGAATTAGATGTTTGAAGGAGTTGTTGATCTACTTGTTGGCCTTTATTAAAACATTAGGGATATAAAATAGAAACAGTGAAGTGGTTCTTCATTCCATGAGCAATAAACATTTGGTATGTGAAAAGAATAAAAAAGAACTGTCTCCCAAAAAATTAAATCTAACTACTTGACTGAACTTTAAACTTCTAGTGTTTTTTACAAATAAGAAATGCTATGCAAAAAATCCTATTTTTCAGGTACAGAAATCTAATACCAGATTTTTCTGTCAGCCTATAAGAAATACCAGATTTCATTTTTTTTTTTTCATAACTGTGAATGAACTCTGGAATTTATTTTAATAAGTGTTACACTGAGAATTAAACATTAATTTTGTTTCTACAGAAATTTAGCATTTCCATTAAACAGATAATCTAACAGGAATTATTAATAAATATATATAATGATAAGAGCCAGATATTTTTATTTCATGTCTAATTAGAGTACTAAAAATTAGAGGACTAAAATTAGAGTACTAAAAACCTAAGAGAAAAGTAAATTGCTCTTTTGTATATAATATAGAAGAAAATCTAAAAATGAACAAATTCAGTTTTTTTTCCTATCATAATGAGTGACTGGATTTTCAAATTATTTCATAAAACTGTCATATAACAAATTTCAAAAGAATATATACTTTATGTCATTTCTTAATATTTAAATGAATTTTACCAATAAATTAAAAAAAGAAACGTCAATAGATATCCATTAAAAAGGACATTCTTGAGATGAAACTATGAAAAAATTCTGTTTCCTCTTATATTCCAATGAATTTGTTTATTCTACAAAATTGTGTTTCATTGTTATTTTGTTTTTTTGTGTTGGATTTCTTCAGATTAATTGACTTCCAGGTAAATTGTTTGGTATCAAGCAGTGTTAATTAAATAATCCAATTGATTTACTAATGTACTGAGCTTTTAACCTACACCAAAGCTAATATTGATTCACAAGGTTTGAACATGCTTTCAATCAAGATGAAAACTTTTGGAATTCATAAACTTTTTTTTTGAGTAATGGCATTCTGTGCACACAGTGGTGTTATTCAAATAGAATGCTATGCACCTTTCTGTCTTGCAGTGGTTGAATACTATTTGAAAATCTCCTTTTAATTCTAGAGAATAAATTATAATGTTAAAAAAAATAATCACACACATATGGGTGCATTTTGTGGCAATTTGTGTGGGAATGCAGGGTTTAATGTATTGGTTCACAAGTCAGTGAAATAATAGCCCAATTTTTCAACTACTGCTTGCATGAATTCCTGAATACTGAAAATTTTTTATTTTGGTTTATCAATGCTCTTACATAGTAAATGAAGAATTCATTTACATTATACATATAATCCTTTTCTGGTTTTCAATGCCCAACATTCTGATTGAATACCGAAACTATATTAAATTTTGTTTAAAATCATCAAATTCCTTCTTAAGTGCTGATGTTACTATTTTGATTTTCATTCATTCATACTGTGAGCAATTTTCATTTTCTAGCATTAAAATTAATACCAACCCTAATAACAAATGGAAAATCTGACAGAAATCTGAAGGTGTATTGCGATCATAAAAGATGCTTTACAAAAGATAAACAAAGTTAATAAACAAGAAAATTTCAATAGAAACCAAAAGAATGCGGAAATTCTATTTGATATCAATCTTTTCATAGGGCAGTGAATGCTAGACAATTTCCTCACAGATAAAGTAGAAACTTGAAGCAACAGAGATATAATCCTATAGAAGGATGATGAAAATAATATGGATGAAACACATGAACAATGAGTAAAATTTACGGAAAACAGGAACAAAAAAATCATTTTAAGCAACAGAAAATGAAAGCTAAAATTTCAGAGAGATGTGCTGAGGAAAGGGGACTTGGAGAATCTGACATTCAAAAGGACATATTGATGGTAAGAAAGGCAGAGGGGAGTATGAAGTTACCTACATAATATGCATCTGTAAATGGGAGGTAGAACAAAAACTGAGAAGAATAAGAGATAAATATTTACTAAAAGCTATGAAAGTTAGGAAATTGTGAAGAGCCATGAACACATATGAATATTTCTGGATATATTAGAGTACTGGCATACTTATCACTTCTCTTCAAGACAATGGTAACCATGGCTTTTTCATAACTTCCTATCTCATGAGGCTATTGTTATGGTGAACTCACCTGTCTAGGGATAGTGGACTCTCCCTCCTAATATAAGTAACAGTGTAGTGAGTAGTCAGGGAGAAGATGAGAGTCAGCAACCTGGCAAGTTACTCTGTGTTACTACGTGACAATACAAAGTTCCCACCAGTATGTCAAACCTAAGGGACTGACATTTGTACTTACATATAACGCACGATCTTCTATGTTGTACTCCACAACAACTTGGCAATGAGGATTCAAACAAATTTCACGTGTCCACAACAACTATTAACCATTTTTCTCCCTTAGCTAAGGCTTCCACCTCATGTTACGCCACCCATTCACACAAGCTCATCAGCTAAGTAGCTAGCTATTTTCCCCTATCACTTGATCTCAATATACCCTGTGAGGGCTAAGTTTTCCAAGCCTTCTTTCCTCATATGTTCAAGGAATTTCAGCTGTCTTTTTCTGATTCAAAGTATGAATTTTTTCTGTTGCCATTTTCTTTAAGACTTCCTTGCTGCTTAATCTCTGTGTTACATAGAATTTTCCATATATTTCTTTAGAACCAAATTTCTGCTGTTTCCAGTTTTTTCTCCTCTGTCAGAAGATTGTCCAGAATTCACTTCTATATAAGTCGAATGATATCACATGTTTGTCACTGGTTAAATTTAAAAATACGAAGCATAGAGTTAAAGTAACTATAAAAACCAGGAAAAATATATCTGTTTTTAGAGAAAATAACTCTTAGAACATGAGAAAGGATGGTCTCTTTTTTTCGCTTGGTGAGTAATGAATGACTGAAACATTTGTGTAATATTGTTCATTACAGTCTTATTAAACGAGTGGCATCTTCTGAGCCAAAATTTCTGGCTTTTCTTGAAACTGGTTTGCAGAATTAATTGTGCCAAAACTGCTTGATACCTCCTGCAGGGAATTGGATTTCTTGTGGTCAGATATGGTTGATAGCCAGCACTAAGGTGCGTGCCAGTCAGTTAACAGTCTTGTTTGGCTTTAGCAGCTTTCGGAGAGTTGATTGTCGGAAAATGAAGGAAAGGATGCTGAGATTTCAACTCCGAGTTTGGACTGTTGGCAGGAATCCAGAAAGCTTAAAAGTCTTCAGGAGTGATGCCAAGAAACTAAAAATGGACACCCAGTTTTATATTGGGGTAGGCAGCTTTTTAAATGTACTTTCCACCAGGAGACTGACAAATATATCTTGAGAGATTTGAATCAGATATCTACTTTTACTGATGGACATTTAAGACAAGTAAAATGTTTATTTCTTTATTTTATGCCCCCCCCCCCCCCCGTTAACTTATAAATTTTCCCTTTCATGTGAAAAGAGTAATGCCTTACTCATACATGGATTTCCTTAAAGAAATGACCACTGAAAAATCAATCTTTTCTTCTTAAGCTTTTCACAGACAACTGATTTTACTATAACATTTTGGTCTACCTATTCTACAGCCTTCTTCTATTTTATAATCTGTAAGGAAATACAGAGGTTTCTGTTTATCTCCAGCAAGCTAGCAAGTAAGTTTCATCCATTATTTGGTTTAATTCCTATTAAGCAAGTAGGATCTAACAATTTAACCCATTGCTGAAGGATGTCAGTATCTCTTACAGAGGAGAGTTACCTAAAGTTTAAAATTCACTTGCCCTAAGATTACCATTAGCAAGCAAGATAGATTAAACAAAAATAAAAGTTTTAAAGAAAACTTTATGCAGCAATAAATTGTTACTATTATTACTGAATATATGATAACACCATTCTGGAACATTAAATAACTCCCGGCTCAAAATGAGCTAGCAAATTGATTTTTTAAAAAAAAAGCACACATTTTGAATTTTTAGGCAATGCTTCAAAGTCTAGAAAGTGACCCCAAACATTTAGCCTATTGTATATTTGTGTGCGTATATTTTGAGTTGTCTGGAAAGTTAACCCTGATTCTTAATTGTTCATTTTCCAGCATGTTAGAACAAATCAGATTTATAGATAGACAAATATACTTACATTTCTGATTAGAACACACTTCAAACTATCTTTTGAGAAAAAATGTTTAAAATTTTGAATAAAAAATAGAAAAACATTGTACAACAAAATGGTTCATATTCAGTTGAATAAATATTTAAGGCCATCATTTTGTTTAGTATTTTACTTTTCCTTCAACCTTCTCTCTCTCTCTCTCTCTCTCTATATATATATATATATATATATATACTAGCAGTATAGCCCGGCATTACTTGGGTGTAATGAAAGCTTTAAAACTAATATATGGTCCTGGAGCTCAGACACTTTGGATGTTGGCATGAAAGACTAAAAAGCAATAGTTGTTTCCAGTTAAAGCAAAACCGTAGACTGAAAGAAAAATGAATAGAAGTCGGTCAAATTTTGATTTCCGGGTATCAATATCAAATTTTCTGCACTATTGTAAGAACTGCAAGTTTCTTATGTCTTTGTCTATGAGTGTATCAAATTTGATTAAAATTGGACCACTCTTTCTATAACCCGATTTTTTTTATTATCGATTTTCAATATTCATCAGGAGTAACTCAACACAAAACCTATCTAAGAACACTGGCAGACACTTATAGTACAACTGAGTAAATCTTCAAGAAAATCGGTTCAGCCATTTCGGAATCTATAGGTAACAGACACACACAGACAAAGTTCCATTTATGAATAAGTTTATATATATATATATATATATATATATATATATATACACACCCTTGTGCAAATTAATTGAAAAAAAATGTTTTCTTAGGACCTTTCATATTTTTCTGATTATGTATACATCATCTCTTGGCATTGCTTCTCTCTTTTGACTGCATTTTCCTTTACATTTTGGACTGATGGATCAAGTATTTTTTTTTTTACCTTGATGACAACTGACTATTGAAAGGCTGACACTTACAATATCTGTAATTTTTCTGTAAGGCTTGCCAGTGTGTTCATGCAATGTTACAATTTTTAGTATTGTTAGAGTAAATGTTCACTGTAAACAATGACCATAGGACAACCAATCAACAGGCAAGACAATAGTGTCTGGTGTGATAAAAATCTGATGCAATTACATATGGTGAAAGAAAGGAAACTAAAACAGTTGTTTCAGCTAATTTGCACAAGAGTGTGTGTGTGTCTATATATTCCATACATAAGAGGCTAGAGTTGTACAATGGCTATATTGTTCATTTTTGAAGGTGCTGGTATGGTTATAAAATCTAATCTTAAAGGTGTCCTGCGTGGCACCTATATATGTGTTAGGTTGTAAGTCTAACTCATTTTTGTACACTTTAACTTTATATACCACGCATGATTTACAAATATTAGTTTTTACTTCTTTATTAAAGGGTGGATTAAACCAAATAACCTTCCTTTTTCTATTCTTGGGAGATTTAGTTTTAATAAATTCTAGGTTATCCTTTTTACCCACTTTTGATTAATGCTTCCTGATAAGTTTTCTTGTATTTATCAAATATATCACTATTAGATGAGTTAGTGGATAATTGGTATGCTATTCATATTATATATATATATATATATATATATATATAAAATAAAATCGACACAAAAATTACTGTTACCAAAATGATAATTAAATCTTAGAAAAATTAAATCTTTTAGAAAAAGAAGCAAAAAAATGCTTAGAATTATTATATACCTAATATCCAAGTGATCAAGATCTCTAGAGACTTGAGTAATAATTTTGTCAAACTAAACATTTCAAATGTTCTGGCATATCTTGTTAAAATGAATGTCAGCTTGTATTTATTCAATTTGGAAGAAACAAAACTCTTTCAAAATAAGATATATATGCAAATATTCTAAAATAAAATAAAACTGACAAAAACTATTTCATATGGAAAGAAGTATAACTTTAATGTTTTTGACAGTCAAAATTGAATAAGTTCTGCAGGAACACACACAACACACACTTAAGTCTGTTTAAAAACTGATAAAATGGAACATGAGTTCTGGTTATGAAAAGTTATTTTCAACAGAATATGAAGAGAAAGACAAGAGAGAAAATGTATACTTCAGAAATTTTTGTAACAAACTGACATTAGTATTCCTGACAATATTATCAAAACATAGAAATCAACACAACATGGTGACTGACAGTTTTACACCTGAAGCAATCATCAGACAGTGTATTATTCTTTAGACAATCTACACAAAGAAGAGTAGTTTGATAATCATTAAACTGTCAGTCAGCATGCAACATTGGCTTCAATGTCCACAGTAATATTAAAAATACTCCATGATTTTGTGCTTTCTCCCCTAAAAATAGGGTAAATGCTTAACATTATATATATATCCAGGTAAAGAGGACCTGAGATTTTACAATTTTGAGTTCCCTGGCATTTATTTTTTTATAAACAGTGCTCAATAGAATAAATATTGTAGAGCATAATATAATCATATAATTATGAATTAAAAGTACATTGCAACACAGAAATTTCTATGTTTCAAGATAAAATCTCATCATCAGGCGATGTTGGATGTTGTTTGTGAAAATGATTTACATTTAAAACATAAAAACCATCGGTTTGCTATTTATGTATGTAGGAAGATATGAAATTCATGTGTGTGTTCCTTTTAACTAATCAGAATAAAGATTCATTTTGAAATTTAGCCAGAAGTTTCTGGGGAATACATAATTTTTCTTTCTTTTTTCTTTTATTCTCCCTAATGGTCAAAGTGTCAACCTACTCTTAACCTAATTTTATTTTTATTTTTTATTGCTTTTTCCTATATCGTATTACATTTGATGTATCTATTTTAGTCCCAAAGATATAAAATATATCTCTTACAATCTGTTACAACAATTTCTTGCCTTAAAAATGTTATCTTCTAGAAATACCCTTCAAAATGCAATGTTTGTTTTCATACATATATATGTGTCTGTGTGCTTATTTATACAGGTTTGAATATAAGGTTAGTATAAAAGAGAGTAACAAATTTACCACCCTTCAAATTAGCTATAAATGAAATATTGTATCCTATGAATGATTCAAATAGATTATATTTTTTTATCAATATTGTACAATCAGTCAATGTAAAGTTATCTCCAAAGAAGAAAGCTATCTGGCTAGCCACATCAAGCGAGGTGCATCTAAATTCATTACAACTTGATTCCCTTTCAAGATTTTTTTATTCAGTAAGACAACCTGGAAATTGTCCAAGACATGATGAGAACAAACACTCAGGAAGTGAATTTCCATTTGTTCTTTCATGGAATATCCTACAATGTCTACTGCAGTTGCTGCTATCTCCAGAGATTTTGACCAGTTATAAAACAATAGAAATCTTCTGTTCCTTCTTTTAGCAAAATAAATGCAAATTTAAAGTGTACATTGATTATTTCCTCAAGTTGTAAATCTCAATATTACATTATTTGGCTGCAACAATTGTCTAAGTTAAAAAAAAAATCAATTAACTAGATTATTGGTTTGCTTTAGAGTTTTTTTTTTTTTATACCTTTGTTCAGGAATTTATATCTGTTTTTCTGTCTGATACTGTCAGCTCAGTGCTTCAAATGGGAACTGGTTTGCCTGCTCTACCAAATGTTCATAATAGAAATTAAATAAATACTTTCAATGCTGATATTCAAGAGGCACAACATCAGTCCAATTGTCAACAAATTGGCACAACATCTTTTCTTGCCATTAAATAATTACATTTATTTGCTTGTAAAATAATTCCCTGTCGACATGACAAATTTAAATATCTGTGTGTCTATAAAATCTGTTCAATTCAGTTTCTCTTTATAGAAAAAAAAGTTATATCAAGGCTTTACCTTGAGAATGAAAATTCAAGTTTTTTTTATTCAGGTCAAGTACACGTTTTTGTGAGTGAGTGTATTATATACTTTCTTTCTATAATGGAAAAATTAATACACACTAAGATGAAATAACATTTTTTTAAACAAGAAGTCACCTCTATTACTAAATTCAACTGATTTATCTTACACTTGATGAACAGACTTCTATCTGTGAGTTGAGAAGTACATCTTTTTATCCACAACTAATTATATATATATATATATACACACACACACACACACAAGGAGGATACTGAAATGTTCTTACATAAGGCAGAGAGCATTAGAATTAGCAAGGAGTGCTTAGTTAACCATTGCTACCAACTTCTGAGTTTGATCTCCAATGAGGGTTACATAAAAAATTAAAATTAAATGACCCAACAGAGTTGACATTTTGTTTGTGAAACTAACCAACCAATCTAAGACAGTTATGGATGCCAAATAAGCAAGGCAGTCCACTGCCACTATAGTGCAGGGGGTTACATAGAACGATTGGGTATAGGAAATGTCAGAGGGAGGGTGATAGACAAGTTCGGAGGTATGTAGGGAGAGCGTTGGAGGGAATGAGTGCAAATTAGTGTGTTAGGAGGTGTTTATTGACCTTACATTTAAACTCCTGGAGGTTTTAGCCGTCGGGGAAGCAATCATGTGGAAGGGAATTCCACAGGCAGGAAGTGCGAGAAAAGAAGCTGTTGGAGTGGAAATTGCAGTTACATTTCATTGGTTTCACTGTAAAGGGGTGGGACCTAGTTGCCAATCTAGTATCTCGTGAAAATTCACACTTAGGAGGCACTAGTGATTTAAGTTCATCCGAGCAGAAGTCGTGAAAGTACTTATAGAAGAGGCACAGGGAAGCCATGTCATGCCAGTGAGAGAGTGACTACAGGCAGTCAGCTAAGTCGGTATCGATCACATTACAGATTCTCCGCTGTATTTTGTCAAGAAGCCCGAGGAGAATAGCAGAGGCACCTGACCAGATGTGGCAGCAGTATTCAATACACGGGCGGAAGGTAGATTTATATATGTGCAGGATAGATTCGGGCGAAAAGAATTTCCGGGCCCTGTACAGAGAGCCAACTTTCATAGCAGTGGATTTAGCAATGGATTCGACGTAGTCACTCCACTTGAGGTCCGTTGAGAGTGTCAGGCCAAGCAGACATAGTGTTTTACTCTCTGTGAGGCAAGCCTGTTCCATGCTAATGGGGGGGAAGTGCGGTTGTCTGTGGTGGTTAATTGACAGCAGCTTTGTTTTGGAAGAATTGAATTTTACGAGCCATTTCTTACCCCAATCTACCACAGATTGGAGGTCCTTTTCAAGCTCGGCAGCGAGGTTCGCCTTGTCACCAACACCAGATTTTTGATAGAGGCGAGAGTAAACTGTGGTGTCATTGGCATACATACCTACTTGGGATGTTATGGCATCAGGGAGATCATTGATGTAGATTAGAATTAGGTATACAATAATGAAAAACAAAATGTGCAAACTAGACATTGTTTTGATTATACCAATTATAAACATATCAATCCCTCAAACTGTTTGCACCTCCCATTTATATACTTTTCTTTACCTTCCAAACTTTATTAAAAATAAAAATTATGAAACTGAAAGTCTTGAAAATGATTTAAATGAATCAAAGGAATTCTAATATTAAATGAATCCTAGAGCCACTATTATATGTTATGTGTTATATTTGTAACAAAAGAAAAAAAGTTATTGACCAAATCACAGACAAGTATTTAATTTACAATCACACAAAATATATTACACATATACAATTTTTGCATTCAAATAGAAAACAGAGTTTACTACTGGCAGAGTGACAGGTAAGTGTTACAAAGGGAAGGAAGGTGTCAAGTATCTTTACTCAGTTAAGCTAGTGAAGTAGTTTAAGTGCTATACTTTTAGGAAATCCTCAAAAGTGTATATAAAGAATAATTTCCAGTATGGTCAATGAAAGAGTCAAAAAATCTATTTACCATTTTAGTTCCATGAGGTTCTCTTTCAAGTTTTTTTGGTCGGCAACATTTCTTAGAGATTCTTTCGGACGGATACACAAATCCTGAATCAGGCCAGAGTTGATAATGTCAGCAAATCCTTTTAACAACTAACTACTCTCTTCCCAAAACCTATTTTTATAGGGAATAACACCTAATTTGCATATTTCTAGAATCCTTTTGAATTCTCTAGATTTTACTTGAACATTCTACAATCTTCCAAAACATTCTATTCCTAAATTCTCTATTTAACAACTACTTCATGAATTAAAACTTTTTTGTAATAACAAGTAGGACTCAATAGAATCCCTTACTATAACTTTTTAGACATGATTATTATCTAAACTTATTTATAAATAGAACTTTGTCTGTGTGTGTGTGTCTATGTGTCACCTATAGACTCCAAAACAGGTGAACCGATTTTCTTGAAAATTTACACAGTTGTACTATAAGCGTCTGCAAGTGTTCTTAGCTAGGTTTTGTGTCAAGGTACCCCTCATAAATATTGAAGATCGATAATTGAAAAAATCTGGTTACAGAAGGAGTGGTCTGATTTTAATCAAATTTGATACACTCATACACAAAGACATAAGAAACGATATTCAGAGGTTTCAAGGTTGCAGTTCTTACAATAGTGCAGAAAATCGATAATATATATATATATATAAAAGGCAAGATGTTTGTGTGTGTGTCTATTTATCTGCCTGTATGTCTGTATTTTTTCAGCTCTTTTATTTTAGTTTTTGCTTCAGGTTTGGCTCTGAGTAGGTATAATTGTAGTTCTTAGTCTCAGCCATGATACCATTTACTCAGAGGATTTATTTAGCCTTCAAAATTCAGTTTACGACGAAAAAACTTATTTGATATTGATACCAGGAAATCAAAATTTAACTTACATCCATTCATTTTTCTTTCAGTCTACGGTTTTGCTTCAACTGGAAAAAAACTATTGCTTTTTAGTCTTTTGTGCCAATGTCCAAAGAGTCTGAGCTCCAGAACATGGATTAGTTTTAAAGCTGTCATTACACCCGAGCAATGCCGGGCTATACTGCTAGTTTTTATATATATATAGAAATGCATCCTTGTAACATATAATACCGGTTAAACTATCTGATCATGAGAGGATTGATATTAGATAGAAACAAAGAAAAGAATTCTGATTTACTAACAAAGTGTTCCTGAATCTAAATATTTTGTTGAGCTTTTGGAAGACATTTTCAGCAATTCCAGTCTGTTTTTAGATTTCTGTGTTGCATTTTTCACAGTCTGTTATCACACTTCTTAAACGGTACTGGTGTGATTTTGATATTTCCTCTTGAGCAGTTCCTCTTGGTGACGGCTATGCATTTTCTAAAAATTGATAGTCCTTTCCTCTCTCTTTCCTTTACTATTTTGTCTGGGAGTTTTTGCACTTGTTATTGTTATTGTCTTTGTATCAGTCGATCCATTAAGTTTTTTTTTTTTTTTTTTTAATCATATCACCCCGAGCAAGGCGGTAATGCCACTGATGTGCAGGAGGCTACGTAAGAGTGAAAAGATTGGAAGAGAGAAAGCTGGAAACCACATCCTAAACAGGGAACAAGGGATGAGCCTCTATACCTGTTCAATATTTGTGGGTAGAGTGTGAACCGAGTGATAGTTTAGTCTATCTACTCCAAGTGCCATATGGGATACATGTTTGGGTGATCATATCCTGAAAGAGACCTGACTGACTAGGCAGAAAATTTCCCTTTCTTTCTGCAGTAGACTGGTTGCAAACCAAGGCTATAGAACCCAATTTGCCCTGCTATTCAATCCATAACTGGAAGTAGAAGAGATGGATTAATACCTTTCCCAATGGTATTTGGGCATAAGTGAATGCAATGAACTAGAATTTGAACTCTACTCTCCAATTTCTCCTTTCAATATATTCATTGCACCACAAGTACAGTACCTACAAGTTTCTCTCTCTTTAGACTTGGCACATTTTCTAAATGTTTCTTCTACAATATCTCTCTGAAATTAACATGAGAGGACATTGTAAACAGAAACTATATAGTGTGATGGAGATACTATTAATTTATATTGAATTTGCTTCACGTGCCTCCTATTTCGTAATCTCAGCTCCTCTGTTGTATGCCATGAATAAATATATGGATGCTGCTATAGGTTCTCAATCAACAGTTTCATAATCCCCCAATGTCTAGATGCTTCAATCAATAGCCAAGAAGCTTACTGCCATCAACTGACTATAAAAATGATCACAATGAATTCATATTGTTTATTAGGCACAGCTGTTTAAAGTAATTTGTTCCTCCAAGGTTAAGGTTTCAGGAGAGATAAAATGTTTCTTCATTACCAAATATTTATAGAAGATATATTCAGTATAATGTTGGCAAAATATACTTTTTATTTTATTTTTTCTATGTTAGACTGCAGATTTTTACTTGATGGATGTCACTCAAAAATAATGTCTTTGGTTCGATTTTAACAGCTGTCATATCAAAATGTTCTTTTAAATTAATTTTGTTGAAATTGGCAGATTTTTATTGACTATATTTACATAAGAAATGACAGAAAATAAGAAACATTTTCAGCATTTTGTATTTTTTTAATGTTAAATTTCAAAATGACAGTAAAACACTTTTTTATAATATGATGACTATATGTAACAATTAAACATCTTATTTTAATCAAAGTAAAGTCCTTGGAAGAAAAATTGCCAATTCCTTAAAAGTCAATTCCTGTACTCATAACAAAGTAAAATTTTACAAAAATTGAAGACAATTCCAAGTATGACTTGCCAGTACTTTTTAGTTACTTGCTGCATATCAAAGCAAACTAAAAACTGAACTGGCGATTAAAAACGGAAGGGAAAAACATGCAAATGCATACAACAAACTGCAGTTAAATTTTTCTATCCTGTTGGAAAAAAAAAAGATTTATTCTGTAATTTCTGTATTTTATAATGTAAATACTACCTCATCTCAGAAATATAGACAAATATTAAATTATTTGAATTGATAAATGATCTGAAAATGTATTTTGAAGTTCTTATAAACACCATTTAATTTTAATGTGAAAACTGACTTGCCTAATAAACCTACAATGTATATGCTACATTGACTAGAAAATCATTTTTCTGTCACCTTCTTATCAAACATGACAAAGTGTCTAGTTAGTAATAAAATAAAAAAAATAAAAAAAACCCTCCCTACCTCTGAGTGTTCACAGATGCCTGAATCTGCCAGTGGTGAACATTTGTTGTCTATAAAAGAATGTAGTAACTCGTACTCTGCAGATTGCTTTCCTGTTTTGCCCGGAGTTCATTCTCCATTTCTTCTCCATTGCCCTGGATGCTTTGAAGATACAGTCAAACTCTCCCTCCTTTTCTGTGCAAACAAAAAGATCTTCAGCTCCAATTGGATTTATTTGGGTCTCTTGGTAAAAGTTTATGATGGGGAATTTTTTTCTCCACCCTCCTTTTTCTGAACATTACCAATTTTTCATTCCTGAATTTTAAATTTTCCCATGACTAGTTCTGTTGGATGAAAAGTGTTAGGGCGCCGCTCCTATTTGACTACAAATGGACTGTTCCCATTGCTATATATACTTGGTGACATAACAAAAGGCTTGCTTTGGATTTTCATTTATTTTTTTTTTTTTAAGCAGATCTTTTGATTTTTTAAAAACTTTTTTTGTTTCAATTGTTTTTAGGCAATATCATTAAATTATTTGTTTTCATGATTTGTTATTTCTATATGATCATACAACCATGGATGAAAACTTCTAATTTTAGAACTTTTGCATTCATAAAAACCCATGTTATGTAAGTGTTCTTAAAAAATGGTAAAATCAGTTATTGTAAATTGCCTAAAGACACCAGATGGTAGAAACCTGGATTGCGTAATGTAACTCATTTACAAATAAAAAAATATTCAAAAGTTCTACAATATTATTGTATTAAGCACTTTTTAATACAACTGTGTACTGGTCAAATTTAATTATGACCAAAAGTTAAGTAATTAAATAATTATATATATATATATATATATATATACATACACTAAGAGGAAAACTCAACACATAATGAAATTTAAAATCCAGAATTTATTTACAATCTGCTTCTTTCAGACCATGGGAAAATAAGTAAATAAATTTTAATTTCACTCAGAATATTCTAAAAATGGTTTTTGAACAGAAAGAAAACAGGTTAGATGAAGTGAAAACTGTATCATTTTAGCTGGAAGTTTCAAAATTTAGAAATATATACATCAAATCACACAAATGCACAAAAAAATCTAAGAGAGAATATCTATAGACACAAAAAGAAGGATAGGTATAGAGACACATAGACATAAGCTTATAAAAAGACATATAATAATAACACAAAAAAAGAAAAAAGGGGAAATTAAAATTAAAAAAAATAAAATAAGGGGAAGAGAAATAAAAAACATAGAAAGAGAAAAGGGAACAGTTACAGACACAAATAAATAGCTATCATAAAAATCTTTAAAAATAAAAATTTAAAAATAATTTTTTTTCATATTGCTCTGGATAACGTCCAGAAATCTGTTTTTATTTAATATTAATTAAATAAAATCTTTTTGATTATCCTTTTCATTTTTACAGGTTTGCCATTATCTTAGATATATATATATATATATATATTTAAATTTAGCCTATCAAGGCAGCAGATAATTTTCTAAACATGTACTGTTAAATATAAGATACAATGAATATCTATTATGTTTAATCATAAGTTGTTCTAAACATTGTATTTTGGCTTTAATTTCAGGTGAAAATAAATATCAGACAGATTTTAGTCAACAATACAATAATCCTCAATCATACTGTTATGTCGTGAGTAAGAATAAATAACTCAACAACAGGAATAGGTTAATTGTTGTATTCCGTGAAAATAGTATTTACAAAGGTTATTAGTATCCAATACAAGAATAAAGGTTAATCGTCCCAACCGTCGTAAGACGTAGTATGAGCAATGGGTACTTCCGGGTCGTCACCGGAAGTCTAAGACTGACTTGTCGATCGGCTGCTCGGCACACTCTCCTACGTAGATGCCACCATTACTTTACATAGTAATGGAATAGTCCATTATAGCCGAATAGGCGCGGGCGTCCCAACACATACACAGTAAAAATAACCTTCAGATATTGGAGGCCATCTACATTAAATCCAAATAACCCACATTTAATAAAATCACGTTTAAATCTAGTCATAACACATTACATTGCATTTAAATATATAGTTCTGTTATCATTTCGAGCTCTCATGCAGTGTGACGTCATAGAACTGCATTACAAATTTACAAACTACGTTTACTATTTTTGTTAACTTATCATTGCTTAGCAAAGTTTTATGTCAACACAAGACGAAATCATCGCAAATGGTGGATGTTTTTATGTTAATGTCCCTGTAACCTCTCTGAAGATGTTTCATGCAAGCTGAAAGCATAGAGCCAACTTAATGAAAAAATTATCCAAATGTTGGAGAATTTTTGTCTATTTTCAGCTGAAATTAAAGCCAAAATATGATGTTTAAAATGACTCATGATTAAACATAATAGGCATTCATTGTCTCTTATATTTAACAGTATATGTTTAGAATATATATATATATATTTAGTGTATCAAGGCAGCAGATAATATTCTAAACATATATTGTTATATATAAGAGACAATAAATGAAGAACAAGCTTAATAAAAAAATTTCCAAGGGTTTGTCAATTTTTGTCTTTATTTTCACATGAAATTAAAGCCAAAATACAAGGTTTAAAATGACTCATGATTAAACATAATAGACATTCATTGTCTGTTATATTTAACAATATATATATATTCACTTTTCTATAAATACATTTATGGTAATTGTTCTGTTGAGCTTTCTTTTTTCGTACTTCTCTAATCATCTGTAGAAGGTTTTTGTCATATCCATTAAAAAGAATTAAAATTTATTAAGTAATTATAATAAAATAATTCTAACAATTATAATTATCATTAATATAATTCACCCTTTCTAAACCAGTGTAAATCAATCACACTCTTCTCTATCAAACACCCTCACTATTGAAGAAGCAGTCAACAGAATGGACCAGACCAGAATTTCAGCTCTTTTCCTTGTCAGGCCACAATGATAACATTTATCTCTTCCTAACATCAGTCAGTTAGTTAAGTGCCATACGTGATACACGCTCGGGCGATCATGTCTTGAAAGAGACATGACTGACTGGGCAGAAGATTATCCCACAGTAGGTTGCAATTGCTTTCTGCGGTAGACTGGTTGCCGACCAAGGCTATAGAACCCAATCTGTCCTGTTATTTAACCTATAACTGGAAGGAAGAGACAGATTAATACCTTTCCCAAGGGTATTTGCTCGTAAGTAAATGCAATGAATTCAACTGGAATTCGAACTCGGCTCTCCGATTTCTCATTCCGAGCCGATATCCACTGCACCACAACGCATTTCTTAACATATATAACCAAAATTTGAGATAAGGAAACTACAGACTTCTTTTGTTTCCAACTAAATTATCTGAAGGTCCTGGGCATGACGATAAACTGCATCTGGCAGCAAGGCCTCTGATTGGGAGGTTGTGAGCAGCATGGAACCACCTCTTAATTGCTATTGTTCCCAGGTCCACCCTGACCAGGTGTGGTAGCACCTGTTACACTCCCAGCTATGGGCAAATACTTAACTCCCAAACTGGGGTCAAAATACGATGAAAGTATAAAAATATATACATAAAAAATAGAATTTTATAGAAAAATATACATTTTTGAAAACCAAAAAGATTACCATAAAACATTTTTGAGAGGGAAAAAATATTCTCAGCAAAACATTTTTGAATACAAAACTAAAAGACATTTTCAGTTTACTAAAATAAAAAGAATAAAAACCAAAAAATTAATTAAAATCTGACTAAATCAACCTTCTCACTATAACCGAACATTAAAAAAATTACCTTAAAGTCCCACCATTTTGGCATTAAATAACCCACAGAGGTTGATATGCCGTTAAACAAAATTTAAACTTAACTTAAATTATCTGAACACTCACTACACACATTACAAAAAAGAAACATACAAGAAAGACTATATCAAATTTATTCAGTTGCAATCTCTCGTGTCATTAAACATCATATAACGACCACTGTCAATCAGATAACACTTGTTTTGTCTTTTCCACATCTTGCTGCAACTTATCTTTCACAAGTATTTTTGTATAAATGTTATAGGATTTATTATTATTATTATTTTTTTTAATCGTTTCACCCCAAGCAAGGCGGTACCACTACTGATGTGCAGGGGGCTACATAAGAAAGTAAAAGTTTAGGCAGGAAAAAAGTAAAGAGAAAGATGAGCCAGTTACAAGGGGTGTCAGAGAAGGATGGGAACACAAGTGTGATGGCAGCTGTGAAGGTAAAGTGAGAAAGGAAAAGAACAAGATACATGAGGTGATGAGAAAAGGACTAGAGTCAAGTGGAGAAGAGTTGCTGGAGTTGGAGCTATCAGGAAAGCAAGTATACAGAAGGGAGTTTAAGCGGGAAGTGAGAGAATAGAAGCTGATGGAGTAGAATTGTCAGCTGCATATTTTCCCCTACACCTCAATTTTTTTTTTTATAATTGTCTCATGCCAAGTAAGTGAGTACTTCCACTGGTATTGTGGGGGCTACATAATAGGAGAGTGAAGAGAGAGAAGAAGAAGTCACAGTAGGTGTCGGAGAATGGGTAAGAGAAGGACAAGTACATTGGTATGAAAAGAGCTGTGTGGAAAGTGAGAAGACAGATGGTAGTATCTGCTAGACAAGATGTTGTGGTTACACTTGATTGTTTTCACAGTGAAAGGGTGGGACCTTGCTGCAAGTCTAGTTACTTGAGTAAATTTGTGCAGTGGGGAAGACACCAAGGAGCTAAGCTTGTCATAGCAGAATCCATGAAAGTATTTGTAGAAGAGACAGGGGGAAGCTACATCTTGTTGAGAGAGAGACTGGAGTTGAGCCACCAGGTCAGGATCAACTACACTGCAGATTTTCTTTTTGATTTTGTTGAGAACCCCAAGATAAACAGCAGGGATACCTGACCATTTATGACAGCAGTATTCAATGCACGGGAGGATGACAGATTTGTATATGTGCATGATGGATTCAGAAAAGAAAAACTTCCTAGTCCTACACAGGGTATTACTTTCAGGGAGACTAGCGTGATCCATGCTGATGGCAGGTAGGAAAGAGTTGTTTATGGTGGTTAAAAGATAGCAGCTTCATTTTGGAAGCATTTAAATTAACAAGGCATTTCTTACCCCAGTTCACCACTGACTGGAGGACATTCTCCAGAGCAGCAGCAAGGTGTGTTTTGTCAGCCTTGGCCGATTTCTTAGTGAGGCAGGAGTAAATGGTGGCGTCATCAGCATAGATGTCTACTTGGGATCTGATTACATTAGAGAGAGTGTTGATGAAAATCAGAAAAAGCATAAGACCTAGGATAGAGCCTTGAGGGACACCTGCATTTGTATGATAAGCTCTGGTATTATGCCCATTCAGTATGGGCTTCTTAAGTGCAGAACTAAATTGGAAATTAGGTCTCATTTCACAGTTGAAATGGATAGATGTAACTAATTTCTATGATAACTCTTGCACTTTTGTGAATTGTTAAATTCTCTTCCAGATTTTGCTTTGATCTTTAAAAATTTAAATGCAATGTCAATTATTATCTTCTGTCTTATTAATTCCTCTTCTTTTAATTGTTCACTCTTCTGTTTTTATTTTTATCATAGTCTTTTAAACACATTGATCTCTTTTGTCTCAGTGGCTTTATTGCCTTACGTGGAATAACAAGTTTAAAAACAAAGATATAAACTCAAAAGAAAAATAAAATATTACAGAGTTATTTAATTTAGGGAACAACATTGAAAATTAACAAAATATTGAACAGAAATCATAGAACAATCAAAAAGGTAAACTTTGTTGAAATAAGAAAAATGAAAAAAGATTCAGGTAAAGTTCCCTTTTGATTACTCTGGTTCAGTCATAATGACCTTTAAGTTTGCTTTCACATACAACAGGTAGCTGAAAAATACTGGTCAGTAAGAAAAAAAAAAAAAAAATGAAGTATATAGAATATTGTGTTTATCAAATATGTGTATCTCTAGCCTATATATTTTAAATCTGTTTATCAATAATAGTTTATATTACACTTTGTATAATAAAAAACAACATGCCACAACAAGTTATCAATATTTTTAATAAGTATGGCTATTATAAATTGAAACTGACTTGATGTCTTGTTCCTATAAATTTAAGTATATTACAAATTTTTTTCAAATATTGGACCTTTTTTGTCAATATTATAATCCTTGTTAATCTATATACATGTTGGTCAATCTAGCACTAATTTCTATGAGAGTAATTTCAGATTGTTCATGTCGCCATATGGACCTGCCGCAAGTGTTTAATGATAATAGCTACTGCATCAGCTGTCTTTAAGTACATTCAAACACTGGTAAGGCATTTCTACTTTTGTGCATTTTTATTAGGATCTACTGACATTTAGCCCCCAGACATGACCCCAATGAATATAAGAAACGCTTCACAGAGACCAAGCATTGTCCATACCAGATAAAACAGAGATTAATTTTCAATTAATTTTTCTTTTTCCTTTATTAACAAATATGATAAACATATGAGTAATGGCAACAGATGAACATTGTGGTGCAGTGGATATTGACTCGGAACGACAAATTCAAGTGCCAATTTCAAATTTCAGTTGAATTCCTTGCATTCTCTTATGCACAAATACCCTTGGGAAAGGTACTATTCCATCTCTTCCCTCCAGTTATGGGTTAAATAATAGGACAGACTGGGTTCTGTAGCCTTGGCTGGCAACCAGTTTACAGCAGAAATGGCAACCTACTGTGGGATAATCTTCTGGCAAGTCAGTCATGTCTCTTTTGAGACATGATTGCCCAAAGTGTGTATCACTTATGGTACTTAACTGACTGAATGACAACAGAGAAATTGGAAACTGAAAGGACACATATTTAGAATCAGAAAAAAGATAATCATAATTTCAAGAATACATAACAAGGAAAGCAGGTTTAGAAAATGTAACACTCATAGGACATACAAAGAAAAAAATAATCTACCTAATTGGCTAATGTAATTGGTTGGCAAAACAGGGATAGCAAAAAGACAAACTTTACAAATCAAAAGCCAGACATTTTTGAGAGCTATGATCATCTACGTCAAAAAGGGTCATGGTAAAAAGAACAAGAGCCTACATGCATATATGTAAAAAAATTTTCAAAGAAGGATAAAATGTTTTGGTATTGGGTTTTGAGCTCTCACACTGCGTGACATCATAGATCACGTTTAAATCTGGTCATAACACATTACATTGCATTTGAATATATGGCTCTGTTGTCATTTCGAGCTATCACGTGGTTTGCTGTAATAGAACCACATTCCAAGTTTATGAACTGTGTTTGTTATATGGTAACTGTTATCGTTGCTTAGCAAAGTTTTATGTCAACACAAGATAAAATCCTCACTGATGGTGGATGTTTTTATGTTAACATCCCTGTAACCTCTCTGAAGATGGCTCATGTGAGCTGAAAGTTTAGAACCAACTTAATAAAAAAATATGCAAATGTTGGAGAATTTTTGTCTTTATTTTCACCTGAAATTTAAGGCAAAATACGATGTTTAGAATGGCCCACAATTAAACATAATAGACATTCATTGTCTCTTATATTTAACAGTATATGTTTACAGAATTATCTGCTGCCTTAATTCACTATATATATACATATATATATATATATATATATATTTTTTTTTTTTTTAATCATATCATCCTGAGCAAAGCGGTAATGCCACTGATGCGCAGGGGGCTACATAAGAGTGAAAAGATTAGAAAAGAGAAAGCCGGAAACCACATCCTAAAGAGGGAACACGGGATGAGCCTCTTCACCTGTTCAATAAACGTGGGAGGAGTGGGAACCGGGCGATAGTTTAGTCTATCTACTCCAATTGAAAAAGAAAAAAGAAAAGAGTGAAGATTGGAAAAGAGAAAGCTGGAAACCACATCCTAAACAGGGAACAAGGGATGAGTCTCTTCACCTGCTCAATAGACCTTGGTGGAGTGCAAACCGGGCAATAGTTTAGTCTATCTACTCCAATTAAACATTATATATATATATATATATATATATATATATATATACACACACACATACATACACAGATCCACAACAAAAAATGTTATGGCAGATATTTGATTTAACTGCACACTTTGGTTCCACTAGTTCACAGCAAAGACTTACCAAGGTATATACACCATCTACTCATCTTTATTTCCATAATATTCTATTGTTGAAAAGGTAGTTCCATTCAGAGAGATTCTTCCCAAGAATTGTTATATTGTAGAATGAACTCTTAAGAGGATCCTTCTTTGATTGTTACTATTTTAACTTCAAGTCTATCTTCAACTGTTATCTATCATTTTTATCCTCATAATAAGTTCCTTTACACCCTTACAACTTATTTCGTAATACCTTGATTAGATCTCATGTCTTGTCAAAGTTAAAAAAAAAATATTTTTTTAAAATGTCTTTTTTTTTTTTTTTTGCGGTGGGATTCTTGACTTTGTAGACTGTCTTCAATATTTTATTACTACTAATAGTAATTTATCAGCCAGTTATATTAAGATGCAAAAAGATTGTCCCTTCAGAGATCAACAACAAAAAAAGAGTTGCAGACCAAAGTTTTCAATGGACATACTGAATGCAAAGCTTTTGATAAACTTTGACATTACAGTTTTTACATGACCCAGATCTTCACCCTTGGGATATTGTCTGGATAGATGGCCTGAAATGATGTCATTTCAAGATTAGTAATGAAAAAGGAAAAGAACACATGTTAGCTACAAAAGATCAATAACCAGTATTGATTTTTGTTTTTCATTCAGGAGATTGTGATTGGACCAAAAGAAACAGATTACTGAATGGACAGTACATTTATTTCAATCAGGTGCCATTTTCATTGAATTCTTCTTTGGTCAGCTGATTCCAAATTTACCATTTATTTTATCTTTTACTGAGTACAATTTTTAATTAAGTTCTGATGAGCAAGCATGTATTTCTTCACTATTTGGAGAGAATTCTTCCCAATAACCTATGAGAATTTCCTTATTGATATTGTCTTTGTACAACAAAGACTATACATGGTAAAATTAAACAGCATGAAAAATGCCAATTATTTGTAGCGATTTCATGCTACAAATGCTAGGACTGATTGTTTAACAAATGAAGTTTTAAGGAGAATAGAAACTACAAAGTATCAATCAGAAATTGGTAACAATCAGAAATAAGGAAAGAAGGCTCAGAAAATTTAATACACAGAGGACATATAAAAGTAGAAGAAAACAGGCAGTAAATGACTTGATAAACTAAAGCAAATACCTCCATCATGAAGAAACTTATGAATATACAAATGGTTGTAGGATATGAACATCATTAGGAAACTCATGCAGGCAATTGTTTGAGCCTTATATACATGCGTGTCACAACATATGCAAATTCTTTAAACTCACTAATTATTGATGTCTCAATGGAATAAAAGCTTATTGAAGGAAAAACAGCTTATCTTCTGAAACAAAACCTGTTCATGCATCTCTTACATGCAAGATACTGGGAAGAAAAATATAGCCAATCCAAAAGCTAAAATTTAAGAAAAACCTGATTTTGTTGCTCAGAGAATTTGTGAGATGAATTTGTGGCTGATGAAAATTTGCAAGCTTCAGACACTTTATAAAATGAACATGAGCAAGAGAACAGCAGAGGTCGACTAGTCAGGTGGTTGCCCTTTGTTTAGAAACTAAGCTCAGTGTTTTTTTGGTGAAAGATGAATTGCAATAAGTGGTATTTGCAAGATGGTCGATTTGTAATGAGGATGTTGACAATGGCCAAAAAATTTTGACTATCACAGAAGGCTTTCACTACAACCACAAACAGGGATCATGAGCAATATGAAATTTGACTATACAAATTCATACTTTCACCATCAAACTGATATTAAACAACTGAGCTGACACTACATTGCTATTGTCTCTCTAATGAACTGAGACAATGTTGGCTTGCCATTGTATTGTCACTCTTTCCATGGGCATGAGAAGAGGTAAATTATATATTATATACACACACACACAAATAAATACACAACAGTTTTTACTATGGTAGAGAAGATGAATAAATCTGGAAACTAAAGGCAATAGAAATATATACTTGGTTAACAAAATTATTGGTTTTATTATTTCATATTTTACTATCAACTTTCTGACATTTTGTAACCTTTATTAGTCTTTGATCCAATGATTTTTCATAACTTTTCTATTGTTTTGACTTTGACATTACTTACAGCAAAGATCTTTATTTGAAATATTATTTTCCATTTTCAAAGATATCTCTTTCAATGGTGAACAACAATTTTTCTATTGGATTAATATCTGGAGAGGTTTCCTTTAATTTATGGTCATTAAAATGTTTTTTTGACTAAGTGGTAAACAGTTTGCTTTGCAGAATATGAAATGGGATTGCTTGTCACAAATATATTGTTTAGCTTAAATCTTCTTGGTTACAGCCTGTACAATTAAAAAATGTCATGTCCAAGAACTTACAATAATTCTCTGTATTCATTTTGATACCATCATCAATGTTTAATACTAACTAAAACGATTACTTCTTTTACCAAACTGTTATCTTTTGTGTCGGTTGACTATTTCCAGTCTCCAACCCTGCCGGCAGCTCTATGTTCGTTACTGAAAATTATCTTGAAAAAAAATTCTTTTTGTGTATTTCTTTGCCCAACTTTCACATTTTGCTTTGGAATATTTACGTAGATTTTTGTGAAAACACTGACTTGTAAAGATAAAATCTGACAATGTAAAGAAGTAATTATTTTTGAGAGCAATAAAGGAAGGAAAACGAAAACTTATTGCTCACCTTCTAAAGTGTCATGGAGAAAGTTGTGATCCATGTCATCATGGATAGGGTTTAGTAAACTCATATCAAAACATTACTATTTACTATTACGATCATAAATTCATTGGTGCAGTAAATTTTAGCAATAGGTTAAGAAAATTAATCTACCTTAGTCATATTACAGTACTGAATTCATTTGAATCCAGGGCTTGTATATATATATATATATATATATATATATATATGGTAATTATCATATAATAATTCTACTTGTTCCTTCCTTAGTTATGCCACACTCTCTACACAAGCTTTTCTTTCCCCTCTATCTTTTTTACTCTCCTCAGCCTTTCTCTCACCTTTGCTAAACAGAAGGGTAGTAAAGAGTGATAGAGTAGGAGAAGAGAGCCTATAGACTTAACGTATCAGTAGCACTTAAGCTAGTGGTTGTAACAGTAATTATATGCATGTATATGTGTGTGCACTGTACAATATAGTAAAAATAGGTAGGTTTGTTGTCGTATCCCATGATCTAATAATGAAATTTCTGGCCTCTACACCCTTGGCCATTACTCAGTTGATCTTTTCTGTTTACACAGGAGCCATTGTTTTTCAGTAATAAAAAAAAGAACATTTTCTCTTTCAAAATCTCTCCCAAACGAGTGTACAGTATTTTGGTTATGGTTTGTGCATACGCCGCTTAATATAAGATTACAGTAAAGTAGCTTCTACGGACATTACTTTTATAGATAGTTTAATAAAATTACACTGTGTTATCATTATTTTATTTTCCAATAACTTTATGTTTGAAGACGTTACTATCATTTGTAATATGAAAAAGTAAAATTTTTCCAGGAAATCATAATTATCCTTCCGATAATGCTAGGACTGATTGTGTAACATATGATGATAGTGAATATTTTGTTCTTGAGAATTTACAACAAAAAATATTAAAAACATTTATTTATTTATTAGAATGTCTATTTACAAGAATAATCTTGTATTTGCAGCATTTGAAAAACTAATGAAATATTTGTCATTTAGCAATTTAAAATGAAATAAATGTAAAAATGTTTTATAAAAATTTACTAAATTATTAAAATATGTGAATCAGCTAAAAGGAAATCCTTATTTATCATTTTATAAAGTTCAAATAAATTAGCAATTAGCTGATCTTTTTCCAACCATTCCAATAAACAGTATTTTCTTTGTGCTGTGTCATTTCAGGACATAAGCAGACATGGCCCTCCATATCTCCCTATCCCTTTGTCATGGTGAACTCACCTGTCTAGGGATAGTGGACTCTCTCTCCTAATATAAGTAACAGTGTAGTGAGTAGCCAGGAAGAAAATACGAGTTGGCAACCTAGCAAGTTACTGTGTTACTATGTGATAATACAAAGTTCCCACCAGTACGTCAAACCTAAGGGACCAACATTTGTACTTTGATACAATGTACAATATTCTATGTTGTACTCCACAACCCCCTTGTAGCTCTTAACAGCCCTTCTGTTATACCACTCAAACCCTATTCTCTACAATTCATCTACTCAAGTCCCTCAAGTATGTCATGCATTGCTTTCCCTTACCTCTCTTCTCTTTATTGGTTCTGTGAGCATCAGATTTTGCAAGCCATCTTTCCTCACTACATATCCCCGAAACTTCAGCTGTCTTTTCCTGTGTTCATCATCTCAAAAACCTCATCATTGCTCACATTTTCTGTCTAAGGTATCCTCAGTATCCTTCTTTAGAACCACATCTTGGTTGCTTCAAGTTTTTCTTTCATTTTTGATGAGATTTTCCAGTATTCACTGCCATATTGAAGCACAGACATCATATAACAGTCCAGTTTGCTTTCTTTTGTTTTCAATGAAATATTCTTGTCTCTTAATACTCTATTCAGCTTCTGGAAGGCATCCTAGGCCATATAAAAAATAATGTATGAATATACTTTCATTATATGTTTAGGTTTTTTTAAGAATCTAACCAATAAACAGTACTGAGGAAGGTAGTTAAAATAATAGCAGTGTCAATGTAAAGACCATTGTTTTGAAGGCATGAAGGTCCACGTTTGCCCAGTGATTTTTTTATGCTTATAAACCAAATATTTTTTAAAGGTAAGAAAAGAAAAAAAAATTTCTGAAAAGTTTTTGACTGACCCACTTCACTATCCAAGTAAACAATGATTTTTTTCTTTTTTAGAAGGACTTCTTAGCTAAGTTGAGAACTTTTCAGCACTTTCTCATATGATATTTAAAAGATGAAGCAGGTTTGAAATAATTGTGTGTGAACACTGAGTTATTGCTAGTTTTGTAGTTGGATTTGTAAATACCCATTCTCAATCAATATGTTGATTAAAAGTTTGTACCAGATAATTCTATCATGCCAATAATATAAAAAGATGAATTGAAATTGTCTTTAGTCATGACTGAACAACAACTACTTGTGAAGACAAATTCAAAACAATCTGTTCAATGAAGTGAATGAATAGCTACCAACATGTATCTTTGTCTTTACACTTCTTTGATAATGAAATATTACATGTTGAAACTTATTTACACAAGATTTTCCATTGAACTTTTTCAGCATTTTTATCTTTGGAGAAATGACAAACTTATTTTGTTTTCCTGTTTCATTCTCAACCAATCAAAAACAGAATTGGTTTCATTCCCTCTGAGATTATTAATGTTAAATTTCTCAATATTATTATTTTTGTCAAATCCTTCCTCTTCATTTTTTTTCTTTTCTGTTGCTGAGGATTCATTTTATTTTCATTTTTGCAATTGAATTTTTGCACCATTCAAACAGTATCATTTGAATTGACAGTTAATGCTAACAATGATTTCTGTCTCACACATTTGAGTCCATCTAGTTCTGTCTTTGTTTGGAAAGGAGATAGAGTTTCAAGAAAATAGTTCTACCATTCAGGTTGATCTTTTAAGCCATGTCAGCCGCACGAACTGTTAAGAAGGTTTTTCTTAGATGTAAATAAAGAAAAAATAATGATGGTTTAATATTTTATCATATATTTACTGGTTATCAAGACAGAATTTTTTAATGAATTATACCAAGGTGGTTAATTCTTTATGTTTAGTCTTTCTGAGAAAATATTACTTTTTTTTTTAATCATATCACCGCGAGCAAGGCGGTAACACCACTGATGTGCAGGGGGCTACGTAAGAGTGAAAAGATTGGAAAAGAGAAAGCCGGAAACCACATCCTAAACAGGGAACTAGGGATGAGCCTCTTCACCTGTTCAATAGACGTGGGTGGAGTGTGAACCAGGTGATAGTTCAGTCTATCTACTCCAATTGAAAAAAAAAAAGAAAAGTGAAAAGATTGGAAAAGAGAAAGCCGGAAACCACATCCTAAACAGGGAACAAGGGATGAGCCTCTTCACCTGTTCAATAGACGTGGGTGGAGCGTGAACCGGGTGATAGTTGAGTCTATCTACTCCAATTCTTTTTTTATTGTAAAAAATAAGCAGCTCATCTTGCAAAATGAACTTCAGTCTGTTTTTAACTGGAACGAGAAATGACTTGTAAATTTTAACACTTGCAAAACAAAACTGCTATACTTTAATCATTATAGAGCCATTTTTACCTTCTATCAGCATGACTGATGCTAACCTCCAGTCTCACATTTTCCATTGACATGAAGAGGAATGATTATATTAATTGCTAGAGTTGCTGGTAGGAAAGTTGGTTCACTGACATGGAAGACAATTTTCATCACCAGAACACACTTTGCATATTTATAAATCTACCAAACATTGTATATTGGTGCCACATCTAGTCTGGTACTCTTGCTCTCTATTTTAAGATTTTCAGTAAAATCCAAAGCCTAATCCAAAGCCTCATAATTAATAATAGTTGGGGAAGATGAGAGATGGATTCATAGCTTTTTCCAAAGTTATTTGCATGTTGGTGAAAATTAGATTTGAAACTTGGCTCACTGATTTCTAGTTCCTAGTTGCTATCCACTGCACCACCCACACATCCAAGCTTACAGCACCTGGTATTCCCAAGTGGTCACCCATCAAGATACTGACCAGGCTCAACATTGCAGAGAATTTAATATCTGATATTATGCAATATATGTAGACAATTTTATATACATAAGGAGTGTTGAAATGTTTTTTACTTGACCAAATATCTATAAACACATGATACACATTGTATCACACATTATGAGTCACCTTATGTTTTATTTACATGCATGATTGTTATTAGAACAGAAAAGGTTTATTACTGAATAGTGATAAACATCTAATAAGTTCAGTTGGAAATTGTGTGTGCTATACAGATATAAAAAGAAACAGACATCTGTGCAAAATAAACATGGATTTTTAAGTCTCAAATTAATAAGCCTATTGCATGTTTTAATCTTTAGAATTGATCAGAACTCTGATTTGACAGGATATAGATTAATGTTTAATAACTTTGGATATTGCTAAACTCAAAACAGGGAAAACAACGATCAGTTACTAACAAAATATAATCTTGGGTATGACAACAAATGCCAGCAAGTGCTCTAATAGAAATATTAAGGGTTTTAAAGAGTGTAGAACTACCACTTAACTGCTGTTGTTCTCAGATCCACCATGACCCAGGTTGGAAGCACTTGTTAGGTGCCCAGCTATATGCAAATAGTGAACCCAAAACAAAAAGCAAAATATTGTAAAGTATAAAAATACATTTTTATATTAAAATGGCAAGCAACACCTATTTATAATAGAATGACCAACAAAATTTATAGAAAAAGAAAAATACATTTTATCTGTATTTAAAGGCTTTCAATTGCTTTCCAAATATTTAGATTTCAGCATTAAATAACCCGTAGGGGTTGATAACTCGCTAAACAAAATCAATCGACCAAACTAATAAAAATATTTAGATTTCAGTATTAAATAACTTATAGGGGTTGATATACCACTAAACAAAATCAACCAACTACACCATTCGAAATATTTAGATTTAAACATTAAATAACTCTCAGGGGTTGATATACTGCTAAACAAAATCAATCGACCAAACTAATTAAGATATTTAGATTTTGGCATTAAATAACCCATAGGGGTTGATATATCGCTAAACAAAATCAATCGACCAAACTAATCAAAATATTTAGATTTCAGCATTAAATAAACCATAGAGGTTAATATGCTGCTAAACACAATCAAGCAAACAACCAACATAAAAAAAGTCCTTTAGGATATTAATCCATATAATATTCTACAATTTCTTAAATCAAACATTATTCCAAAATATAACTTCAACAAAACTGCAACATAATTACTACAGATTTGTTTTTTTTTATGTTTCCATGCACAAAAGCTGAGTATCATCGACCACAGACTCAATTGTAAAAATAAAATATTTTTATTACTTTAAAACTTCTGAGAAAATTAAGTTTCATCATTCAATGATAGATAAGGAGTTGATATGACATTAAACAAACCAACCAACCAATGAACAAAACAAGAAAAACTTAAAATCCTGAGTGACTGATGCAAGTCTGACATGATTCATATATCAAAAGTTGTCATAAAAAAAATCTGTCTTCTTTTCAGTGATGAGATTTTCAGCATTATAGCAATGTCAAAAAGCATATTAGACAAAACATTTGAGGCTAATCACTAGGTCTCTTAAAATATGTCCACAAGAAAATCTGGATAAAATGGACAACAATATACAAAGACAGTTTTTCCAAATATTCTTTTCATTGATGAATACCATGCTAGTCTCAGTGAGCCAGACAGAAAGTAAAGGCTGTGTAGTTACTGCAGGAACCCACTCATGCAAATGGACATGTCAACATAATAGGGACAGTTTGATAATTATAAATGGTGACGTGGTGAGCATATAGCAATTTCCAGATGGTCTTAAGATGACCATTCACACACACACACACACACTAACTTTTTAAAGAATATAGAAGTTTAGTTCAAAAAGAACCCAAATTATTTCCCCAAAATTGTTTTTATGTACAACAATGTTCCATTAGATTTGATAAAGAAAACAAATGAATATCTAAATAAAATAGATTTCAAACATACACGTCTGAAGTGACTGTTGGTTCAACCTTAAACTGACTGAAAACTTGCAGAGCTTTCTGAAGATGAAAATCTCATTTATAAGCAAAGATTAACTTTGGAATGTTATTCTAGATACTGTGAATTTTCATATAAAAAACAAAAAAACAAACCCAAAATCAACAATTGAATGAATTTTTTTTTTATAATCTTATTGCCCCAAGCAAGGCATTTTACTGCCACAATTTTGCAGCGGGTTAGTTTCTGTACAGCAGAGAAGTTTGAATACTGTCTAGACTAAAATTTAGTTTCACCTATCTGCTGCTTGCTATTAATCATGGAAAAGTTTTGGTTATAGCCTCAGTGGTTAACTGAGAAAACCTCTGATTTGTATTGGTAATATACACTAATGTACCAAAAGTCATAGCATAGATGCCTGGTATTATGTAGGAATTCCTTTAACTTGGAAAAGGACATTGATTCTTCATATGGTCAACAAACCACTAATGAGTTTTTAAGCCATGCTGTCTTGATAGTTATTGACATCACCTATATATTTCTAAGGTGCAGAATCTTGCATACAAATAGACATTTTCACCATGTCTCATGATTACTCAGCTAGATTCATGTCAAATGAACATGGTGACCACCTTATTTGTGGCAAGTTTCCAGAATGCTTCTGAAAACAATTTTGAGAAACTTGAGCAACTGATGAAACACTGCGTTATCTTGCTGAAATAACTCATCAATGTTGGGGTACATGATGTTCACGAGTGGCTAGAAATGGCCACAATGACGTGCAATGTAGTAATCATCAATCAGTGATATTTTTAAGTTGACAAAACCCATTCCATGTGAACACACTCTGTATCATTATGAAACCATCACCAATTTGCATGGTGCCTAATTCCAAACTTTACCAACACCCTGAAGAAACTGAAACTTTCTTGAAGGGAGAATTTTTTTTTATATTTGGTATGTTACTTCATTCCACAAGAAAAGGAATTACTTTCAGAACTTGAATAAAAGTCAGGATTGGCATAAGCAAGGTGGGGTAGAATTTTTTCTCAATCTAATAAGCAGAGGCAGAGATAGAATGAATGGAGTGGATGTAAGTATCTGATGGGTAGGATTAGTTGAAAATTTACTTTATTTGAATGAATAAATGATATAAAAACAAATTATTTAACGCACTGACTACCATGTCACCATATGAAGTCTGATCAAAAAGTATCAGGACTGGTGTCATAAAAATAAAACTACAACACATACCAATTAGACATTTATTCTCTTTTGAAGATGTCCCCTTCTGATGCTACACACTTTATCCAGCACTGTTTCCATTACTAGAAGTATTTCTGGAACTTTTTTTTGTGATAGCAAGCAGCTGCCTCGACACATTCTTTAGGATTTCCTCAACAACTTTAAATCATTTTCTTTTCAAGTTAGATTTGATTTTTAAAGAGGTAAAAGTTTCAAGGGGCAAGATGTTGGGAATATATTGGATGTTTTACCAATTGAATATTGTGCTTAGCCAAAAACTGCTGGACAAGCTGATGGGTCCTGGAAAGGGATATATATACCATTCAAAATAGTTAAGCGGTTTAGGCAAATGCAACCGGGTAGATGAATCTAGTACGTCGACGTAATGGACAGTACTCATTGTATGCAGTATCCTGAGGCATAGACATAGACCTCTAGTCTAAGACCTGTAGACCTTTAGTCATATAGATGTAGATAACTCTGCATTTTCGCCTTCGCCTGTATTTATGGCTGACATCAGCCGATCACATTACTGTGAGGGGGAACCAAAGTGTATGCCTGTTCATTACATCACAGGCCATGACCATTTATCAATGACCATGGATTGTACAGTGGTTTTTGGCTAAGTTCTTTTGTACTGAGAACTTTTCAGATTAAAATTATGATCATGAATAGTTCAGTGGGACAAAAGTGCCTGAATT
>JBBBDQ010030364.1:102500-162500 GCA_037127315.1 Ascarosepion bandense
TGGATTCAACTGGAATTTGAACTCGGCTCACCAAAAATCTGTTTAGTCAGCTGAATATAATTTAAGGTTTACAAGTATTGAGTGTACCTCATGAGGGAGGAACTCAGAGATTAGACTGTGTACTAATACTTTATGGCAAAGTCTATAATAGCTGTTTTTATTTATTTTTAAATTTGGAGATATACTGCATGTGGTTGGAAAAGTTTTGCACTATATATATGTAGTTGTAAGTTTAAAAATGTATTTTTTTGACAGTATTTATTTATTTCTATTATTATATATATATATATATATATATATATATATTTGATATTTCAGACCAGCCTCAGCCTTTCAGCAGAAACAAATGATTTTAAAATTGAAACTAGAAGCGTTCGTCGTGATGAGTGTCTGTCGCGAGATGTTTACATCACGTGATGTAGAAAGCGATAGAGTTTTTTTAATATTTTTGAACATTTTTTAGATACACTTAAAAAAATTTTCTATAAAACAACATTTAAAAGTATTATTACAGTTAGTTTACGTTTAAAAATATCCAAAAACTATCGCTTTCTATGTCACATGATGTAAACATCTTGCGACAAATGCTTCTAGTTTAAATTTTAAAATCCTTTATTTGTGATGAAAGGCCGAGGACGGTCTGAAATATCAAATATAATAATAGAAATAAATAAATACTGTCAAAAAATACATTTTTAAACTTACAACTTTTTAGTAGTTTTTCCTGTACATATTAAGACAGTATACGTAGATCATCATTATGCTATATATATATATATATATTATAAAAGTAAATGTATGAACAAAAGGTAAATAAGCCTATGAGTTCAACAACTTAGTTACAATGCTATATATAGTGCAAAACATACATACACACAGATACAGTAGAATTAACCTTAACTTCAGTCACTTTTTCACCAACATGCTGTGACTTCCCTCTGTCTTTTCTACAAATATTTCCATGGCAATTGTTCTGACAAATTTTTTCCTCTGATGCTCCAACCACATCAATTTACATTGATTGGCACCAAGGTCTCATCTTTTAACCATTGAAATAGTTGAATGTAACTTTCCCTTCTGCTCTAACAGTTTCTTTTTTCACACTTCTCGCCTGTGGAACTCCCTACCCTTTACTTGCTTCATTGATAGCCACAACCTCCAGAAGTCTAAATGCAGTATCAATTGCCATCTTCTACCTTCCCGAATTCTATCCTTTTATCCTTTCATCTTCCCCCTTTCTTTCCTGTGTGTGCCTGCACATGAGTTGTAGTCCCACCTGTTTGGGGTGATATGATTAAAAAATCAGGAAAAGCAACAAAAAAACTGAAAAGAAATGAATGAAGTTGGGCCTAAGCAACCAGAAAAAAGAAAAGGAAAAAAAAAATAAGAGCCAGAAAGGAACTGAACTCAGTTTCAGATATAAAATGGTTAAAAACACAGGAATTATTCAGTGAGAAAAGAGAACAGATCTAGAATTAAATCCCAAAAACATAAAAAAAATATGATGTCATGGTAAAATTACTGTATGCCTGGATGTCTTTGAGATTATATATATACATACACACACAAACACACAGGGTGCAATAGATAAATTGTTGTCTAAATTATGCAAGAATGAAAATAATACTATTATTTTAGATATATTCACCAAAAATACATAAAAATATCTTGAAATATTAATGAATAAATTCATTCAATAATATTGCCATTAGTTTCAACCATAGCCTTCAGATGACTTTGAAATCTCTTGCACCTCTTCTGAACAATCTCTCTGATCATGATCATGTTGGTAAATTCTGCCATAATAATTGCCTTCAGATCATTTCTGGTGTTAAAAGGAGTGTTGTTGCTCTTTTGCTCAATTGTGTTCTACACATTCTAATCTAGGGAGTTGGAGCCTGGGTAGTTAGGTGGTCAGATGTAAGGAATGATATAATCACGGAATTAGTTTCACAGTTATGATTGGATTCTCCTGCTTGTGTAGCATAATGCAGACGCCCATTAGTAATCTAGACTGAGTACTTTACCGAGGAGGTAAATTTGCTTTTAGGTCTTTTTTTCAGTATTTTTGTTTTTATTCAGAACTGCATCAGGATATGCATTGTGGTGCATTGGATATCAACTTGGAATGAGAAATCGGAGAGCCGAGTTCGAATTCCAGTTAAATTCTTTGCATTCACTTACATGCAAATACTCTTAGGAAAGGTATTAATCCATCTCCTCCCTCCAGTTATAGGTTAAATAACAGGACAAATTGGGTTCTATAGCCTTGGTTGGCAACCAGTGTACCGGAGAAAGTAATGGCAACCTACTGCAGGATAATCTTCTGCCCAGTCTGTCATGTCTCTTTTGAGACATGATCACCCAAAGCGTGTATCACGTATGGCACTTAACTCACTGACGAATATAATAGTTGGAAACATGATTAAGGCTTCTACTGGACATAAAGTGGGGGATCAGTTTTTTTATTGTTATGAAGTAATAACCTGATCCCCCACTAATTACTACTTAATAATATAATACATCTCTTCTCCCTCTAGCTATGAGTCAAATAACCAGACAGATTGGGTTCTATAGCCTTGGCTGGCAACCAGTCTACCACAGAAAGCAATGGCAACCTACTGCAAGATAATCTTCTGCCCAGTCTGTCATGTCTCTTTCGAGACATGATCGCCCAAAGCGTGTCTCACATATGGCACTTAACTGACTGACTGATCTAGATTAGAGTTTGGGTTTGGCTATTGGTTCCATGAACATGTTTTTTTTCTTTAATTTATATTAGAATTAATGCGAGTATAGAGTTTATCATTTGGCTAATTGATGTTACTTTCATCATCCTGACTCCAGTTTCATAGACAAAAGGTACCTGAAATCACTGTCCACTCATCAGGAGGTAAGTATATGGTTGTTCCTCACCGTTTGATGTGACTAAAGTTTCCTGTACATGGTAGTCAAAAAGCCTGATGATCACTGTATGCATAAAGTAATTTATATTTTTGAGAACCATTTGTAAAAATGTATATATCATCCACATTACAACTTGTTATTGGGAAACACACCTATTCCTCTGATAACTCTTCATCCTATATTAATAAGAGTTAACAGGAAGTTCATAGGAGTTCTTTAAACTTCTAGTGGAGTTCAGTAGAACTACTAGGCAGTTGATGTTAGTTGGCAGTCAGCCGAATACTAAGGAGTCAGCTTTCAGTGGAAGATTACCAACTTCCTAGCATTTTGGGTATGTTAAGTCAACTAGCAACCGACATAGCACGTTTTCAGTGCTAGACAACTGTTACATGGTAGTTCAAAATAAATTTGGAGAAATAATCAGTGTCAATATACACAATGTATTAAAGAAAATATTCTTGATGACAATGCATAGCAGACAGAAATAACAAGGAAAAACTTTGGAAGTCAGTCTAATCTAACCCACCTGCCATATACACTTGATACTGCACCATATAAACTTGAATGTGCAAGTGCCGCAATGGATAATGGCTGGGAATTTTAATCAGAGAACTGAGTTCTAATTCTTGTTGGATTCGTTACACCCACTTATGCATAAATGCCCATGGGAAAAGTATGAATCTATCTTTTCCCCAATTATGGGTCAATTATCAATATTTTTACCACTAACTCACTATTATCACAAAATAAAAACAAAAAACAAAAACATTTTTCTGGATTTTAATAATCTGCAAAGGTTGATAGGTCATAAAAATCAATCAATCAGTTGACCTTACACAAACTAATTTTCTCTATTGGGACAAAATACTTTCTCATTGAAAATCATACTCGGGTTTGTCAAAATTATTTTCACATCAAAACCTGCAGAATTTTATTCAAAAGTTATCAAACCGTTGCCTGATAAGGGGCAATAAATTATTGAAAATAATGGTGATTATATAATGGAATAAAATTTAATTGTACTTTGTTTTTTGAAGAAAAAATTTCAAATTTATGATTCAAGCTAATAATATTGGTTTCTTAGTAATGATCAAATTTACTTTCAGAAGCTTGTGAGGCCAGGTGATGTTAATTATTGTTGTCTTTTTCTTAGGATTTAACTTGGTTTTTCTGAAATATAATTATCTGCTTTCTAATTTTGTTCTCATTATTTGATATGAAATCAGTACTAAATTTGGAAAATTTCTTTCCATTTTTACTGTAGAACTTAAATCTGAAACTAGTTTTCTTAATGGTCAATTCTAGAATTTAGTTGACAAGTTTAGAACACACACACACAAAAAAAAAGAAACAAAAACATTGAGCCTAGAATTAGTAAAGGAAAAAAATTACTGCTCAATTCCTAAATTCATTCTTAGCATCTTATTTTTTGTTGGACATGTGCCTGCTGTCTTTCTTGTTTGTCAATCAAATTCTGCCAATCAAAATTTAATGATGTTCTTGGCAATGGAAAAAGTTCACCCTCTCTAAAACAATAAAGAACAACTCTTTTCAAAGAGGAGGAGCTTTTTTTCATTGCCTAATTTAAATAGTAACAACAAATTTCACTTGAATACTTTCAAATTGTATTGAAATGGCTTATTTTTGAAACTGTTTTTTTTAATTCTGCTGCTATAATATCTTACTCGGATGTACATTGTAGTGTAATGGATATTGACTTGAAATGAGAAATCGGAGAGCCAAATTTGAATTCCAGTTGAATTTGTTGCATTCACATATGCACAAATACGCCTGGGAAAGGTGTGAAATAAAATAGGCCTGTTCTTGGTTTCATCTGACTCCGACCACTGCATTCATTTGTTCAAACCAGTCAACCCCAATTCTTAGTTTGTGAACTTTTGCCATATTACTTTTGAAATATGATTATATATATTTGCCAGACCTTTTGAAACATGATTATATATTTAGTTTTTAAAAGCATAATCCTGTTAAAGACCAAAGCATAATTTGATATTTATACTCATTTACATTACAAAGTACATAAAATGGATAATTACTTTGTCTTGCATATATTGTTTGCTTGCTTTATATTATTTTTTGCCCTGTTCCTTTCTTTTTTCTTGTTATTCCAAACTTTGTCAATTCTCTTAGAGTAGTTCTGTTGCTTATTTTGCATTTGATCATGGCTACTCACTCCACAAGCTGTAAAAACAAATCAATCAATGAATTAAAATGTAGTCTTCCACATGTAAATTAAAAAAGGTAGCTGGATGCATCTTTTAAAAACTTTTTTATGGCACAAATTAGACTAACAGCACTTCTTTTCTCACACCACCCACCTGTTGAATTCCCTTCCATTTACTTGCTTTCCCGACCGCTACAATCCAAGAATTTAAATGTAAAGTCAATAGTTATCTCCTATCTCACTAACCTGCATCCTCTCTCTCATGCTCCTTTCTCAGTCCACTCTACTCTCATCAGTATTCTCATCCTTCTCTTGCACACTTCCTGACACCCCCTATAACCTGTCACTCTTTCTCATAATTTTCCTCCTATGTAACCCTTGCAAAACAGTGGCAGTAAAATGCCTTGCTTGGGGCGCCAGGATAAAAACAAAACAAACTTTCTTGCAAGTTGTACTTTCAGAATTGAGTTCAGCATGCAATCAACATTAGTTCATTTATATAGCAATGAGTTTAGCTCTTATTGGATAACCATTTCTCATACTGCTATGTAAATTAGTTACCAAGTGCTACCTACCTAGACAAACTCTAAAGAGACCTATTAAGGGAGACAACTCAGATTTAATATTTATAGTTAGAGGAATATATTTCAACAGATCATTTAAGTTGGATTCATTATCTAATGGTCACTGGAAAAGCCAGACTGTTTGAAACATGATTATGTATTTTGTTTTTAAAAGCATAATCCTGTTGAAGGCCTAAGCATGATTAATTCGATATTGATACCCATTCACATTGAAAAGTACACAAAATGGATAATTAATATAATTACTATATATAATTAATATGATTAAATTTTGATGAATGCTGCACTGATCAATGAAAGTCAACAAGTAAATTCCGGAGGCAGTAAGTGATTCTGTTTCAATGATTACAGGATATTTTGTACACTCCTAAAATGAAAAATAAATAAATAAATAAATAAATAAAAAGAAGGCCTGTGTTGAGATTTACTGAGTCTCTTCTATCTTTAAATGGTTGCAAATTCTTTCTATTTGGTCTGTGAATATTGCTTTAAATAAAGTGACATAATTTGGAAAACTAGTAGAACAAAAATACAACATAGAAATTATATAATCAAGTAGTATATAAGTCAGTTAAGTGCCATACGTGATACACGCTTGGGCGATCATGTCTCGAAAGAGACATGACTGACTGGGCAGAAGATTATCCCGCAGTAGGTTGCCATTGCTTTCTGCGGTAGACTGGTTGCTGACCAAGGCGATAGAACCCAATTTGTCCTGTTATTTGACTCCTAGTTAGAGATGGGGGAGATATGTATTATATTATTAAGTAGTAATTAGTGGGGGATCAGTTTATTACTTCATAACAGTAGAAAACCGATCCCCCACTTTATGCCCAGTACAAGCCTTAATCATGTTTTCAACTATTATATTCAGTCAGTCAGTTAAGTGCTATACGTGATACACGCTTGGGCGATCATGTCTCGAAAGAGACTTGACTGACTGGACAGAAGATTATCCCACAGTAGGTTGCCATTGCTTTCTGCGGTAGACTGGTTGCTGACCAAGGCTATAGAACCCAATCTGTCCTGCTATTTAACCCATAACTGGAAGGAAGAGATGAATTAATACCTTTCCGAAGGGTATTTGCACGTAAGTGAATACAATGGATTCAACTGGAATTCGAACTCGGCTCCCCGGTTTCTCATTTCGAGCCAATATCCACTGTACCACAACACACATCCACAAGTAGTATATACATTTTATACAAGACAAAATTTGTGTCATCAGCTATGCAAGTAAAATTAACCTACGTTATAATCTTGAATTGTTTTTACAACATGTTTACGAAACATGTTTTGAGTTCAGAGGAGCGAGAAAAATATTTTATGCTAAACCGATATCTTCTATGATGTCACCTAAAATTAATTTCCATTTTCAGTCATCAATTTTATACTGACGAAATCTACTGTACTTTGGTATATCGATTAAGTGGTCTTTTTACAGCTTAACTCCTTGTAAGCTATTTGAAGCTGAAAAAAATTTTCAAGCTATAATTGATTGTGCTATAAGACAGGTGATTTGATTTGCAAAGGGCAGAGTTACAGACACTGATATGAATTATTATTGAAATACCCAGGAAAGAATTTTTTTTTTTTTTAATCATATCACCCCAAGCAAGGCGATAACGCCACTGATGCACAGGGGGCTACGTAAGAGTAAAAAGATTGGAAAAGAGAAAGCCAAAAACCACATCCTAACCAGGAAACAAGGGATGAGCCTCTTCACCTGTTCAATAGACGTGGGTGGAGTGTGAACCAGGTAATAGTTTAGTCTATCTACTCCAATTGAAAAAAAAAATAAAAAAAATAAAAAAAGAAAAGAGTGGAAAGATTGGAAAAGAGAAAACCGGAAATCACATCCTAAACAGGGAACAAGGGATGAGCCTCTACACCTGTTCAATAGACGTGGGTGGAGTGTGAACTGGGTGATAGTCTATCTACTCCAAATATGTTATCACAATAAGTAATGTTTTTTTTTTAGATTCACTTAAGCAATCTAAAATAATGATTTAAAGTCTAATATGAAAATCTACCATTTTTAAAACACAAAAAATCTTTTAAATCCTACTGTTTATTTTTTTGCACTTTCCGTTTGCAGAACTCCATTCCATTTGCTTGCTTCCCTGATAGCTACCATCTCCTAAAGTTTAAATGCAATGTCAACTAAAATCTATCTCCTTGATTTCCATTCTTTTACTGACATCTTCATATCTCGTTTTTCTCTCACTGTAACCCCTTGTGCACCAATGGCGGTCCTGCCTTGCTTGGAGTGAAATGATTATAAAAAAAATATTGATGTAATATTTAAAGAATGATACACAAAATCAATGCCCTAATACTATAACAATGAATTGTATAGGCTTACTATTCTTTCTTTTGGTAGGCTCAAATGCTAATTTCTGTGAAAACAAGGTTTTCATTCATCCACAGAAAATTTCATATCATCTCACCAATTTATTTTTCTCAGCTTACCCCAAATTTTTTTTTTTTTTTTAATCATATCACCCCAAGCAAGGCGGTAATGCCACTGATGTGCAGGGGGCTACATAAGAGTAAAAAGATTGGAAAAGAAAAAGTCAGAAACTACAATCAATATACGTGGGTAGTGTGTAAACTGGGCGATAGTTTAGTCTATCTACTCCAATAAGGGATTGGGTGAAAGTGAGTTATTATTAATATTATTGATTCTTGAAATTAAGTTCTTTGAAGTGCCAAGTGCTTGGTTAAGGCTGATAATTGATGAGTAATTTGATACTGGCAAAAATCTGGATGCCTGAACAGAAATTAAGCTTTTCACAAGACTTTAGAAAATTTTCTTTTATTGATTTCATTTTTTTCCTTATCTTATATCAAAAAGCATTTTGCATAGGCTCACTGTTTTCTTTTTCTAGGCTCAAAGGCTAATTTCTGTGAAAACAAGATTATCATTGGTCCAAAGAAAACTTTAGATATACTCACAATTTCTTTCAGTCATTTTGCTCAACTTGCCCAAATTGTAAAAGAGTATATAAAGGGAATTATTATTTCATACTCACTACAACCTCAAACCCAGCACAGCAATATGCACAATTTGAAGTTGATCAGCCCGTACTGAATGAAATTCTGAAATATTAGCTTAAAAGCTTGGGCATGCCTGATGTTTTTTTTATGTCTGAGTATAATAGTCTGAGTATTGAATAAAATTGAGAAAGAACAGATATAACTTCAGAAAAAAAAAAAAGTATAAGTTTTACCAAAAATAAGCAAAAAAAGTTAAATCATGAATGGTATCACTATACTTGTGTTATGTATCTTCATCCTAATTTTTATCTTCATAAATGTCAATTCAACAATAATCAGAAATGCATTTCTTTTCTCAAGGATTCATTTGAACTGATAAAGTGTTCTCTAATGTTACAGTGGGTAATCTCTGCACATATGCAAATGTACTCTTGCCGTGTCAAAACAAAATAAAAACATACCAGTTGCCCACCTCAATTTTGTTGCCACCTCCCGTGGGACTACCACATTCTCCTCCATAAAACTAGTTACATTTGCATCCTGTTCTTTAACGTGCTGGTAGCAGAGAGGCCATACCTTCTGTCTCTTTGATGTAAGTCTATTTGCTGCATTACTACTACATAAAGAAAATGTGAATGTGTGACAAAAACTTATTTTCTTATTTTAGCATAAGTTTATGTAAAGACATAAGAAAGAGAGAAAGGAAAACCTTACATAGATCTTTCATATAAGTATATGCGTATATACATTTCATGATTCAGTATAATATTCATTAGGAAAGTCCCATTGAAATGTCAAAGTCATCATTCAGTATTGATTCTTTTTCTTCTATGTGCCCTGTCTCTTCAGGATGTAGGTGATCATGGCTTTCCACATCTCTCTATTTTTGGTGGCTCTTAGCACACCTTCTCCTGTTATACCATGCAACCCTTGTTCCATCATCCACCTGATTAGGTCCTTCATTACCCGCTGCTTTCCCCATCTTATTTTCCCTCTATCTGGTCTGTTAGTATCAGGTTCTCCAAGCCCTCTATCCTCATTGCGTGTCCCAGGAACTTCAGCTCTCTTTTCCTGATGCTCAGTATTAATTTTCTTTTCGTTTCCATTATTTTCAAAACCTCATCATTGCTCACATGCTCGATCCATGATATTCACAGCATCTTTGTCTAGAACCACAATATCAGTTGCTTCAAGTTTTTCTTTTATCTTTAATGATATTGTCCAGCATTCACTGCCATATTGAAGAACTGACATCACATAGCAACCCAGTTCTCTCTTCTTTGTTTCTAGTGTAATTGTCCTGTTTACTGTATCTAAACTGTCTATATCTACAAATGCCCTCTATCAACTACTGAGCCCTTTTCCTCTATGAATGTTAAATTCTAAAGGGTCGGCTGGATTGTTCATAGGCTGACCAAGATATAAGTTTAAGTAGACATACCAGTTGGTAGACTAAAAGTGATGCATCTATACCAAAATATGACAGCTGGCCAACCAGCTGTTATGTTCCAGCTGACCCTCATATATACTGGGATGAATACCAAATGAAAACAATCTTTTCAAGCTAGAAATTATAGGATAAAACAACATATTTTCAAAACAAGAAAAAAATTGAGTAATATCTTAAAGTTATCTCCCTTAGAACTTATTTTAAAATAGATTACAGTTCAGAAAGTCCTTTTTTATTTACTTTTTATCTCATTTGTCTTATAGCATTTTGGAGATAAACAAGGATGTGTGTAGACATACACACATGTGCATGTGTGATTATATTGGACTACACATGATGCAAAATGCATATTGTTCACTTTCTGCAAATCCAGTCGCAGTGCGACAAAAGCATCTTTATTGCATTATCATTACTGGATCCCATCCCCACCTACTCATCTGATCACACCCATGAGAAACAGATCTATCCTACCATCATTTACTGATACCTTGACTGTTACCCAACTCTTCCTGCATCTTGTGTTTTTTCTCATCCTCCTCATGCCAGTCTACTTTTTGCTTACTATTTCCTGTCATTATTGTATGTCTTTGTTTCATTTTCCCATAAACTGAGACCTGTTGCCCCTAGCAATGCATCACTTTGCAGGTGCAAGTATAACAATGTGATTCTATCATCCTTGTGGTGTCAGATGCTCTCATCATTCCCATTGCTGCTGATGATAATTGCTCAAGTACAATAAGTAAGGGAGGAGGTCGAGAAGGAAAGTAAAAGAATTGATAGAGAAACAAAGGAAAAATAGAAAGAGACTCTAAGAAAAGTTAATGGTGGAAATTGAAAATGGGAATATATAAATTAATTGAATCTTATGAATAGACATAGAAAAATAATTTATTCTAAAAAAGAGAAAAAAGAGGAAAAAGAAATGAAAGAAAGGAAAGAGAGAACATTAGAAAGAAAGGATATAAGAAAGAAAGAATAAAATGCAAGGATAAAAGAAAGGGACGGAAAAAAGGAAGAGTGTAATGGAAGGAAGGAAGGAAAAATGGAAGGAAGGAAGGAAGGAAAAGTGGAATGGAAGAACAGAAGAAAGAAAGGAAAAGTGGAATGGAAGAACAGAAGAAAGAAAGGAAAAGTGGAATGGAAGAACAGAAGAAAGAAAGGAAAAGTGGAATGGAAGAAGAGAAGAAAGAAAGGAAAAATGAAATGGAAGGACATAAGGAAGGAAAGAAAAGTGAAATAGAAGGAAGGAAGGAAAAGTGGAATGGAATGAAAAATGAAATGGAAGGACAGAAAGAAGGAACAGAAAAGCAAAATGGAAGGAAAGAAGGAAGAAAGGAAAAGCATAATGCAAGGAAAGAAGGAAGAAAGGAAAAGCAGAATTGAAGGACAGAAGGAAGAAAGGAAAAGCAGAATTGAAGGACAGAAGGAAGAAAGGAAAAGCAGAATTGAAGGACAGAAGGAAGAAAGGAAAAGCAGAATTGAAGGACAGAAGGAAGAAAGGAAAAGCAGAATTGAAGGACAGAAGGAAGAAAGGAAAAGCAGAATTGAAGGACAGAAGGAAGAAAGGAAAAGCAGAATTGAAGGACAGAAGGAAGAAAGGAAAAGCAGAATTGAAGGACAGAAGGAAGAAAGGAAAAGCAGAATTGAAGGACAGAAGGAAGAAAGGAAAAGCAGAATTGAAGGACAGAAGGAAAGAAGGAAAAATGAAATGGAAAGACAGAAAGAATGGAAGGAAAAGCAGGATGGAAGGAAAAGTGGAATGGAAAGCAGAATGGAAGGACAGAAGGAAGGAAGGAAAAGCAGAATGGAAGGACAAGAAAGGAAAAGTGGAATGACAAAAAAGAAGGAAGGAAAAGTGGAATGACAAAAAAGAAGGAAGGAAAAGTGGAATGACAAAAAAGAAGGAAGGAAAAGTGGAATGACAAAAAAGAAGGAAGGAAAAGTGGAATGACAAAAAAGAAGGAAGGAAAAGTGGAATGACAAAAAAGAAGGAAGGAAAAGTGGAATGACAAAAAAGAAGGAAGGAAAAGTGGAATGACAAAAAAGAAGGAAGGAAAAGTAGAATGACAAAAAAGAAGGAAGGAAAAGTAGAATGACAAAAAAGAAGGAAGGAAAAGTAGAATGACAAAAAAGAAGGAAGGAAAAGTGGAATGACAAAAAAGAAGGAAAGAAAAGTGGAATGACAAAAAAGAAGGAAGGAAAAGTGGAATGACAAAAAGAAGGAAGGAAAAGTGGAATGACAAAAGGAAGGAAAGAAAAGTGGAATGACAAAAGGAAGGAAAGAAAAGTGGAATGACAAAAGGAAGGAAGGAAAAGTGGAATGACAAAAGGAAGGAAGGAAAAGTGGAATGACAAAAGGAAGGAAGGAAAAGTGGAATGACAAAAGGAAGGAAGGAAAAGTGGAATGACACTAGGAAGGAAGGAAAAGTGGAATGACAAAAGGAAGGAAGGAAAAGTGGAATGGATGGAAGGAAGGAAGGAAAAGTGGAATGGAAGGAAGGAAGGAAGGAAAAGTGGAATGGAAGGAAGGAAGGAAGGAAGGAAAAGTGGAATGACAGAAGGATGAATGGAAAAAAGGAAGGGTGGAATGGAAAAAAGGAAGGGTGGAATGGAAAAAAGGAAGGGTGGAATGGAAAAACAAAGTAGGAAGAGTGGAAATAAAGCCTAGAGTGGAAGGACAATAACAGAAAGCAAGTATGGAAGAACAAAAATATAGGAAAGAAGAATGAAATTGTAGGATGAAATATTGTTTAAGATAAATGATAGTAAAAAAAATGAAAAGCAAAAAAGAATAGAAGATGAAAGAAAAAGGTGAATTATCAAAAAAATAAAAAAGTACAAGACTGAATCAATGAATTAAAGATATGAAAAATCAAAGAAATTTGGAAGGAAGAAAGATAAAAAAATGGAGGTAAAGTGAAAAATTATAAAGAAAGGAAGATTAAAAGGGAAAAATAAATATGAAGTGAATTTTAAATGTCTTGATAAAATTATTTGAATAAGTGAATGAAGGAATCAAAAGAAAAAATACAATCAAAGAATAAATGAAGTAAAACCATCAATTATGACGAAATATCTTTTGAATTCATTAGATATATTTTGGGAGCAGAGAGTTTTGCCCTTTTCTTTTTGGTTCTTTGCTTCACATAACAATACTGTTCTTCTTAAACTCAAGTCTGACAAAGATGGATAGAATTCTATGCTGGGACCATATAGAAGACAGACATCAATGAGCAAGTATTGTACAAAAAAATTAAAAAGTCACTTAGATGGAGTTGGCAGCGAAAAATTTGTTGTTTAAAAAGAAACATTTTTTCTTTTCAAAGGTAACTTTGCCAGTTTCTGTTATGCAGTAAACAAAAATTCAGTATGTTATTTATTTCAAGAAATATCTTTAATTTTACTTTTCTAGAGTAGAAAAACTGAAAAATAACTTATAAATATTGCCAACAAGTTTTTCACTCTTACAAGAACGTTTTCTATTAAGTCCTGGTTATGACGATAAACTACAGCAGAAAGAATGGAACAATAAAAAGGAAGAACAAAACTAAGATAAATGGGAAGGAAAGATGGCAGGAAGGAAGAATAAGAAGGGAAGGAAGAATCAAAAGAAATGACACAAGGAAGGAAGAATGAAACCAAAGGATGCAAAAATGGAATCGAAAGACAGAAGAATGGAAAAATAAAACAGAAGGATGGAAGAAAGAATGGAAATGAAGAAAGAAGAAAAATGGAATGGAAGGACAAGTTCTCTATGTAGTAACCAGTCTAATAGAAGGAAATTTTAACAAAGTTTAACTTAGTATCATTAAAAACAGGCTATGTCAAGCAGGTCTTATATTTTTATAGCTTTAAAAGACTACTTTTTAAATTTTAATGAAACTGAATAGTGAACTGAATGTCAACTTGGAAAATTAAAGCATAATCTGAGGTAGTTCACTTTAATTACAGTGAGAAAAAGGTATAACTTAGTTTAAGTTATTTTTTAAAACTACAATAAAACCATAAATGTTTAAAACCGTACAAGTTAACATAGAAGATTGTCTTTCCAAAAAACAAATACAAAATTTAATTTGTATATATTTATGGTTGATAAGAGATTATAAATTGATAATCTTGTTAATAAACAACTGATAAAGTGTTTCACATTTTTGTTGTCAAAAGAGAAAGAAAGTAAAGAGAGGGAAAAGAAAACGAAGGAAAGAGAAAACGAAGGAAAGAGGGAGAGAGAAAACGAAGGAAAGAGGGAGAGAGAAAACGAAGGAAAGAGGGAGAGAGAAAACGAAGGAAAGAGGGAGAGAGAAAACGAAGGAAAGAGGGAGAGAGAAAACGAAGGAAAGAGGGAGAGAGAAAACGAAGGAAAGAGGGAGAGAGAAAACGAAGGAAAGAGGGAGAGAGAAAACGAAGGAAAGAGGGAGAGAGAAAACGACAGAAAGAGGGAGAGAGAAAACGAAGGAAAGAGGGAGAGAGAAAACGACGGAAAGAGGGAGAGAGAAAACGACGGAAAGAGGGAGAGAGAAAACGGCAGAAAGTAAAAAAGAGAGCCATCATAAGAAAGAAAAAAGTAAAACGATAAAGGAAAATGTATAAGAAGGTCATTTTATTTTAACAAAAAAATAGTAAAACTTAATGGAACAGTCTGTTGACATCAGGAATGAGAGTGAAAATTTTAATTAAATGAAGAAAGATATTTTTTCATTCCTAACTTTATTCCATTAAGGGAAATTTTCATCAATGTTGTTTTTGTTTTTCTCAGCCTTTTTGAAATTTACCTTTAATTAAGCATTTCATAATTATAAGAGATTTTTTTCATATTGTCTGCCTCGTTCATTTTATCATCATAGTAGTTTTTGTTGTTGTTATCATAATTATCCTCATTATTATTGACTAATATTCTTTATATTGTTGTGTTGGTCAATCCAAAGAAAGATTGAGAAAAAAAAGAAATATTAGATAATGACGTTATGGTTATCAGTCTTTATCAATTTATTTAGTGAGAAGAATTTAATTATGTTTGAATCCTGATACTAACTAATGAAAGTAAATGAAGAATAATAGAAGCAAGCAGAGTAGAAGTATAGAGAAGGATGAAGAGAAGAATAAAAAAAGAGGAGGAATGGTAGGAGGAGGAGAAAGAAAGAAAAGATGGAGAAGTGTTGAGATGATAAAGTTAAAAAGAAGAGGGTCATGAGGAGAGACAGAGTCACAAAGAAGGGTAAAATGAGGAGAGACAGAGAAGAGTAAAATGAGGAGAGACAGAGTTACAAAGAAGAGTGTGATGAGGAGAGACAGATTTACAAAGAAGAGTGTAGTGAAGAGAGAGTTCCAAAGAAGGGTGTAGTGAAGAGAGAGTTCCAAAGAAGGGTGTAGTGAAGAGAGAGTTCCAAAGAAGGGTGTAGTGAAGAGAGAGAGAGTTCCAAAGAAGGGTGTAGTGAAGAGAGAGAGAGTTCCAAAGAAGGGTGTAGTGAAGAGAGAGAGAGTTCCAAAGAAGGGTGTAGTGAAGAGAGAGAGAGTTGCAAAAAAGAGGATGACAAAGAGAACAGAAAGAGTTGCAAAGAAGAGAGAGAGGAGGAGAGTTGCAAAGAAGAGAGAGAGGAGGAGAGTTGCAAAGAAGAGAGAGAGGAGGAGAGTTGCAAAGAAGAGAGAGAGGAGGAGAGTTGCAAAGAAGAGAGAGAGGAGGAGAGTTGCAAAGAAGAGAGAGAGGAGGAGAGTTGCAAAGAAGAGAGAGAGGAGGAGAGTTGCAAAGAAGAGAGAGAGGAGGAGAGTTGCAAAGAAAGAGAGAGAGGAGGAGAGTTACAAAGAAGAGAGAGAGGAGGAGAGTTACAAAGAAGAGAGAGAGGAGGAGAGTTACAAAGAAGAGAGAGAGGAGGAGAGTTAAAAAGAAGAGAAAAAGAGAGGGCTATTTAAAAAGAAGAGAAAAAGAGAGGGCTATTTAAAAAGAAGAGAAAAAGAGAGGGCTAGTTAAAAAGAAGAGAAAAAGAGAGGGCTAGTTAAAAAGAAAAAGAAGAAAAAGAGTGGGAGAGTTAAAAAGAAGAGAAGAAGAGAGGGAGAGTTGAGAAGTAGAGAGGGAGAGTTAAAAAGAAGAGAAGAAGAGAGGGAGAGTTGAGAAGTAGAGAGGGAGAGTTAAAAAGAAGAGAAGAAGAGAGGGAGAGTTAAAAAGAAGAGAAGAAGAGAGGGAGAGTTAAAAAGGTGGGTAGGAGAGAGACAGTTAAAAAGAACTGGGGGAGAGAGTTAATAAGAAGAGAAGAAGAAAATGGAACAATTGAAAGAACCCTTAAGTACAGGTTGAGAGAAAAGGTTAATGAGAACAAAACAGAAAGTAACAAAAAATAATGAATATAAAAAAGTCGAAAAGATAAAGATTCAACGAACCTGAATAATAATTCAGAATGATTTAAAATAATTGAATATTAAAAGAACAAGAAATTATCAAATGTAAAAAAAATGAAGTATCAGTTGTTATTTATATATATATATATATATATATATAATATAAAAGATGAGAAGAAAAAAGTTTGATGTTATATTTTTTTCATCCATGTCAGCAAGAATGTTCTAACAAGAAAATGAATGAATGACAAGTGGCCATTTTTATTTTCCCATTTCACAAAATGGACACCAGTTTGAAAGCAACATGATTTTTTTCTTTATTTCAAGGTCTGTTTATTTGTTTTTCTTTCAACCAATCCACTTCCGTTGTTATCTACAATCATTTAATGAAGTATTTTTCATTTGGTTTGCAACATAAAAATTAACATGACACACTGCCTTCATTATATACAACAGATTTTTTTTTTAATCAGGCACATGACAGCAAATCCCAGTAGTTTTTCAGTCCAATAGAAATTAATTGATTATTGACAAGGGCTGATGTTTAAAATGTCAATAACTAGATCATTTCTATTACATTTATCCAATGCCAATCTGAGATCAGAGGCACTTTTAAAAGCAAAAGACAACTTACTCTTGACTAATATTTCACAAGCTTGTCTTATATACAGTTACTGCTGCAAAAAAAATTAGATATTTACCTGCTCTGTGTCACATTAAATAAACTTTACAGACAAAAATATCTGCCTTCAAATTAGAATCTTGCCAGTTAAAATTACTTATGTAGGATCTTGTTTACAGTATTATTTTCCATTTACTTCCAACAGTTTTATTGCCAATATTGTTCCCATTTTGTTTTTTATTCCTTAAATGTTATTAACTGGCTTATTAAATTTAGAGCAAGAAAGCTGTATAAGTCTCCTTACTTTGTTAAATTTTCTCAATTTCTTATATTCACTTCAAAAGATTTGTTTTTCTCTAAGATTATTGGTTGGTTAAATTTAATTATAAAAGATAAAAATGATTCATTTTCTATTTTTCATGTGACAGAAATAAACAGTGAAGTCTATAAAAACAGAACTTAATCTATAATTCAAATATTGATTACCTATAGAATTCTTGTCTCATTCAAACTTTTTAAAACTCTGGTGCCTCGAATGTAAATGTGTAATGTCAGTTTGATTTTCACAAGGGCTAAGTAGATAAGCAAAACACTGCGTCTCCTCGGCTTAACTCTCACAACAGTTCTCAAGTGAAATGACCATATAGAATCCATAGCTAAATCTGCTGCTAAGAAAGTTGGTTCTCTGTGTAGAGCCAGGAAGGTTTTTCTACCTGAAACAATCCTGCACATATATAAATCTACCATCCACCTGTGCATTGAATACTGCTGCCATATCTGGTCGGGTGCTCCTGCTATCCACTTAGGTGTCCTTGACAAAATCCAACAGAGAATCTGTAATGTAATAGATCCCGACTTGACAGCTAGGATACAGTCACTTTCTCACCGGCGCAATGTGGCTTCCCTGTGTCTCTTCTACAAATACTTCTGCTCCAATGAACTTAGCTCACTGGTACCCTCTATATATAAATTTAATTGAGTCACAAGATTAGCAACTAGGTCTTAGCCTTTTACTGTGCAACCAATAAATTGTAAATGCAAATTCTACTCCAGTAGCTTCTTTCCACTCACTTTCCACCTGTGGAATTTTCTTCCATTTACTTGCTTCCCCGACAGCTATAATCTCCAAGAATTTAAATGTAAAGCAAATAGTCATCTCCTATCTCACTAACCTGCAACCTCTCTCTCATACTTCTTTCTCTGTCCACTCCACTCTCATCAGTATTCTCATCCTCCTCTTACCCACTTCCTGACACCCCCTATAACCTGTCACTCTTTCTCATAACTTTCCTCCAATGTAACCCCCTGCAAAACAGTGGCAGTAAAATGCCTTGCTTGGGGTGATATGATTATATAGATATATTCCCCTTTTTGTATGTTTTTCCATGTTTGAAATGAGTAAAACAGATCATTATAAGAATGACTGAGACAATATATTAATACAAAGACTTTTTGTAAAGTAAGGACCTAGATTTAAAAAAAAAAAAAAAAATTGGTTATGTATTTTTATTAAAATTTTTTTTCCACATTTTCCCCCAGAAATGCATTTGTCTTTTTAGCATTCAGCCAATAATAAGTTAATATCCATTCTCTCAGGCTTGCTTTATCTAATTATTAAACTTAGTCTGACATAAGGCCAGATCACTGAGCATTCAGTCAAGATCAAATCCATGAACAGTTTCCTGTGAAAATAACTTGTTAATTACTATTCAATGAGAAATTCTTGTAAATATTTGGCTAGTTTGACACAACTTGTGAAGATCTAACTGCAGTAATAGATTGTGAGATTAATTGTCTATTACTTGGTAATCTTTTATAATCATGATGTTGGTGAATATGGTTCTCCACAACTTTCTTTCTTTGATTGCTCTAAGTAAATTTTCACCCTTTATCATCTGTCTTTGTCTTTATTCTGCTATCCATTCACTTTGTTTCCCTTTGCTTCTCTTGTGAGTGTTAAATTCTACAAGCCCACTTTCTTCTTTGTGCTACAGAAGTGAGTTTCCTTGTAGTTTCTATTTTACTTATTTAGAGTGAGTAACCATGGTTATATCTATCTAAACTTATTTATAAATGGAACTTTGTCTCTGTGTGTGTGTGTGTCTGTTACCTATTGACTCCGAAACGGCTGAACTGATTTTCTTGAAAATTTACACAGTTGTACGATAAGCATCTGCGAGTGTTCTTGGCTAGGTTTTGTGTTGAGGTACCCCCGATAAATATTGAAAATTGATAATCGAAAAAATCGGGTTATAGAAGGAATGGTCAGATTTTAATCAAATTTGATACACTCATAGAAAAAGACATAAGAAACAATATTCAGAAATTTCAAGGTTGCAGTTCTTACAATAGTGCAAAAAATCGATTATATATATATATATGTTTGTGTGTGTGTTTGTTTATCTGTCTGTATGTCATTTATACAAATCCACAATTTTTATCTGATTCTCACCAAACTTCACACAAATATTCTTTAGGCCGAGTCTGAGCTCCAGGACCATGGATTAGTTTTAAAGCTTTCATTACACCCGAGCAATGCCGGGCTATACTGCTAGTGTATATATATATATATATATATATATATATATATATATATATATATATTAGGTGCGATTGGTAAATTGTTGCAATTATTTTATTATTTTAAATATTCTTTAGGCTGAGTCTGATCTCCAGGACCATGGATTAGTTTTAAAGCTTTCATTACACCTGACCAATGCTGGACTATACTGCTAGTGTAAAATAAATGACAGAATTGCCCAACAAAGGAAATTGACAAAGTTTGCAATAAGAAAAAGGAAAGAGAACAAAAAATAATAGAAAGCAACAATATATCCAGGGCAAATTAACAGTAATAAAGCAAAGCAATAGTCATTGTGGTTGATACGCAAGAGCAAATTCAAACAAGCAAATGTAGCATTCTAGCTTCAAGACAATACAAACTAGGACTTAGGCTATTTTTCTGTTTCATCTGACTATTTTATTGGCTGGAAAGAAGTCGCAGAATACAGTCATGTGTTTTTGCCAATAAATTCGGGAGGGGAAAGTGTTTTTCAGTCATTCCTAATAGAGATAGAAATCAACATCTTAAAATTTCCTCATTGCTTAACATTCACTATTAGAATCTCTATCAATTTAAGTCTTCTTCATTGGTAAGGAGACTGTCTAGCATTCACTGGCATAAAGGAGATTTGATATTACACTGCAATTTAGCAATCTTTTCTTTTTTCATAGAGACGTTTTCTCATCTTTTAATATTTAGTTCAATTTTTTAAAGACACTTTTCCCAATTCCTTAGTTTAAGTTTTAATCTAGTTTGGCTATAAAAGTTGAATATTCACTAAGGCTCAAACTCCTTAGCAACGATTGCTTCTTTTTTTTTTTTTTTTAGATTAAGTTGATAACAATTACACTATAGCAGGCAGCTGTGCTTGTCAATAGATAATTGTCCCCATATTTTTGCATGTATAAATCAACGTAACTACATTTTGCATTAGCTCAATAAATCAATAAACTCCTCACAGAATTCTTTTGACTATGATTTGTTTTGAGTTTGTTTTTATAAAAATACTAATGCTCCAAAACCTCCACACAAACTGGTTTCATTTAATATTCTCTTAACATTCAATTCTACCTGGTAGACTATTCACAACTTTGTTCTTGTTTTCAATGACAATTGATTAAAGAAAAAAATGAAAAACACTTCTCACTTGAGTGAGCTTACAACTACACTGAAGAAATATAACAAAGGAAATGGTGAAAAAAATTTAACAGATATGGTACCACGACCATAACTGAATGAATCATTAATCAAGCACCTTAACACTATGACATTCTCTCCATACAGGATTATCAACAGAAAAAGGTGCACAAAAGAAATTTATGCAAGAGAGTTACCTGAGGAATTCCAGAGAATATACATGCTAAACTATGAAAAATAAACAAAGGTAAATGTAACAAAATGAAAAAATATTATCAACAAATCTCAAAAAATCAGATATTTTATTTGTTTCACTCCACACAAAGTAGTTCTGCCACTGGTGCACATAAGAGGAGAGTGAAGAGAAAGAGGAACCTATTATTGGGTGTGTCAGAGAAAGATCAAGAGAAGGATAAGAATGCTGACGTGAAGAGAGTTGTGAGAGTAGAGTGAAAAGGGAGAAGAACCAGATACAAGAGTTTGTTGGGGAAAGGACAAGAAAAGGACTGGAGTCAAAGGGATAAGAGATTTGGAGCTATTAGGAAAGCAAGTATATGGAAGGAAGTTCTACAGGCAAGAAGTGTGAGAAAAGAAGCTGCTGGTGTAGAAGTGGCAGCTACATTTGATTGTTTTAACTGTAAAAGAGTGAAACCTTGTTGCCAGTCTGGTTGCTCAAGTAAATTCTTTTAGAGGGACAGCAGACAGCTAAGCTTGTCGAAGTAGAAGCCATGAAAATATTTTTGGAAGAGACAGAGAAAAGCCACATCTCATTGGTGAGAAAGTGGCTGGAGTCGAGCTGCTTGATATATGGCTTTGAATGCTGGATAATTTTCTCACAGATAAAGAAGCAGCTTGAGGCAACAGATCTACAGAATGATACTGAGAAAACCATAAACTGAACATGCGAGCAACAAGGAAATTTTAAGGGAAATAGAAACAAAAAAGATCACTCGCTTTGAGAATAATGAAAGTTATTGTTGGATTTTCTAGCACACATAATGAGGAAAGAAATTTTGAAACATTTGACTCTTGCAGGACATTTTGAAAATGGAAGGGACAAAAAGAAACATCAATTAATCTACCTAATGAGCTCATCTAAAATGATTCCAGAACAGAGAATTAGAGAAAATAAACAGTGCTTAGAATTACAAAGAATTGGAAGTAGTGGAGAGTTATGATCGCCCATATCCTGAAGGAATATGATACATAAGTTGGTTATTGTGTTATGCTATTTTTTGTTTCCATCAAACACAGGGATTGAATTCTCAGCCATTAGATGACGACAACACTTTATTAACACCAATATAAATTTTAACATTATCCGGAATAAAAAGAAAGATGAAAATTATTAACAAGAAGAAAATTTCTATTCTGGAACAAGAAATGGCAATATCCCAAAACCTTGAATAGATATCTGATTTGAAACCCTGAAGAAATTTCTTTGTTATTGTGATTTATTTTCTAGATTACAAGCAGAAAATAATTGACAATATTGCATTCTGTATAAGAGTTCCTCTTCCATTCTTTAATGAAGATTTAATTTAATGTCTTTGGTATAAATACATTCTTAAGGGCAACACAGTAGATATGATTAAGAGTACTGATAAAATATCCTAAAATGCAGGGAACACAAAATTAAGGAGAGAAAAAAAAACAACTTACTAAAACATTAAAGTGCAATGTAAAATTATGGCAAAAATCGATTTGAAAAATAAATATATAATTCCAGAAAAATAAACTGACAGGCTTTTTCCAGGAAATTAGATACTTTCTTGAAATTTATTTTAAACAAAAACAAAAAAAAAAAATAATAAAAAGAATAATTAGAAAACACCAAAAAAAAATGTCTTAATAAGGACACTTAAGAAAATATAACAGGAAAAGAGAAATTAAAATTGTGAATTAAAATGTTTCAGTGTAGTGTGTTGATGATTAAAGAAAAGCTAGACTTTTTCTCCTTCAATAAAATAAAAATGGATAAAATTTAAAATTCTAATTAAATATTTTATTAGAATATTTAGAGACAGAAAATAAATCATCTTGTTCCATCTTTGTGTGGGTGTGTCCTAGGCAGTATGTGTGAAATTTACAAAACCCAATGTTTGAAATAACTGTTCAACAGCTTTTATTTCTGGCTGAAAAAGAGTACAAAATAATAGTATTTTGTGGGGAAAAAGTGGGGTTTTCCAGTTAACAAGATTCTTGAGTAGATGTTTTGTGGAGAGAAATTTCTCTGCTAGAAATGAACAAGAAAATCTGAGTGTGAAACTGCTAGGACAAGCCTCCTCTTCTGCAGAAAGGGTTGTGCTTAGATTTTCCTTTGATAAGGAGATTTCTCTGTTGATTCTCATGAAAGGAACTTGAAGGTAGAGGCCATTGAAAAGGTAACAGAAAGCTGATTAGGGCTCAGTAAGGGCTTTTATGACTTTTGGGACCTCCTGTAAAACCCTGCTGATTTGTTACATTGCTGCTTCTGCTTAACTGAGCAAAGTAAGGAAGCCTCCACATGTCACAATAGTACACAAGTGAGATTGTTTCTATATATGTCTGTCTCTCTGCTCTGGATTTAAAAAAACAAAAAAAACTTTACATCTATTTTTCAAGAGACTTGATAGCAAATATTTCCTAACATGTTGCATGAAGAGTGGATATAATTCTGCAAAATTCAGAACCGAGACTGTTATAAGTGAACTACTATATTTATGACATAATAAACTATATTTGATTATGAACTTAACTGATTTATATTTGACCTGAAGAGCAGTGCTATTTCTGCAAAAGAGAGTTGTGATCTATACCTTTAAACTATTTATTTGTTAATTTAGTATATATCCCAGAGAGAGTGACACCAAATAGTCATATTCATATACATTGGTAATTTTTTGAAAATTTAGATTGACATGTTGCCTTTCCCTGAGTATGGAATGCCACAAATTACACTAACATTGGTTTAATGACTTAAATGAATGTGAAACACAACTGACCAATGAAAATCAAATAACACAAACAAAAATATCAGGATGTTTTTTCATATCTCATTCTTTAATGTAGCTTTAATAAAAGTGAAACATGTTTAATTGATAAACACATCCTATAAGTTCTTTATCTTATCATACATTGATATATATATATAATCTTCATTGAAAATATACAGTCATCTCAATTTCATCAAAAAGTATATCCCAAAAGAGGTTCATTTCACTACAGACATGATTTACATCCAGAAAGAGAGTGATAGGAGAAACACATAAACGGCATAAGGAAGTTCACAGGAAGGGCTTAGATGCAGATTAATAATCAGTATATATTTTCTTGAAAAAAATATTAATAGATGAATGTGAAGATCAATTTTTTTTTAACTTGACCAAGTTCACTATTCTGTTTCTTTATATTAACAGAAGTACAAGTTCTTTTTTTAATTTATTATTATTTGCTTTTATCACTACCCTCCAATTCTTTATAAATACCATCTGGAAGAATATCTTATTCATAACTTGATACACCCTACAGATTCCATAATGTTTTTTATATTGTTATTCTTGAAATTATGAGATTTGATATTAGATACATACAGAAGTTTTTAACATATTTTCCCAAAAATCTTTTATTCATATGAATTCATGATATTAGAGTTTTGTCATCAAAGTATTTCCATTGGTTCACTTATGAGCAGGCAAATTCTGTATTCTCTCATAAAATACATTTATAGTTAGAAAAAAACAAAAACAAAAAAAACCCAAAAAATAAAGAAAAAAAAAACAAAACAATTTCAGCTTTCATTTGATAAATCTTTGGATACATTGAACCTGCTTGAATTGCTATCCTGACAATCAACTGAGTAGATAAAATCATGGGATAATCAGAAAATGATATGTTTAGAAAGTGTGTTGCAGAATTTATCTTCCTAAGTTCATAGCCATCTGTTGTATGATGTTTGTAGCATGAAAATTAGTATTGCTTCTTGTTCAGTAAAATATCTTCAATGTCTCATCCAAAAGTGAGCTAATTTCTTACTGTAGCCTTACAAAATAACAGCATGTCCTGATGCCAGCAATTCATAATATGAAACATCAATTTGAATACCATCAAAGAATCTTTTCTATCATAGATTCTCTTTAATGTGATATCTTGAAGGCTATTCTGAATTTATCCATGACTTCCCTCATTTTAAATTCTTGTAATAAATCTATTTTTCATCATCAGAAACTATACAGTATCAAAATTATTTACCTGTATTGATCAAGCAGAGAAATGTGTTTTAACCATATATTCCTGGCAAAAAAATAAACTGATACCCCTTTTTTTCTCTTCTATATGTCTAAGTTATAATTATAAACTATAATATTGGAAAGTGAAAATTTAAATGAAGAAAATAATAACATTAAGGGAAATGGTTTCAATAACAGGGAAAAAATGTCAGTTTAAACTGATTTCAGGAGGATATGTTTTTAATACAGAGCAAATCTATTTCCCTAACTTCATCTGGAAATCATTTTCTGAGTTACTGATTTTTAAAGTTTTATGGTGTACCACAACTGATTTCACAAGCAATAAAGCATAAAACTAATTTGAAAAACATTTCTAGGACTTTATAATATTAGGTAATAAATCATATTTTGTACAAATATAATACTCACCATCAGTTTAATATATTGGCAACTCAGGCAGTTGCCATCATGCCACCATGTCATGTGTTTGGACTCTTCCAAGACTAAAGATTCTAAAAACATATTTGTAGTCATCCATGACTCAAGATAGATTAAATTATTGCTCTATTTTGTCGAAAGAAAATTATCTTGTGAAGAAGATTGCTATAGAAAGTACATAAAAAGTTTTGCAGATCTAAAGGCTAGAAAAAGTGTTTTACACAGGATATAGAATGTTTTTCTTAGATTGTATTAAGTTGTATATTTTAATAAACTTATTCTACATTTTTATTTTTTCTCCTTATGAAAATTTTATACAATTATACTTGCAAGTGTGCTGAAGTTCAGCTTCTCTGGAGTGCCATCACTGTTAATCACTTGCAACCTGTCTGTTCAGAATCATTTTCACCTACTGAGGTCTTCTGTTTGTATACATAGCTAGATTGTATTGCCATTTTGCTAGGCCTGTCATGAAGATTACAACACCTAGCATTCCTCAGTACAGTAGTCACTCATCTAAATACTAATCAGGCTCAGGTCCTGGGTATGACAGTAAACTGCACCCGGCAGCAAGGCCTCTGATTGAGAGGTTGTGAGGAGCATGGAACCACTGTTGTTCTCAGGTCCACCCTGATCCAGACAGGTAGCACCTAATAGTGTCTCAGCTATGGGCAAATAGTTAACCCTCAAACTGGGGTTAAAACACTATGAAAGTATAAAAACAGACTTTTATAGAAATATATAAATAAAAAGAGACATATGTAGAAAAATAGACATTTTTGAAGGAGAAATATTACCAACAAAATATAAAACATTTTTGAAAGAAAAAAAAAATTACCAGCAATACATTTATAAATACAAAACTAGAAGACATATTCAGTTTTCTAAAATAAAAAAAAAATTCATCAAAATCTGACTAGATCAATTTTCTCACTATAACTGAACATTTAAAAAAAATACCTTAAACCCACATCTTTTTGGCTTTAAATAACCCACAGAGGTGTTGATATGCCATTAAACAAAACTCAAACTTAACCAGGCTCAATGTTGCTTAAATTTGATGATTGGATGAGAACCAGTGTTTCAACATAAGACCACAAACAATAGAATATAATACTACTTAAAATACACAATGGTCAGAAAGTTTAAAGTTTTCATGTCTTGTAACATGACAACTTTCAGACAATGACAGTGTAATAATAGCTCACAGCAATCAACATATCTATCAAAGTTCTTGTAAACGGTCACAGCAATCAACATATCTATCAAAGTTCTTGTAAACGGTCAAAGCAATCAACATATCTATCAAAGTTCTTGTAAACGGTCAAAGCAATCAACATATCTATCAAAGTTCTTGTAAACGGTCACAGCAATCAACATATCTATCAAAGTTCTTGTAAACGGTCACAGCAATCAACATATCTATCAAAGTTCTTGTAAACGGTCACAGCAATCAACATATCTATCAAAGTTCTTGTAAACGGTCACAGCAATCAACATATCTATCAAAGTTCTTGTAAACGGTCACAGCAATCAACATATCTATCAAAGTTCTTGTAAACGGTCACAGCAATCAACATATCTATCAAAGTTCTTGTAAACGGTCACAGCAATCAACATATCTATCAAAGTTCTTGTAAACGGTCACAGCAATCAACATATCTATCAAAGTTCTTGTAAACGGTCACAGCAATCAACATATCTATCAAAGTTCTTGTAAACGGTCAAAGCAATCAACATATCTATCAAAGTTCTTGTAAACGGTCAAAGCAATCAACATATCTATCAAAGTTCTTGTAAACGGTCAAAGCAATCAACATATCTATCAAAGTTCTTGTAAACGGTCACAGCAATCAACATATCTATCAAAGTTCTTGTAAACGGTCAAAGCAATCAACATATCTATCAAAGTTCTTGTAAACGGTCACAGCAATCAACATATCTATCAAAGTTCTTGTAAACGGTCACAGCAATCAACATATCTATCAAAGTTCTTGTAAACGGTCACAGCAATCAACATATCTATCAAAGTTCTTGTAAACGGTCACAGCAATCAACATATCTATCAAAGTTCTTGTAAACGGTCAAAGCAATCAACATATCTATCAAAGTTCTTGTAAACGGTCAAAGCAATCAACATATCTATCAAAGTTCTTGTAAACGGTCAAAGCAATCAACATATCTATCAAAGTTCTTGTAAACGGTCAAAGCAATCAACATATCTATCAAAGTTCTTGTAAACGGTCACAGCAATCAACATATCTATCAAAGTTCTTGTAAACGGTCGCAGCAATCAACATATCTATCAAAGTTCTTGTAAACGGTCACAGCAATCAACATATCTATCAAAGTTCTTGTAAACGGTCACAGCAATCAACATATCTATCAAAGTTCTTGTAAACGGTCACAGCAATCAACATATCTATCAAAGTTCTTGTAAACGGTCACAGCAATCAACATATCTATCAAAGTTCTTGTAAACGGTCAAAGCAATCAACATATCTATCAAAGTTCTTGTAAACGGTCAAAGCAATCAACATATCTATCAAAGTTCTTGTAAACGGTCAAAGCAATCAACATATCTATCAAAGTTCTTGTAAACGGTCACAGCAATCAACATATCTATCAAAGTTCTTGTAAACGGTTACAGCAATCAACATAGCTATCAAAGTTCTTGTAAACGGTCATAGCAATCAAAGCCCTCATATTACTGTCAATAGTAGACAAATTGTCATAATATACAACACAGTAAAAAAAGAAAGAAAAATGAAAACCTGGAAGCTGTAATTATAAAAGCAAAAAGCTACATTAAAATTTATTTCAGTTGAATAAATGTATCAAGAAAATTAATTAACAATTAATAAAAACAATTCTAATCTACTAGAATGCTATCAACCCATTAAAAGAACTCAAAATAATGTTCTAAACACAAATTGTGATAGAAAAGCAAATACATACAGGTTGTCTTATATTTCAAAGTCATAATATATTCAAATTTTGAAAATGACCAATGATATTTGTGAGTGCTTGAAGGTATATGCATGTGTAGATTTTACACACACCAGAAACATCTTTTTCCTTGTATGAAAGTTAGAGAAATCATTAAAGACTTCTCTAAATAAACTGTCTGTGATCTTAATAAAAGATGTGTGTACTATGAGCTGATAAACTTTGCCAGGATTCAATAACATCCTTATCACCTTCATTTTATAAAGTGAGTCTTTTGTTAATAAGAAACTATAATATCCTATTTGCTATTTGTTTGATGAAAAGCAACAGAGTTTATCATGCATGAAAATAAGGCTGTGATACTTGAAGAAAAGCAACAAAAGCCAAACCCATCTCAGTGTGGAATGCTAAAAAAAAAAAAAAAAAAAAAAAAAAAGAACAGTCTTCATTCCTTTCACAAATTGCAATCACCTGAAGATTAAAGTTTTTAGCAGCAAAATCAAATCTATGGAAAGTTGGAAATGTTTTTTTTTTTTTGTGATTGCTCATCTGATGGAAAATGCCATGACTAGTAGTAAAAGATCAAAAAGTCTTTGTGTATCTTCCAGAGGAACAAGAAAATGTTGATGCACTCATTTGAATAGGGAGTTGTGTTATACTCCGAATGCTATGTTACAATAATTGCTTTCTTTTTTTTTTTAATCATTTCACCCTAAGCAAAACATTTTACTGCCACTGTTGCACAGGGGGTTATATAGGGGGAAAGTGGTGAGAAAGAGGGGTAGGTTATAGGAAATGTCAGGAGGAGGGTAATAGATGGATAAGAATACCAGTGTAATGGGTTGTTGGTTGTTTTATGGCATATAAACCTTGGCAGGTCATTTATTGCCAACTAAATTTTATTTATTTATTGCTGGTAATACGTTTTTCTTTCAACAATTTATTATTGTTTTTTTTTATATATAAGTTTTGTGTCTAGTAATACTTTTTTCTTTTTCAAGTATCAAGATTCATTGAGATTTGATTTTAAGGGCAGGGTCCCCAAGTCCTACCCTTGTTATTTAACCCATAACTGGAGGGAAGGGATGGATTAATACCTTTCCCAAGGGTACCAGTGCTTCAGTGAATACAGGGTATTCAACTGGAATTGAACTCGGCTCACCGATTTCTCTTTCCAAGCTGATATCCACTACACCACCTGGTATTCCCAAGTGGTCACCCATCTAAGTATTGACCAGGCTCAACGTTGCTTAACTTCGGTGATCAGGCGAGAACTGATGTATTCAACGTGATATGGCCGTAAGCCAAAAGTCTTTGTGATATCTTCCAGAGGAACAAGAAAATATTGATGCACTCATTTGAATAGGGAGTTGTGTTATACTCAAAATGCAATAATTACAATAATTTTTTTTTTTTTTAAATCATTTCACCCCAAGCAAAACATTTTACTGCCACTGTTGCACAGGGGGTTATATATGATGAGAAAGAGGGATAGGTTATAGGAAATGTCAGGAGGAGGGTAATAGACGGATAAGAATACCAGTGTAATGGGGGTGGAGTGGATGGAGAAAGGAGCTTGAGAGAATGTAAGCAAGTTAGTGAAATAGGAGATGACTATTAACCTTACATTTAAATTCCTGCAGATTGTAGGTGTCAGAGAAGCAAATATATGGAAGGGAATTCCACAGGCGGGAAGTGCAAGAAAAGAAGCTGTTAAAATAGAAATTGCGCTTTCATTTTATCGATTTCATTGTAAAAGGGTGGGACCTAGTTGCTAGTCTAGTAGCTCGTGTAAATTCATATATAGAGGGCACAAGTGAGCTAAGTTTCTTGGGAGCAGAAGCTTGATGAGCTTGAATAAATGGAAGTGAGAGTAAACTGTAGTGTTGTCAGCGTATATGCCTACTTGGGATCTTATTACATTGGGGAGATCGTTAATGTTGGCAATGTTTTAAATTAGGCATATGAAAAATAAAAAAACAACCAACTTTAACATGAAAATGAGCTACCAAAAAAACATTAAATGTAATTCTGACACCCTCTTAAATGCAAAAAATGCTTAATTTTACATTATTTAGAACATATCTTGCCATCTATTTAAACAAACTGATACCTTTTTTTTTTCATAGAAATATTTTTTCAAGTGAACATTTCATTGAAATATGGTGGGAAAACTAACTTTTTAACTGAATTAAAAAAAACATCAAGTTTAAGCAAAATAGTCACACCCATTTAGATAACTTTAATATTAATCTGACATTTATTACTTTAAATGTTATTATAGTAGACACATAGTTTTTGAAATAGAAGCCCCAATTTTTTATGTATTAAAATTGGTATAATAGTTATTAGTCTGTAGACCTGAGAAATCTTAATCAAGAATAAATGGAGGTGAGTTAAAATTTAAAAAATGAGGAGTCTATTTCAAATATGAATTGTCTGCTATAGTAATGTTTGAAATATATATGTGTGTGTGTGTGTGTGTGGTTGAATTGATATATAAAATTTCTCTATAATGTTAACATTTCTGTATTATGCCTTCTACAATTTAGCCATGTGGCCTGAAACTGTAATTTGCAAAATTTTATTTACAAAGAAAAGAGTACTGAACAATAATACTTCAGATGCAGGCCTTGGGTGTCTGCTTTGGTGAAATCAGAGTTGTTGTTGTCATGGTTTTTAATTATAAAATCAGTGCTGTTGTTTTGCACACAAATTCTTGATATCCTCAACTCAGAAACTAGAAAAAAAAGAAACTACACTTTTCCACAAGGCATACAGAGCAGGAACGCTCACCACAAACAAGAATTGACTAAAATTAGAAATTCAGCGAGCTACGACAAGAACAAAACACGCATTTTATAAAACGTGCTAAATACGTTGATTTGCAAAAACAAATGCTCTAAGTTTGACAGAAAAAAAATCACATAGCAAAACTGAATTCAAACTATTGTATCGCAGGGAGATGGTTAATTTTTCTTTGATTTGGCCTTGTGTCAGACTTAACCAAACTACTTACAGTTTATAAGTTTTATGCAGAATTATCATCATCAGGTTTTCATCATCAGAATTATCAGAAGGTTGGTTGTCAGCAGGATGGAACGTGTGAAATAATGTAAAAATAAAATATACATTTTTGCATTTTCAAATAGAAATTTATTAAAAGGAAAGAATAATAAGAATCTGTAGAAATTAATGTTCAATGAAAAAGTTAAGGTATCAAGAATTCATACAAAATGTTCATAGTAGTAATTGTTGAAAGAGATAAGGAGAAAGAAAAAGAGGACAATGTCCGAATCACTTCAAGTTACATTTTAGATGTTTGTCGTGCGGCTCCCATCTGTGACTCTCTGACTGACTGACATTGATGAAGTCCTTTTATTGTAATCTAGATATTTTGCACTTACACTCAAGAAGTCCTTTTTGATCTTGCAAATCGGGGCCCATTCATCAAAAATCATTTTAACATCTACTTGCGAAATCTGGTTTCATCTTTGTTAAGCACATGGTCAATCATTTTTCTATTTGGGAAAACCAGGATTTCTCACATCATTGTAAATTTTTGCAAAAGTGAAGAAGAAGGTTGATTTTAATTAATTTCTTATCCACTACACTATCAGACACACAAGCAGAAGCCATTATCTTCAGTCAAAAATTTGCCAATGGATTGCTGACAAATTACACCATGATTATTCAGAATTAAAAAACTCCACCACAGCTACTCTGATTCTACTATAGCCACAATTAAAAAAAAAATGAACAACACCTCACTTTCTCACAGATATATAGTATCTCATTCCAATAAGGGCAGGAGAATTGTAAACATGGACAAACATGTTTACCAACAGAAAATGAGAAAACTCATCAACAAAGACAACATCTATGAAAAGTAAATGAAAAAGTTTCAAAAGAGACACAAAAAGTTAAAAAATTTATTACATTTATAAGCAATATCAAAATATAAGTAAAAAATGAAATTCCTTGAACACCATCCAAAAACCCCCACATTATATGGACGACCAAAGAGCCACAAACTGGATATATAAATGAGACCTGTCATATTAGAGATAGACAGCACCCACACAAAATAGTTGGCACACTAAGAAAAATATTAATCCCCCCCAACTTCTCGGCACAATTAGTCCCTCATATATGAAAAATTCAGGTGACCTCATAAACAAATTAAAAACAAAAAAAGACATTAAAAACGAATACATGAAATTCCTATATACAAATCTCACTATAGGGAAATGTTTAAATCTACTAAAAAAACACTTAACTAAAACAGAAATAAAATTATTTATCCCCACACATGAATTGTAAAAAGATGCCAGCTAATTACCAAATAACGTTTCTTCACTTTTGGTAACCAGTTCTATTGACTAAAATTTGGCTGACTAATGGGATCTCCTCTCAGCAATGTTCTTACTAGTCTATTTTTAGAATTTCCAGCAAGTGACCCTTTCAAAAACATTCTACCATGAAACCCATTATTTCAAATATGACTCCCTACTAAGATATTCAAAAAATACTATCTTAACAGATCTTGTCAGCCAATTTAACAGCAGTGAACTTAAATAGACTTCACCTTTGAACCTGTAGCCAACTACACTCTTCTCTTCCTAGATATCATATTAAGCAAAAATAATAGGGAACTCAACTTTGATGTTTACAGGAAAGATACCAACAAAAATGACCTGGTCAACTTCTGAAACTACTCCCATTAAATTAAATATGGTATAACTATAGGTTTTAAGAATTTGAAGCCTCCAATCAGTCAGTCAGTCAGTCAGTCAGTTAAGTGCAATCTACTGCACACTGGGAAGAAGATTTTTCTGCAGTAGGTTATCATTACTTTCGGTTATCATCTACAATGCAAAGAGAAAGGTACAAAAATAACAACATTTTCCACAATAGTTTTGAGTTTGAGTTTTGTTTAACAGCATATCAACACATCTGTGGGTTATTTAATGCCAAAAAGGTAGGGGGTTTTAAGGTATTTTTTTAATGTTCATTTATAGTGAGAAGGTTGATTTAGTCAGATTTTAATGAAAATTTTTTGTTTTTATTCTTTTTTATTTTAGAAAACTGAAAATGTTTTCTAGTTTTGTATTTAAGAATGTTTTGCTGAGAATAATTTTTTCCTTCAAAAATGTGTTATGGTAATAATTTTTTCTTCAAAAATGTATTTTTGCAATAATTTTCATTCAAAAATGTAAAATTTCCTCTAAAAGTCTATTTTTATACTTTCATAGTGTTTTGACCCCAGTTTGGGAGTTAACTATTTGCCCATAGCTGGGACCCTAACAGGTGCTACCACTCTGGGTCTGAGAACAATAGCAATTAAGAGGTGGTTCCATGCTCCTCAAAACCTCCCAATCAGAGGCCTTGCTGCCAGATACAGTTTACCGTCATGCCCAGGATTGATTTTCCACAATAATAAATTAAACAAAAACAGATATTTAACACTATCAACCAACTCCATAAGATCCACTATTCAGAGCAATTTATTCCATCTAAACAACATCCAAGTAGTCACAACCCTTTCCAAAACTATCATCGATATAATCAGAAGTAAAAACACCCATAACAATTCAGAAGTATGAATATATAAAATAAATTGTCAAAACTTTCTTACAATACACTGCGAAATGTGCAGAAATTAAAAAAAGTATCTATGAACACAAAAGAGATCTCATAGATAATTTAACAAATGCACGAATCATACACAGAAATAAATTGGACCACAATTTTGATCTGAAAGTACTATGCTCTTCAAACTCACCTCTGTCTATAAACACATGCAGTATAATAAATCCTACATTGCCTTGATGTTGTCCCTTGGAGAATGAAACACATTGGCTTAATACAGTCTTTTTTCTTGTCTCTTTTTTATTCACACACACACACACACACACACACATATATATATATAAAATATTGTGCATTGGGTGCTGGTGTTAATAGTACTCAATGTAATGTAACAATGAAATTAAGTATATATTAATAAATATATGTATTTCTTATGGTGAGGGATTATATATATTTTGTGTATCTATGTGAAGTTATTTACCTGTATATTTGTGTGTATGTTACAAGACAAACAACTCATAAAAAGAAACTTGTTATTTACCATTTGCTAAGATAATTTACAGGTCATTGATCATACATTTTCAGCTACAAATCTCAGCAGCTTTAAAAACATATTACTTCACAACAAACACTGATTAATAACAAGAGTTGAAAATACAGTTGGAGCCAGTCAACTGTCCCGCCAGGCATTCATTCATCCATCTGCTTGTGTAGAGAAAAAATGTGACATGATACAACAGTTAAAAACAAGCAACAATGAAATAAAAGGTAGCTCCTTATAACATGCCATAACACTTCGTAAATCAGGTTTTCTTGATTATGTTGTTTTCTTGCAAGAACATTTCGGTTTGGTGTGAAACAAATTAGAAAACAGGAAAATAAAATTATTTTGTTATGACCTGACAGTATATTGCAATGTTCGGCTATATTTTTTTCTTTCTGTAAGCATATAATGCAGATACAATATCTCAGATTAAAACATATCCGATTCCCTAGTAGTTCCGAGTTCAATCTCTGAGCCTGATAGTGCTGAAAAGTCATATACACTGGTTCAGTGGAAGATATGGATGAACAACATAAAAGTAAATATTACTGGTGAATGTTATCTGATGTGAAATTTAAGTGTAGAAAAGCGGAGTTTAATTTAAAATTCCAAGAACATTAACAGACAATTGAAGAAGGCTGAAACATTGTGTGGATAACAACCAAGATGATCAGGCTGGTCTGAATAGTAATGCATATAATAATGACTATTCCTGATTTAAAAAATTTGAATAAAATTATCAGAGAGTAAATTTCTGTGTGTATACCAACCAAGATGAGCTTGCTGATCTGAAGAGCAAAGTGTGAAATAATTTTGCATCTAAAAATGTCTGAAAAAACATTCATTCCAAGTTGAGATATTAAGAGCCAAACGGTAATAATTATTTGATAATGTTACCTTCAACTGTAATAAGTGGCTGTCACCGTCGTCATTAAAATTGCAAAAGATTTGAAACAATGTAAGAAAACAAGACAAAGTAATATCTAAGTTAAGAAAAGCAGTTGATCTTATTACATGTGTATTTGTATATAAATAGTAGAAATTGGGGAACTGAACTTGAATGAAAGACATTTGACTTTGGTAATAGCTCAATAGAATGTTTAAAATAAGGGTGACAAATTTAAATATAGATCTTATGATTAGTAACAGGACGATATTTGAAAAATTCTTTCAAAGAATTAAGATAAATGTTTCAATAACACAAGATTACTGGAGCAAAAATGAGTAAATCAGTTAAAATACATTTTTTTTTTTTTTTTTTTTTAATCATTTCACCCCGAGCAAGGCAGAAATGCCACTGATGTGCAGGGGGTTACACAAATGTAGAAAGATTAATTAGAAAAGAGTGAGGAGTACAAGCTAGTTAGAAAGGAACAATAGAAAGCTGAGAAAGCAGGTGCAATGACAGATACATAGGCGGAGAGAACGTGAAGATTATACAGGGGAGGGGAGAGAGCTAGAGTCCAGTGGTTAGTAGGTGAGTATTAACTTTGCTTTTAAATTTCTGGAGGTCGTAGCCGTCAGGAAAGCAAGAATACGGGAGTGAGTTCCACAGGCGGGAAGTGCGAGAGAGGAAGCTGCAGGAGTAGAATTGTCGTCTGCGTTTGGCTAACCTGACTGTGAATGGGTGGGACCCAGTTGCCAGTTTCGTTGCACGGGTAAACACCTGTTGAGGAGGCATCAGTGACTTAAGCTCATCCGAGCAAAAGCCATGAAAGTATTTATAGAAGAGACAGAGGGAGGCCACATTTCGACGATGGGAAAGTGGCTGCAGACAAGTCGCCAGATCAGTACCTATCACATTACAGACTCTCCTTTGGAGCTTGTCAAGAACACTGAGGAGAACGGCAGGGGCACCTGACCATAAATGGCAGCAGTACTCCATGCATGCATTGTAATATGAAAAGAGAATTGACTTAATAATTAAATTGAAAATCTGATGATACTCTTTGGGATTTTACCAGTAAAGGTTCAGATGTCTAAGTGATTGCATAATTTTATTTATGCTTTGACTGGTTAGCAGAGATGAATGTTGAAATTCAAATATCCTATATACTTATGTATGGGGCAAATATTTATGATCAGTTTTTTTTATGCAAAAAATAGTATACACAGTTAATTTTTTTCTGGAGTGGTTAAAATTTATGCAAAAAATTCTATGCTCACACTATACATAAGTATATATAAGTATATATAACTCTGATTTACAATCCTTTTTTTTAGCTCTATTTGAATTGACAGGTGAGCTCATAAAAAATAAGTAAATAATATTTTTTTTTAATTTTCTTAGATTAGCATTCAGTAGACCTTCCTCAAGTCATAGCATTTGTTAGAATAAAAAGTATAGATTTTTTTATCATTTTAGAAGCGGGATCTTGTTCACAACATAAATACAATACCAAATTGATCTCTGACTTCACAAGAAATTATCTGTACTGTATTTTTAATTATAAATGTTAAGTTTAAAACTGTGTATATATCATTGTTAACCTTAGTACAATTATTTAGAGTAACCCCAACTTCATTTTCCCATATAAAAAAACTGCATTATTATTCACAGGTGTTTGTATAAGAGAAATACTATTGAGATACATTATGAACATATCATTTTATCCCCCAATTCTCTTGGAAAAGTAGCAGCAGGGAAACTTCTCCAGAAATATTCTGAAATACTGTCATAAGAAAGAACAAAAATGAAGATAATGGTAAAAATTAATAAAGCACCAGTTCAACCAGAACCAATAATGATGGTGTCACATGGACAAAAATAACAATGATAATAGATAATCAACAGATACTCTATATTAGTCAAACAATGGACAACTGATAAGGACCAGATGGTATTGGTCAAAATGGTCTATCTATAGTAATAACCAAGTAACCAAAATAAGAAAAAAGTGTGGAAATAATACAAGTATATTATAATCAAAGTGTCAGGTATTAATGGAAAATATAGCAGTGGGTCTATAATGTGTTAAAGATAAAAATCTTTAAAAGTGGATCCAAAATTTCAAACTTGTGATGTGCGTTATAGTGTAATGGATATCGGATCGAAATGTGAAACTCAAAAGCAGAGTTTGAATTCCAGTCTGATTTTTTACATTCACTCATGCACAAATACCCTTCAAAAAGGGTATGAATCCCTCTCTTCACCCTCCAGCTATGGGTTGAATAGCAGAACAGATTGGGTTTTATAGCCTCAGTTGGCAATCAGTCTACTACAGAAAGAAATGGCAACCTAAAATCTTCTACCTTGTCAGTCAAGAATCAAAAGAGACATGATCACCCAAGCATAAGGCACTTGACTGACTGAATTGCAAAGTTAAAATGACTGCTTTAATGATTTTGTTGTAAGTACATCACTATTACCAAAATATTCAAAATCCTCTTCCAACCAATGTCCAAAAATGAAAATCAAATTTTTTATACTAATGAGGAATTAGAAAAAAATGTTTTGTTTATTTTTTTTACCTCCCTCAAATTCATTTCACCTCAGTCATAACCATTAAGAGTGGTTCTCTTTAAGATTTTGTCTCTTTCTCATAGTTTCTTATTCTTTATCAGCAATTTAAAAATTTCATTTTATCTAAGTGTATTTAAACAAGTTCTGTTTCAAACAATGAGAATATACGTTTTTTTAATCATATTTCAATATCCAGATTTACATCCAGTAATCTCTATTGGATACAAAGCATTTGTATTTGAAGTGAAATGAATGATAAATTGATTCCTTCTGGATCAACAGGTCATCAGTGTAATGGGATATAAGTGTAGTTACATCTGGTAGTTAGTTTTTTGTGGCTTGTAAATAATTTATGTAATTTTTTTTCTTTCAACCAACAGCAGTACTAACTTAAACCAAACAATCCACAAACACTGATTGCAATACTTATCTCCTGCTCACTATAGGAGTCACACCTCCTGTCACCTCTTTATGCCATTTTTATAGCTAGACTGGCAGGTAAGATTTACATATGTCAAAAGAGATCATCTTGAAGGTCTTTCCAACTCTGAGATCTATATGTTTTAAATGTATTAACTGTGAAACTGCCATTTTGTTTTTGGTACTTTACATGCAAGACACATCCAAATCCTGGAAGTAAGCCATATTCCCTCTAGTGTTACAATAAATAAAATTAACTTGTACTCATTTAAACTTAAACTCAGTAAAAGATAAATATCTACTTTTAAGAGGGAAAATATTGTTATTCATTTTCTAGAGCAATCTTTCAATTTTCATAGCAGACAACATAGTTTCCCAAAATTTCGAAACCTTCAGCGTGTTTGAGCTAACATTGTTGATTGTTAATAAATGCAAATGTGGAAATTCAAATTGTGGTCTATGTTATACACAAAAATCAATCTAATGGGATTCTTAGTGATATTACTTAAATCTATTGAATTTTACTACAGTTCTTAACAGGGTTCCAAAAATATTCTGCACCTCCAAATTGATAGAAGTATATTGCAAATGTGAAGAAGCTGAATTTGTGAAACAAAAATTAACGCAATTTATAGAACAATATATAAAATAAATAATTAAAAACAGCACTTGAGTTTTTGTTTTTGTAATTGTCTTATTTTATATATATATATATATATATAGGTAAGATGAAAGTTCTGTGTTTGTAATAATAGTATTAGTATTATTTCTGTATTATGTTCATTAATAAAAGTTCATCTTTGCTTTTTTGTTATTTAGTTTTTGAGTCAATTCTTTAATTATTTATGAAGAATTCTAACTAGAGCAAGCTATCATTAAATTGAATATGAACTATTCCTGTTAAAGAGAGTAATAAGACAAACTCACCAAAAATCGTAAGAAAACAAACTGAACCAAAAGTAAATTCTATCATTTTACTCAATTTATTTTTTAACAAATTGACCCTAGAAACAAAACTTACAAAAAATGCTAAAAACATTAAACAGAACCTAAAAAAATATTTGCAAAAATAACAAGAAAAAGATAAAATTAAAAGAAAAGTTTGCTTACAATTTTTTTTTCTAAGAATCTGTTGTCAACTGAGTCTTTTCATTTAAAGTAGAACCAAATTGATCTATAGGTGCTTTTGTTAATCCCAATCCTATTTTGAGGCAAGGAAGTCTTCTGAATGAAGCGATTCCACTCAGTTGCTGTCTCCTCTGGTGAGATTCTTTTTAGAGTTCCTTAACTGATTTCATATTATTTCTCACATTTTTGTTACTTTTGCACATTGCCCTCCAAGCATAATTATGGAAGTGGTTCTTTTGGCTTATCTATATAATACACCTGCGTTCAAAAAACATGTCAGTCAACATTCCTCCTACACAACAACTCGAGGACAAAATGTAATCTTGCTGCTTTTGTTAAAGTTTCATTCTTTAACTCATTTTGCTCTTACCTACCTGTTGGCGTATATAATTGTACAAATGTAAATCTAAATCACTTGGAAGAGTTTGAAATTATCAGGATTGTTATAAGAAGTATAAGGGATGATTAAAAATACATTTTCTTAATCCGATAGAACAAATTTAAGACCAGATGGAATAATGAAACTGGCATCAAAATGAAATGCATTTCTATTTCAAGTCACAATCCCATGAAACAAGTTTCAAGCCAAATAGAATAACTATTATCAAAAGTATTTGTATTCAATTCTATGTCTGTCTACAATTCCAAGATAAGGTATTGCAATTCTTTACACCATCAGAACTGTTTGAAATTCATATTTTCTAATACAATAAAATGTTTTAAACCAAGAAGAACAATAAAACTGATAACAACATGAAATGCATTTCCATTTCAAATTGCAATCCATGAAACAAGTTTCAAGCCAGATAAAATAACTGGTATCATCATTCCAACTGTTTGGAATTCTCACAAATATCATCTGAAGAAGGCCAAGCATACAACAACTGAAACATTGTGAATATGGCAATAAAGAGGAGGACAACACTCTGGACAGTGTAAATACTCATTTCTGTTAAAAATTACAAGAGTTGATTGATAAATAAGTTATTTTTAATCTTATAAAACATGTTTAAGACCAGATAAAATAATGAAATTAGCTTCAAAATGAAATGCTTTTTTTTTATTCAGAATTATGAGTGCTGATTGATAAGTTCTCTACTCTTATAAAACAGTTTTTAGACTCAACAGAATAACAATATCAAATTCATTTATTTTCATTAAAAATTGATAAGTTTTCTAATTCTATAAAACAAGTTTGAGACTACATTGAATAATTTAAATAGTATCAAAATTTAATTGTTTTTTTTCTATTCAAAGTTACTAATCTAATTTTTTTTAATTGTCACTATTTGTTGCTGCACATATTCCCTAAACTTTCTATTCACTTTTTCATTTGATCCATAAAAACGTTTAATTTTTTATCTACATGTGTACAACAATGTTATCTTTGGTATTTTATGAAAAACATTAATCTTTGAAGACATCTTTCAGTTTCAGGAACAGCACTGACATTCATTGACTGCAATGTAGCCTTGCATTGCAGAAAAAAAAAGTCCCTTTTCAGGTTTTATACTATAGATGTGCTTACAGCAATATCACATTGAATTACTCAATTATTGTACCATCACCAAAAATAAGCAACACTGAGCCTGGTCAGTAGTTTAAGCTTTCATTATTCTTTGCTGTTGTTTTTAATGTCCTTTATTTATAATAATAAAAAAAATCAAACAGCCATTTAAAGCTTCTTTATTTGTATTCATGAAAACCTAATAATAATGAAGAATTCTCTCATAATTTATAATAAACCTCACCAGACTAGTACCTAAAAAGAAATAATCAAGTTTGGCATTTCTTGCCTGTGAAGAAATATCCATATTCTTCATAATAATGAACTTTACAAGTATGTAAATGTACAGAGATAATACAAAATAGTTGAATGAACTTCAGAAAAAAATAAAGTGGTTTCCCATAATGACTGATGATTGTGGATTCATTTCATGTTCATCAGAAATACTTGAGCCTCACAAATTTACTTAAGATCTGTTTGACCTCCACTTCTAATCTGATTTTGTTATTGTCAATCAACCAACAATAGACTTGACAATATGACAGGTTGAGTTTTCCCTTTGTTAGGAAATCAATATTGCACTCAATGTGATAGTTAGAATTTTATGTGATAAGTACTGACACAAATTATATTCAAAGCTTTTACTAATTCTTGAGCATTTGGTTTTAAAGCTTGCTTGAAAAAAAAAAAAACCTAATTTCAACAAGTTTTTGCTAACAAACTTTAAAATTTTACTATTTCAAGAATATATCCGAATAAATTTACTATCTTTTGTATTAGATACATTGAATGGAAAATATATTCACCCCGAAGATGACTATTGACTTTACATTTAAATTCTTGGAGATTGTAGCTGTCGGGGAAGCAAGTAAATGGAAGAGAATTCCATAGGCATGAAGTGCGAGAAAAGAAGCTGCTGGAGTAGAATTTGCTTTTATGTTTTATTGGTTTCACAGTAAAAGGGTGGAACCTAGTTGCTAATCTTGTGGCTTGAGTAAATTTATATATAGGGGGCACCAGTGAGCTAAGTTCATCAGAGCAGAAGCCGTGAAAGAATTTGTAGAAGAAAGACAGAGAAGCCACACTGCACCAGTGAGAAAGTGATAGTATCTGAACTGCCTAGCCGGGATCGATCACATTACAGATTCTCTGTTGAATTTTGTCAAGGACACCTAGGTGAATAGCAAGAGCACCCAACCAGATATGGCAGCAGTATTCAATGTCCTATAAACTATAAATTTTATAAGGATGTGCTATAAGGCGTTCACTGATCACTGGAATAAAATTCCAATACTTTGATTTTGATCTTAAATTTAATATTTAAACTTGCTTCCTCAAAAGCAGTAATGAAAAAATATTTTGTGTCATGTCAAACCCTAACTTTTAAAATGGGTGCAATATCACCAGTTCCAAATTCAACCTGCCCTACAGGGAAATTGACAGATATTTACTCACTAAATAACAAAGCTATATTCATTAACAATTATGATGCATGAAATACAATGAGAAAGACTAACCAAAGCAGATTTTAATTGTTCAGCTTGTTTCTATGAGGTTAACTTTAAGAGATGAAAGAAATTACAAGCAAAACCAACCTTTACCTTAGACATGAGGAATATGAGCCATATCCAAAAGGAAATTTGGTATGCCAGACTATATTGAAAGAGAGAAAGTCTCACATTATTCTCTTTAGAATAAGGTTCAAATAATATAAAAAGAAACATTAATGAAAACCTCTCAGACCTATGTCATTTTGGCATGTGATTTTCAACACATGCCGAGAATGAGTTTAACATCTGAATATATTTGTCACCATTATTGTTCATTTATGGAATCTATGATTGCAGAACAGAATGACTAAAATACTGTCAAAACAAAAAAAAAAAAAACACACACAAAAAAACATGAAGAATGAGTTCAAATTTCAATTTGTTCCTTGAATGATAATGAATATTCAAAATCTCACGTTTTTATTTCCAGTGTCTTACTAATTCTGAAATTATTTGATACACAGAAAGATGATGAAAATACAGGAAGGTCAACAGTTTGACTTTCTATATTTTTCTTTTTAAAAGAAAACAAAATAAGCTAATCTAATCAGAGAAATAATAACATGGCATATCAAATATTAATATACTGATGGACTTGAGGATCAATATTTGGCACAAGAGGCTGAGAGAAGTAAATAGAACATCATCATTCATAAGTGGAGCGAATCAATTAACACAAATAACAGTGGCTGCTATTGTGTTAATCTTTCTGGCAAAGGCACTTAATGCAATCATGTCAACAAGGAATAAATAATTTCAAATTATCCTTTATATGTGTATGTATATGTATCTCCAACTTTTATAAAATCTATGAAGATATGAGGATATGTTTATGTTGTACCACAACTGGTGTAACTTAAATTATTTCCCTAGCTCACACAAAATATCCCAAAATCAACATGCAGGCAATCACTGAACATGGTTTAGTTTGTTTTAAGGCATATCAACCTCAGTGGGTCATTTAATACCAATTAAATTTTTACAAAAGATTTGTATCAATAGAATATACTTTCTTTGTAAAGTGCGTTTCGTTGAGAGTCAGATGCATTGCTGGTAATATTTTTTTCCTTCACATATTTTTGTTGGTAATATTTTTCATTCAAAAATGTTTTGATGGTAATATTTTTCATTCAAAAACGTTTTGTTGGTAATATTTTTCATTCAAAAACGTTTTGTTGGTAATATTTTTCATTGAAAAAAGTTTTGTTTGTAAATACTTTCATAGCATTTTTACCTCAGTTTGGAGGTTAAGTATTTATCAATGGCTGGGACCCAAACAGGTGCTGCCACTCCAGGTCAGGGTGGACTTGGGAACAACAGCAATTAAGAGATAGTTCCATGATCGTCACAACCTCCCAATCAGAGGCCTTGCTCCCAGATACAGTTTACGGCCATACCCAGGCCCACACTGAACATGGACAAAAATGCCTACTATACACACTCACACAAATGAATATACATTATAATCCTGCATAGACAAACTAGAATCATGATACACATATAGAAATCAACAAACATTAATTGAATGAATATATATATATAAAATCATTCACATACAGATCTGTTTTGCTGTATCACAGCTCATCAGTATGTTTAGACATTCAATTGCTTCTAGCCAGGACTGAAACCTGACCAAATTGATATCATTTTGCGATTCTACCACTGAGCTAAAATTGGTAGAAGAAGGCGGACTTTTAGCATGTTATATACAGTGTAAACATATGCCAGTAGCTGAGAGCGTTCAAATTCATTACTGAATGAACGATGCATAGATGCTTGAGTAGCTACTGTTTTTTTTAAGTCTGCCGTTCTTCCACAGTGCAATACACACTAGCCAAATAGTGGCTGGTTGGACCAGCACTAATTGAAAAAAGTGCTCAATGAACTAATTATGCAGAGATAACAATATGTAAAAGAGCAGAACACACCACTTACTTGCTACCCAGGTTTTGACCAAGCATGTCTCTTCTTGTCTGAAGAGACTCGTGTAGTTGAAACTGGAGTAGCAAGTAAGTGTTGTGTGTTTTGTTTTTTAACACACTCGTGTGTGTATATATATATATATATATATATATATATATATGATGTTCACTTATTTTTTCTCTACTCTGAGTTTTGCTGATTTATAACTACTCTTCATGAAATAGACTGTAAAGGTGAATTTATTTTCAGAAATCATGTTTCTAAAAGCTAAGATCTGCCATGCTATTCTCACAGTATTAAATCACCCTCTTTCTTTTCATATCTCTTTTGTAAGAAGGAAGATTCTACCCAAGAGCACAACATTATAAAACAAACTCCTGAGATTATGCTTCCCTAAATACAACAAATTTAACTTCAAATCCAAGATCAAACATTATCTAAACTTATTTATAAATGGAACTGTGTGTGTGTGTGTGTGTCCGTTACCTATAGACTCCGAAACAGCTGAATTGATTTTCTTCAAAATTTACAGAGTTGTACTATAAGCATCTGTGAGTGTTCTTAGCTAGGTTTTGCGTCAAGGTACCCTTGATAAATATTGAAAATCAATAATCGAAAAAATCGGGTTATAGAAGGAGTAGTCTGATTTTAATCAAATTTGATACACTCATAGACAAAGACATAAGAAATGATATTCAGAAGTTTCAAGGTTGCAGTTCTTACAATAGAGCAGAAAATCGATATATATAAGGCAAGATGTTTGTGTGTGTGTCTGTTTATCTGCCTGTATGTCTGTATTTTTTGCAACCCTTTTATTTTAGTTTTTGCTTCAGGTTTGGCTCTAAGTAGGTATAATTGTAGTTCTTAGTCTCAGCCATGATACCATTTACTCAGAGGACTTATTTAGCCTTCAAAATTCAGTTTATGACGAAAAAATTTTTTTTGATATCGATACCAGGAAATCAAAATTTGACTTACATCCGTTCATTTTTCTTTCAGTCTACGGTTTCGTTTTAACTGGAAAGAACTATTGCTTTTTAGTCATTCGTGCAAACGTCTATAGAGTCTGAGCTCCAGGACCATGGATTAGTTTTAAAGCTTTCATTACACCTGAGCAACGCCAGGCTATACTGCGAGTATATATATATATATATATATATATATATATATACACACACTAGGTGCGATTGGTAAATTGTCGCAATTATTTTATTATTTTAAATATTCTTTAGGCTGTGTCTGAGCCCCAGGACCATGGATTAGTTTTAAAGCTTTCATTACACCCGAGCAACGCCGGGCTATACTGCTAGTTCTTCATAACTGCATAATCTTCACTTCTAACTTTCTTCTCTGATTCACACAACCTTGAGCAGCTTATGAGCCTTGTATTTGGTGAACATATAAAAAATCTGCTTCTGCTTTGTTGGCAAATTTTCTCAAAGTTTGTTCAGTAAACCTTGATGCATAATTTTCAAGTTAAATGAATAAAAACGGTTTTCCTTTAAGCCTTTTTGCCATAACATTGACACAATGCAATTTACCTTTGGGTACAATGGATAATGCAGTTTAATGAGAAAGACAAAAAAGAATATTATTTTACTAGCTCAGCCAAGCAATGGATAATCAACATGTGCCTATAGATTATGAATACATTGAACTGACATTGCTTCATCTTCACTTGTAAAACTCTAGGGAAGATTTTTTTTTTTTTTCCTGATGATTATTTTTGGTAAATCTCATTATTAGACTTATCCAACTCTTTCTGAATAACACTGTCCACAGATTGACATCCAAAACCTCTGAAATGTTCATATTAGAGGCTTTAGCATGAATATCAAGTGGTACAACATGCAGTTTTCAAATTTCTGATGGAGTGTTATGTTGCTCTTTTTCACAGACGGTACCCAACTGATCCAACTATACTGTGCAGTTGACTAAATTAAAAAAACATGCACAAAATTAAAAATATAAAATAGTGATAATTTACCCATCACACTCTGTAAGTTTAACTAGCCAGGTCTGTTCAATCCATGTCTTAAGTAGCCTTCATGATTGAAATCAAGCACTTATGTTTTAGCTAATTTGTTGCTTTTTATTAGAGATTGCAAATCATTTTACATTTTATGCCTGTTAAATATGCAGCACGGATTTGTAAAAAGTTAACATGATTTGAACTTGCATCCTATATTTTTAGGAGACCATCTAACAAAGATGATACTTTAAAGTTTTGGCTACAGAGACCAAACAACAGGGGAAAGTAAATTTGATAGTGACATTCAGTTTTTTTTTCATACCATATTATTCATAAAAGTAGGCAAGTATTGCAAAAATGTTTTATGTTTTAATCATTTGACCTAACAAGCCATAAAGCATACGATGCAAGAGGTTACTAAACGTGAAAGAGTATGAGAAAAAGGAAATATTGAGGAGAGAGAACAAGAAAAGAACTGGAATTAAAAAGACAGAAGAAAACAATTGAAATTGAATTTAAATTTTGAAGATCAAACCTGACTGGAAACCAAGAAGTCAAAAAAGTTCCACAAGCAATAAGTGTGAGAGAAGAAGCTGTTAGTATAGAACTTACAGTTACATGTAGCCATGTCAAATAAGAAGACTTTGCCGTCAATCTAGTCAGTTAGTCAGTTAAGTGCCATACGTGATACACGCTTGGGCGATCATGTCTCAAAAGAGACATGACTGACTGGACAGAAGATTATCCCGCAGTAGGTTGCCATTGCTTTCTGCGGTAGACTGGTTGCTGACCAAGGCTATAGAACCCAATCTGTCCTGTTATTTAACCCATAACTGGAAGGAATAGACGGATTAATACCTTTCCCAAAGGCATTTGTGCATAAGTGAATGCAACGTATTTGGGTGGAATTCGAACTCGGCTTCCCGATTTCTCATTCCGAGCCGATATCCAATGCACCACAACACACATCCAATCAAGTAGGATACTTAAATACATAAAATCTAGGTACCAAAAAGAAAAGCTCATCAGAACAATTACCAAGAAAGTATTTATATGAAATTACAGGAAAGTTACATTATTGTGATGGGAAAGGGATTGAGGCTGAGATGCCAGATCACAACCAATAACATTACAGATTCTTCTTTGTATTTCATCAATAATCTCTAAGTGTATAACAAAAGCACCAGACGAGATGTGGCAGCAGTATTTACCATAGAGATGAGTGGGAGACTTATAAATATGTAAGATGTATTAATAATGAAATAGAAGATAAACTCACCAAAATGAATACTAGATTATTAGACATGTAAAATTTCAGACAGTATATCTGTAAAAAGGACAATATGAATAAAGACAAAAAAAATACAAGAAAAAATTCAAGAACATCATTTACTCATTTTCGTTTATTAGACATTGAATTGTGTCACTTGGTTATCTCCTTAGTTTGCCTGATGTTTTGGCTAACCTGATGAATATTTATGAGTATGATCAAACTAATAACATTTCTGTTGTTGTATATAAGTACTTGTTACAAAATAAAATCCTTCCATTTGCCTTGATAAAGTCCCTGAGTGTAAAAGATATTGGCTAAGTTGTTTTTAGTTCATTATTAGATATGATTAACATGATTTTAACAAAACTGGAAATAATTTGCTTCAATAAGAATCAAGTCAAAAATTACTTAATTTTCTTGGAGTCAAGAGCTAAACTGAACAAAAGGCTGACCAAACAGAAGAGAACTGATGATCATTCCTTAAGTTCTTCAAAATTAATGATTGTGCTTTTAATCAATGCAGGTCTTGAAAATGGGTAAATTACAATTTAAAAGTATGAAAATATGATGTATACTTTCAAAAACTAGGTTTTATTTCTTATTTGAAATTCACAGTAATGGCATTTAAAGACATCTGTTCACAAATATAAATAAGGATTATATTATTTTAATTTCAATTGCTGCTGTTACCGTTAAAGATTTTGTTTCATATTGAATGAAAAGAGTTACTAACTGAAATGACAGTCAGAATATTTCAACATCTTTAAAATAAATGAATTCAGCAGATACATGGATTTTATGTTGATTTGATATTTATATTCAATAGATGAAGAAAAGTTCAAGATATTTATCTGATTAGCTGACTCAATAGTTTTAAATTAAAACACTCAACAGGTACAGATGTTTGATAAATCTATTGATTTATCAAACATCTACCAAATTTATCGGATGTGTTTGATAAGTCAGTAAGTAATGTCATCAAACATCTGGCCCAGATGTGTTTTGCTGCAAAACTATTGCATTGGCTAACTTGATTCCTCACTTGAACTTTTCATGATTTATTGAATATTGGAGCTCTATTTATCTATTGAGTGCTTTTTGGCAGTTCTGCTTGCTTGAAAAAAAAAACATGATAAATTCTTGTTATTTCCACATTTTTTACAGTTGTATTATCATTATTATTTTTATCCATATTTATAGTGTGGTGATACAGAGCAAAAGCGATGGACCAGATGTTTGTGCTTTCACGACCAAAAATCAAATGACCAAAAGTCATTGCTGCACCACCAGCTCTGCGCAGATGTTTTGGTTGAAAACTAAAAATTAATTAAATATTAAATTTCCAGTTCGCGAACCTACGTGAATTTTATTTATCAGCCAATGGGAAACCCAGAACCAAATACAATGTGCTGCTGTGATCCAAAAAGAAGATATAAAAAGTGGATACAGAAAGCATCCCCAGGCAGACTGACTCAGGGAGAAGTGAGTAATTCATCTCCCCTTGACCTAAGTCAAGCGGCTTACTACGCTCACCTCCCTTACCTCTTTCCTTGCCTCAAAAACTACTTACTGACCAAAGGAGCAAATACATCAAAGACATTCCTTACTTACACGCTCCCAAATTCCTAAGCATTAATTCTCTTTCAGCATTTTATTGCCTTGAACATTTTAACCTCCGTTGGACCTATACTTCATGTATTACTTCAATTGTAAAAACATTGATTGATATGTGTATATATAAAATGTTATTTTTCTACTCAAATTGCCTTTCTTGATTTGTAATCATTTTATGACTTATAGTGGGCTATCTACAATAAGGCCAAATTCCGTTAACTTGTAACAGTATACAACTACCCCTCACTAGAACGGACTCCCACTACTAACAGAAAAAGAATAGATAAGCAACCTATTATAATAGACAGAAATGGGTGTACCTTAGCTCAGAAAAGAAAAATGGATTCTTCAATCAACTACTAACCTATTACTAAGAGTTAGAAGGTGATTGACAATAGGTCTCTTTGAGAAACCTAAAATGACATTAGGGTACAAATTTCTTGTAAGAATCAAGTTTGCAGTGAAATTATCTCATTTGTTGAAGGGAGATAATTTTTTTTGTTTTGAATAGAGGTATGTATTCATGGGATAGTTCTGGTGGAGATATTGTGGCGTGTTTTATGTAAAGTGCCACATGGTTTGATGGAGACTAAGAAGTTTCCCTGTAGGGGAAGAAAACACATCTTGTAAGTGAAAAGGATGCAAATTTGCATCCTCTTTTATAAGAGAAACCGCAATCTAAAGAACTGATGGAATTTTATTTTTAATTCATCAAAAATTTTTAGTGGGCACCTATATTAAAATAGAACAAAACTGAACTGCTATGACTTTTGAGAAAAATCTAAATGAAAAATCTAAAGCAAATAGAACCTTGCTTGGTAGTGAGGCCCTTTGAAGGCAAATAGTCTAAAGTACAGCAGATCAGACAAATAGTCTAAAGTACAGCAGATCAGACAAATAGTCTAAAGTACAGCAGATCAGACAAATAGTCTAAAGTACAGCAGATCAGACAAATAGTCTAAAGTACAGCAGATCAGACAAATAGTCTAAAGTACAGCAGATCAGACAAATAGTCTAAAGTACAGCACATCAGACAAATAGTCTAAAGTACAGCAGATCAGACAAATAGTCTAAAGTACAGCAGATCAGACAGTGATTTCTTCTATGAAAGGAAGATGTAGGTTTGAATCTTGTTGGAGAGCACTTCTATTTTTTAGTTTCTGCAAATGTGCAGGCTTGTATATATATATATATATATATATATATATATATATATATATTAATAATAATAATAATAATAATAATAATAATAATAATTATTAAACCGACTCTGCGTGTATTCTAATCTCAAAATTTTATAGAAGGGACTTTTTAAGACCATGAATGACCGGCAGAATCTAAATCCGTTATTGTCCTCGGCTATAAAGCTTTGGGCAAAGAGAGGGAAAAAAAGAAAACTGCGTGGGACCGACAATACATACGGTTCCTCCCAGTAAAAAGAAAAAAAACCCTCTAACGGAACAAACAACCAGAAAAGAAAAGTGCTGACGAGCCATTGTGCGAAACCGCGAAATTGTGCGAGCCCTGACGAGCCGTTGTGCGAAACCGCGGTAGGTCTTGGTGATCTTACTATTTTGTTAGTATATATATATATATATATATGGGTCCACCTGTGGTTTATACTGCAACTCAGCTGAGTAAACCTTAGTACAGTTTCTGGGAGAGAGCACATTATCTGGTATGAACAACAATCTGAACAAGGACATGACACTTGAACGCACGGTCACGATGACTTGTGACTTTGAATAGCCCAATCATCAACAACTCCTCAAAGGGAGCCATCTACCCAACTTCACTCAAAAAGTCTTGGGTCAACCTGTGGTATGGTTTTCAGGCACTTTCCAAAGGTGCCACATGCTGGGATTGCCTCTTCCAGACCGATAGCATCAGGAAGTCACCTTTGTGACAAATTGATCACAATGAGATTTGAACCCAGGTTTCATAGTCAGAAAGTGAACGTTCTAGCCACTTGGCTATGCATATATATATATATATATATATATATATATATATATTTAGGTCAGATTCATGTAAAATGTGGTCCATTTCTTTTGAATAGGTAATTCATTGTACTTGGTAGCATATAAGAAATCTCATCACGCAAATAAATGAGATGTTTCTGGAATTTTATCCATGTGCTCAACTTCCTCCAGGTCAAAAGAGACTTCTTTACAGGAATTCCTTACAAATTCATCAAATTCTAATATTTGGGGAAAAATATGGATCATCTACCATGAAAGAAGATATTTCTTTTTTCAATATGATTACAGAATAAAGAAGAATTTAACACTCGGGAGTTATTCATTGAAGATGCAAGATAAAATTTAATTAAAGTCTTTGTGCATATAGTTGCCAGTTAAAATGTTTTGAAATCAAAAGTTGTTATAATCTCATGAATCATACACTGGAAAAAAATGTGTTGAAACAAGTCAAGACAAAATTGATATTTTTTAGTAATGAATATCGAAAATTGGCAATGTATTTAATTATTTCATGACTAAGAAGATTCAATTAAATCACACTTTTTTAAAATCAATATTTGGGAAACTTGTACAAACTTTAAATTTTCTATATTTATTTTTACTGCATTTAAAACACCTAAGACAATTACCAGATGTAAAACATTTTCAGCTGAACTTTGATTAAATGAAGCCAAAGTAGATACTTTTTTTAAGTAGAAAAATTTTACAAAAAATATGATACACAGCTACATCAATTAGTTAATAGCTTAATGATGAAATAGTATTTATTTTAAATAGCAATATTTCAACAATCTTCTTCCTTATCAATATACTCAAATCAGTGGTGAATATTAATCGCATACAACAAGCATTATACAGAGAAAATTTCATATCAATTCTACTTCAAACATGTTTCAGGCTATAGATTTATTGATCCAGGCTCTTAAATTTTTTTGTTAAATTTCAAGAATTAAATTTTATCTTTTTTTAATGAACTCTTTCATTCTTTGTGTTGTGTTTTAATAACAATCTTGTATATTCTGCTTAATACTTTTTAAGATTGTCAAGATGTTTCATAAAAGTTTCAAATAGATGTAGTTGGAATATTTTATAATTTTTGAAAATATTTTTTTTAAATAATTTTCAGTAATGAAACACTGCCTTAGAATACTCACAGCTTAAATTAAGGAAAGGGAATAACCATGAATATTTAATAAAAGTGATGTTTAGAATAATAATATCCTGAGAGGAATTTTTCCCCAAAAAAGAATAATCATCTGAATCTGTGCTTGAAGCTTAAATATATTAAAGACCACTAATATTTATTGGCCTAGAAAAATTTCTAATGAAGAATGATATAGGAAAACAATAGAAATATGAACCTTCAGATAAAAAAATTGGTCGTGATGGCATGGTCATATCCTGAAGTTGTCCAGTAAAACAAGACCTTGTAGTATAGGGAGCTGGTTAATGTTTCTTTGGTTTGGCCTTGTGTCAGACTTACCCAAACTCTCTACAGCTTACAAGTTTTATGCAGAGTTATAATCATCAGAAGTTTGGTTGTCAGCAGATTGGAATATACATTTTGCATTTTAAAATAGAAATTTATTAAAAGAAGGAATAACAAGAATTTGTAGAAATTAATGTTCATTGAAAAAGTTAAGGGTATCAAGAGTTCTTCCAAAATGTTCTAGTAGTGATTGTGGAAATAGATAAGGAGAAAGAGAACAAGGTGTGACCTGATCCTATCTCCAGGATTGATTTGAAATTGGTTACATTTTAGTATTATTGTCTCTCAGCTCCCATCTGTCTCTTGACTAATGCCAAGGTCATTTATATAGTCCTTTTAAATTTCACACTGGATCAACAAGTCCCTTGCATTGGTCAAAAATCACTTTAACACCTACTTTCGAAATCTGATTTTGACTTTTTTGTTAAGCCTATGGTCAATCCTTTTCCTATTTGGGAAAATCAGGATTTCACACGTCATTGTGAATTTTTGTAAAAGTGAAGAGAGTTGATTTAATTAATTTATTATCCACTTCAATCTAAAACTGCCTCTAGATTAACCCTAGCTGGAAAGAAAAAGATAAATTCATCCAAAGTTACCAAGTGGAAAATAGCAAAGAGTCTTTAATAAAGCAAATTACAGTTGAAGGGACAACAGGACTTGGGTTATGTTCTAATCAGAACAAGTAGACAACAACAACAGAAATTTACTCTCGTTAAAAAATGGTTAACTGTTTAAGAGTTATATTGCCACCAGTCCTATATACCAATTAAATCTTAAAAAATAATATTAAATTTTTCATCTTGAACATTTAACATCATATCATAAAGTATAATTATTTTGCCAACTTTTTACTCTATTCCTCAACAGGTCACAGAAGTAAGCAAAGGATAGTTTTCAGATTATTCTGCTCAGGGGTACTTCCTTACAATGCCATGCTCCACTAGACAGTGAGTACAAAAAGATAATTCTTCATATTTGTTAAAAGAACAAATATGAATCTGTTGGTTAGATATTTTACAAAGAAATATCTTTCATTAAATGCACAACCTATTACACTTTTTCTGTATGCGCCATGTCCCTTCAGGATGTAGGCAATCATGGACTTCTACTTGTTTCTGTCTCTTGTCACTCTCAATATTTTTTCTCTTGGTAGCACTTTTAAGGCCCGCTTCACCAACCATTTGCTCTGACCTAACGAGTACGTCTCACACTGCTTTCTCCTGCTTCTCCTTCCATTAATCTGACCTGTGAGTATTAAGTTCTCCAGGCCTTCCTTCATTATTACATGTCCCAGGAACCTCATTTGTCTCTTCCTGATATTTAGTATCAGTTTTCTTCTCTTTTGCATCTATTCCAACAACTCATTGTTGTACACGGGCTCCGTCCATGACATCCTCAACATCCTTCTTTAAAATGACATTTTTGCTGCCTCAAGCCTCTCCTTCATCTTTGATGAGATCATCCAGCATTCACTTCCATACAGAAGGACAGATATCACATAGCAATCCTGCACGCTTTTTTTTGTTTCTAATAAGATCTTGTCTTTCAATACTCTGGTTAGCTTCCAAAATGCATCTTTGGCTGTGCCGATGCGTCTTTGGATCTCCATGTCACACTTTCCATCCTCTGTCAAAATACTTTCCAGGTATTTTAATTTTTACTTGTTTTAGTTTAGATCCTCTGACTTTCAGTTGGCACATTGGGCTCCTCTTTTTGTTGATGACCATACATTCAATTTTCTTGAAATTTTTTTCAGTCCTTTCTTATTTTCTTTTCCTAACTTCTGTATAAGGTCCTGCATTTTCCTTCCTGTGTCTGCTATCAGCACCGTGTCATCTGTGTATCTGATATTATTGATATTGTGGCTGCTAATGTCAAATCCTGGAAAGGCTTTTATTTCTCTCGTAATTGCTTTGCTGTACAGGTTGAAAAGGTCTGGTGAGAAAACACATCCTTGTCTTATGCCCCTTTGTATTTTTGCATACCTGCTGAGTTCATTTCCTATCCATACACAAGTGGTTTGCTGCCAATATAAATTCTTGATTATCCTAACATCTTTTCTGAAAATGTTGAGGTTGTTGAGCATCTCTATGAAGTCCTTGTGTTGTATTTTGTTGAACACTTTTGCACAGTCTATAAAGCACAGATAAAGGTCCTTCTGCATTTGTATTGCTCATTTAGATAGCATTCTGAGCATGAATATCACATTCCTTGTTCCGGTATTTTTAATGAATCCACATTGTTTATGTTCTATCTCTGGGGCGATTCTCCTGTGCACTCTGTTCATTAGAATCTGGATGGTGAATTTTGTTATGTGGCTCATTAAACTGATTGTTTGATGGAGCTCACATTCCTTTGATTCTGTTCCGATAAACTTAGCTCTCTGGTGCCCCCTATATATAAATTTACTCGAGCAACAAGATTAGCAACTATGTCCCACCCTTTTACTGCGAAACCAATAAATTGTAAATGCAAACTCTACTCCAGCAGCTTCTTTTCTCACATTTCCTGCTTGTGGAATTCCTTTTTGTTCACTTGCTTCCCCGACAGATACAATCTCCAAGCATCTAAATGTAAAGTCAATAGTCATCTCCTATCTAACTAACCGGCATCTTCTCTCTCATGCTCCTTTCTTCGTCCACTCCATTCTCATCCTTCTCTTACCCACTCTCTGACACCCCTATAACCTGTCACTCTTCCTCATAACTTTCCTCCTATGTAATCCCCTGCAAAACAGTGGTCATAAAATGCCTTGCTTGGGGTGATATGATTATAAAAAAAACAAAAAAATAACCTGGCTTCTTAGGTACTGTTATGAAGATTGATCTGCTTAGGTCCTTCGGTATATTGCTGCTGATGTAAATTTATTATTTCTGTTAGTCTGTCAACATCAAAGCTTCTTAGAGACCTCAACATCTCCATTACAATCTCATCTGGTCTTGCTGCTTTGTTTCTCTTCAATTTGGCCCTTGCCAATTCTACTTTGGTTGTTAATATTTCTGGTCTACTCATAAATTTGTGCATTGTTGGTTACTCTTTCTTGTTGTGGAAGAGATCTCTTATAGACTCATCCCATCTCTGAAGTATTTTTCTTTTTCTAATATTAGTGTGCCATCTTTTGCTTTTATACATCCTGTTACCAAGCATGTCCTTTTCCCTGTTAGTTCCTTTATTTTTTATGCATGTTTCTATTGTTTGTTGCACTCAGTGTCTCTACTTCGGCACATTTGTCATTGAGCCACTTTCTTTAGCCTGTCTTCATTTGCTCCATATTTCTTTGTGTAATTTCTTATATTCTGTTCCGTATCCTGGTATCGTTTTCTGTCTTTTTCGCATCGGGCCAAGAATTTCTTTGGTGATCCACTTGTATTTTTTCTGGTGTGCTTTTTCCTTAGTCATGATGTTGTTCGCCGATGTCACTAGAGCTGCTCTGTCTGAGTGCATCCCATTTTGAGCTTCCATTTCCAATTTGTCCTTAGTCAAAAAAAAAATTGAAATGGTGTTGAGACAAACATCTTCTTAGAGCTAATTTGAGGGCGCTGAATCTGAAAATTACCTTACTTTTTCTTGATTAACTACTGTTTTTGTTGTACAGAAATGCCTTATTTTTGGAAAGAAAGCATTTTTTTTTATTTGTATTCTGTATATGTGATATTGATCGATAGCAATATTTCTGAAAGTAAAATCATAGGAACCTCTCAATTCACATTTAAACCAACAAATATGGAAAAAATTTATGGGATGTAACTATTTTACCATAGACACATCACTGCTGTAACAACTGCAGTACATATGGTGCCTTAACAATGCTAATAGGTTACAGGACTTGTGATATGACTTACAAATATTAAACTCAGACTTTTGATTAAAGTTGTGAATGAAGATTTTATGCTGAGATTTATAGACTCTACAGGAGGTAAAGAAACCAACCATCTGTCCGTCCGTGCATGGAGTACTGCTGCCATTTATGGTCAGGTGCCCCTGCCGTTCTCCTCAGTGTTCTTGACAGGCTCCAAAGGAGAGTCTGTAATGTGATAGGTACTGATCTGGCGGCTCGACTGCAGCCACTTCCCCATCGTCAAAATGTGGCCTCCCTTTGTCTGTTCTATAAATACTTTCATGGCTTCTACTCGGACAAACTTAAGTCACTGGTGCCTCCTCAACAGGTGTTTACTCGTGCAACTAGACTGGCATCTGGGTTCCACCCATTCAGTTAGGTTAGCCAAATGCAGATGACAATTCTACTCCTGCAGCTTCTCTCACACTTCCCGCCTGTGGAACTCACTCCCGTATTCTTGCTTTCCTGACGGCTACAACCTCCAGAAATTTAAATGCAAAGTCAATACTCATCTACTAACCACTGGACTCTAGCTCTTTCCCCACCCCTGTATAACCCTCCCTTTCTCACCACCCATGTATCTGTCATCGCACCTGCTTTCTCAGCTTTCTATTGTTCCTTTCTAACTAGTTTGTACTCCTCACTCTTTTCTAATTAATCTTTTTACATTTATGTAGGCCCCTGCACATCAGTGGCATTTCCGCCTTGCTCGGGGTGAAATGATTAAAAAAAAAAAATATTCATTTAAAATGTGAGTGAAAGAGAGAGAGAAAAAAGAAAAAAAAATCTATTTCTGAAGTATATTGACCTGAAAAGAAGATTCATAGACATTTAAGAATATTCTTTTTTTTTTTTTTATTATTTCAGTGGTATATGAACACACAGACTAGTGAAAGAGCATTACAGAAGCTAAGCAAGGCATCAAAAAATGGAAAAATTTGTTACAAAGAAAAAAAAAGCTGGATTGTTACATACTATTATTTCTCTTATATAGAATTCCACATTGGAAAATTTCATCTTGGATGAGGAAAATCTAGAGGCAGTAGAAATTTGGCTCTCCAGAAGGATACTGAAAATTCAATGGATGGAGCAAGCAAACAACAATGAGCTGACAGGTGAAATTCCTTGGATACATGAGGAAGGACAGAAAACTTAACTCTCACAGGGTATATTGAAGGGAAGGTGGCAAGTCAGTTATCTGATGAGCTTGTGTGAATTGAAGGCAGGGCGGGAACCTTAAACTGCTGTGATAGAAAGTTGTGGAGAGTCATGATTGCCTAGTATGAAACTAGGAAGAAGAAGAATTATTTCACACCAAGCAAGATGATAAGCCACTAAAATGGAAGGGGGTTACTGAGAGTAAAAAAATAAAAAGAGAAATTATAAAAGAGAGTAGACAATGAAAGAATAAAAACTAAGATAATGATTAACATTGGATTTACATTTCTAAAGATCAAAGTTGACTGAGAAGCAGGAAGTTAGAATAGAATTCCACATATATTAAGTGCAAGAGAAGAAACTTTTAACATAGAACTTACAGTTAAATCTAGCAATTTTCAACTTTAAAATGAGACATAGCTGTGCTTAAATTCGTCAAATTGAGATATAGATGAAAACTTACCAAACAGTTACCACAAAAATGGTTATAGAAAAGGAACAGGAAACTATGTCATGGTGTGGTAGGAAAGTGACTTAAACAAAGATGCCAGGTCAGCACTTATAACACTGCATAACCCTTCTTACTAGTTACATATTTACTTTTTTTCTGCATTTTTCATTCATTATTTTTCAATCAAAATTTTCTTATAGATATGCAACTTTGGTGAATTTAATTTATTTTTTCAGAAGACAATACAATTAGTTATCGAGAGATTTTCATTACTAACCTTATTGCTATCAAATGAATTAAGTATTGATTGACCAGTTTTCTGGAATTACCTTTGTTCTAAATAAGCAAAAATTCAACATGGAAAATATGACCTGACTTACCTTGATGGTTTTCTTTGTTGCAGTATTTAACTGTCTGTATTTATAATCCTTTTACCAGTAATTAGCACATATATATCCATTATTCTGTAAAGTGTTTAAGTTATTTTTCATAAAAATTCAATCCAGTGTATTTACTCTTCTGAAAAATTCCAGATGTGAGTTTTTAAATGTTCATTCCTCCACATTTTCACAGTTTCTTCTTTTTATTTATTGATATTTTCCAGAGTATTTTTCATTCAAATAGTTTTATTCTTAGAAATAATTCAATAAATTCCCTTTTTTGTTTCAAGTTAGATTATAAATTTGAAGAACTGGCTAAATAAATAAGATCAAATTGAGAATGGAATATATTTTTGCTAATTGGCGGAGCCAATTCTGGCACAAGGACAGGTAAAAAAAACAATCTACATTGATATACCCCAATATTCATAAATATAAGGTTGGCAAGTTGTTAAAAAACTATTTTGATTTGAATGTTTTTTTTTTTTACTCAACAATTTGAAATTCATACTGTTTTGGTGTTTCAAAATTTCTAAGTATTGGAGGAGATGGTGAAAAGTTTTTAAAGTTTTGCAAATAACTTAGAATTGGGGCATTTTTCCTTTTTCTTTTAATTTGTTTTGCTTAAAAAACCCAGAAAAAACAACAGAAATTATAAAAAAAATTTTACATGAAATATTTCATCTGCTGATTCTAATTGGTTAAAAATTTTTAACTGTTTAGAAAGAGTACTGGAATGAGGTCCTTAATTTTGTTATTTTTTCCCAGTTATTGTTTTGTGTTATCCTGCTTAATCAGTGAGAATTAAGTTTTTAAAAAATAGTTTATTTTTAAATAAATACTTTGTTTAAAAGCCAAAATAGAATAAATAGATAATCAAATTGTAAAAAAAATGTTGAAAATTTTCCTCTCCCAGTTCAAAGAAGTTTCTCTCAGATGATGGAATAGAGGTCCCACAGATGAATTTTCGTTCCTAATTTATATCTTAATAATTTCCCATTTTATATGAAATATTTTTAAATTATAAGAAAAATATTCTTTCAATAAAGAATATCATTTCCCACATTTAAAAATATATAAAAATCATACACATACATAAAAATAAAAATTGATGGCTAAATGAATATGAGAAGGACTATTAAAACTGAAATTATTAAATTAAATTAATTTTTTTTTTTTTTTTTTAAGTAGAATCCAGAGTTGAATGAAAGGGAGCATGAATCATTTTGGTTGCTGGTGTTTCTATATGTTGTTAATATTTCAGCTAAAGGTATCTCTATTGCAATGTTTACCTGGACATCTCCGGAGAGATTCTTATCACAACTGGATGAAATAGTGGT